>OX388309.1:22830148-22943720 GCA_947579605.1 Athripsodes cinereus
TATATATATATATATACCATCATCATCAGATGTTTTTCTTTCAAAATACGCCGTTTATATAAATACATATACGTCATTAGAGCGCTGAAAATATGAATTATATTTATTATGTACTATCATATTTTTGTCCCTTCCAAACATATTTATTAAAATATTTTCACGCTAGTGAATTTCTATATAAAGGACAACATCTGTTAAAGAACAGTTTGAGTATATTTTTTCATTTGGTCCAGCATACAAACCTTCTTCATCAGTCATTTTCACAGATAGACAAACCAACGAAGGTGATTTATTTACCTTTATTCTTATATCAACAACAACCTCAGTTCCACATTCCCAACTTATTACGTCATTCAACGTGAACAAAGCTCAGATGGATACAATACATACAACAAATAACAATACGAACTTGGTGATGTGAAAAATGAGATAAAAACTAGAAACATTTTATTAAATAAATAATAGGTACATCTTTTTTTTTGTTCGCAGGATTTCTCAATCTTAGAAGATGTTCTGCCTGATGGAGTCAGATCTACTTTGGTCATACGAGAGAGTCAGTCAAGACATTTTGGATCGTACAATTGCTCAGCATCTAATGATTATGGGACCGATGTTGTGGAGATAACTCTCGTTGCTCAAAGTAAGTTAAACTTAATAATAATATCATTATAAACTTTGTCCAGACATGTTCCTAGGGTAATATAATTAAAGGACACAAGTTCATTTAGAAAAACAAAATAAGTTCACCAACTTTTTGTTTCTATAAACATGTGTTACCAAAATAAATCTGCTTTTTTACTAGTACTTTCAATGATATTTTAGTTATTTTCAAGAATTTAAAATTGAATTTTTTAACGCAAATAAGTATAAGCTGTGTTTTGGCAAATAGAAAAATTTCACATTATTTTGATGAAGTAGAATGATACTTTGTGTTTTTTTTTATATTTGAATGTGAACTTTCGAATTCAAATAATTGAGTTTGACTTCAAAGTATATAGAATACTCGTATTAGAAATTCTAAAGATTAGTTGAATTTTTATATACTTTATACTATAATTTACCCTCAACACACGGCCGTCCTTGAGAATTTAATCCACGTGATAAAACCACGCAGTTCTCGGACGCCCGTGCTTCCTCACACCCCTTTTTGTGGATCTTCTCGGCCATATTTTCATCATCCATTTGTTCTACATGTCCAACACATCGTAACTTATTTACATTCTATCCACAACACTCAGCCTGCATCCGCTCATTCTTTACGCAATGTTTTACCAACTATTATCTTCAGCGATCGCATCTCCACAGCATTTATTCTACTTTCGTTCGTCTTCAACCATGCCCAACTTTTGTTTGAATTTATAAGTGTCGGTACCAGAATAGTATCGCGCTTCGGCATTTTCGCCATGTTCGACACTTGCCATTGCCATGTTTGACACATTGCCAATGGGTTAACCGCACCGTTCAACCTAGCACCGATCACTTTTTTCGCATTTTCAACCCTCGCGGGCAAACTTCCCTTATTATATATACACATTCGTTTACTTGTTCCAAAAAATCATTTTCAAAATAAGAATATTTAATTTTATTAATAACCTTTTATTATATTTTCATAAAAGGTCATCGGTTATTACGATCAAACTCGCAGATTTAAGTTACAAACAGTATTTAGAAAACACATTTACGGTTTTATCAAAACTCCGTACTCCGATGTAATTTCGCTGCTTTGGATCCTTAGTTTGTACGATTTCGGGCACGGTCATCTGTCAAATAAATATTATTCAGTGAGGAAAAGTTTTTTCGTGTGATTTTCCAAAATAACGCGCCAAATTATTCTTCTATCACTTTCGTCATTAATTCGCAGCTACATCAGTACATCTCAACTATATGTATCGAAATAGTTTTGTAAGTGGATTTTTTTCGAAAATATTGAATGATAATTGTACGATTGCTATTTCGCATTAATCTAAATGTGCTTACATGTGCGAAGAGTGGTTTCAAATTCACAATTACACGTTGTAGATGTTCTTCCAGCTGTAGAATTGTAAAATTAGTATTTTGTAGTAGGTACCTATCGTGGCTTCGAGGTTACAATACAATAATTATAATTTTATTTATATTATTGTATAAGTAATTCAAATTGTATTTTCACAACATGACAATGTAATTATTTTAATAATTATTAAAATAATGAAAGCAGCACGTCGTATTTGATAATTACGTTTCGCAAAAGTCCACGACTTTCTATTTGTTTGTTTGTTTGTTTCAAAATAATAATAATCAACCAACTTCCGTATAGATTTCCTCGTCAATTTTGTATGTATAATACAAACGATACATACTACATATGGCGTTATATATTATTATTATTATTTATATTAAACTGTATTATATTCAGTATGAAAGGCAAAGCACAATGATGCTTTTGTATTTCCGTTACTAAAATATTCACAACGCGTACGTTGTGTTTTGTTGAAAGTTTTTAAAGGATAGACCACGATGTAAAGGATTCCGTGATGAGCTTTATTGTACCATATTTTATACTACCAACAAATCCTCAAGTATCTACCTACTACAACTGCTTCTATCTACCAGTTGACAAACGGGTGAACAATGTCATTTATCTACTGCTTGTTTAAGGCACTCTCAACTATACACAAATACTTATACCAGCTAGTTCTGATAGAGATACGTAGAAATTGTACCGATTCATTTCAAACCAGCACAATCTTGTTTCTATTGAAAACCGATTCATTATATGTTTACTGCTTGTATACATAAAGTGGAAGTCTTTAATCTTATCCCGTATCAGGAGTAAACATTTCATGAAACACAAGAATGGTTTGTTTTGTAATAAACAATCTGTTGAAAAAAAGCTCTTTCCGTTTATAAAACCTTTTTTTGTTGATAAAAATATCGAGTCAAAAGTAAATAATATCAAGTATGAATTAATGCACAAACTTTTTTAATTAGTTAAAAATAAAACATTTATTTATAGTATATCCACAGTAACTTTTTGTTGGACGCGAGCCGGCTTTCAAGAGCGTCCGCTCTCATCATCAGGCTAGCGAACAATAAAGAAATTACAAGTTGTCGGTTGAAAGTATCAACTTCATAAACCTTTTATTGTTTTTATTTGTCAGTGGAAATTTGATGTGACGAATATAAAAAAATAGAAGCCTCTCATTAATATTGATTTTGATTCTGAACTGATAATTATATAAAACTATTGTTTCAAAAAACAAGGGCATCAATTCATTAGTACCTTATTTGATGATAATTTATTTTGAATATAAAATGTAAAAATTTAAGGTATAAATTTACAAGATTAAGTGGATACATTTATTTGTGAAGTGTTAATACAACTTGGTATTTAAGAACATGAGAAATAAATTATTTATATTGTTTTATGGTTAGTCGAACAAATCTCCAATATTTATATGTACAAAACATTTTTTATTTTGTGCTTTTTTTGTTTATATAAATTTGGCATTGATTTAAATGTTTATTTCTTTATTATTCGTTATTCTTCTGGTATAAAAAAGAGATAAAAGTTGAAATGATAAAATCGGTAGGATTAAAGGAGGTCGGCCGTGACAAAAATATGAAAAAGTCGATCTGATCCTAGTACTACATACAGTGTGGAATATTAATAACGGGAACAACTTTAATCTCCGTGTCAAAATAAATATTTTGTCTCTAAGTACAAACGTTCATTATTATTAATATTATTTTAGAATTGAAAGTATTCAATCGAACATTGTAGTTTTCATTAGTATAAATTGAAATAATTACTATCTTAAAATAATTGCTAACACTATAATTGATCCATCATTCAAAGTCAATTGCATTTTAATTAGTTTGTTTTATTTATTTTAAGTTTGAATAATATTTTAATAATAACTTAATATTTTTTCGATAACATACTATTGTAAGTTACAGTTTACAATCACAAATGCATTCAGATTTTTTGATAGATATATTTAAATTATAAAATATGTTAAAATTTGATAATAACAATAATTTAATTTAAAAAAAAAAACTGAAAATGCGCCCTTGCGGTGGTTTGTACCACAAAACGGCGCTAAATAAATTGTCCAGATGATTATTATTATTATTGTTCTTATTCGTAAATTTTTATTAGGACTTGAGTATTCAGGATTCAGCTTGCATTCGTGTGTTTCGAAACCTGTAATAAATAGAAAACCTATAATCACTCGGTATCATGTAATCAAACAATAATTAAAATATCTTAATTAATAAATTATATTCAAAGTTTCATTGAATGTATATATTGAGGTACTAAGAAAAAATTATCGATACCTTCTTTTTTTTTATATTATAAAGGTCAGTCTACATAAAAAATCTAATTTATTTCACTTTTTTTCTATAGGGCCATTCCCAATACTCATCACAATGTCTGGGATACTTGGAGGAGCTATTGTTATAGTCGCCATGGCTATGATTCTCGTTCTCTGTAGAAAACGAAAGACCTCGGAAGAAAAACCAAACCAGGAAAATGGGACTAGCAAAAAGCCAGATGTGATGGCTGATACTGAAAGAGCAGGAGTTGATAAAAGATCTCAGAATTCTGATGGAAGCTCTTGTACCAGTGATCTCAAGTTGGATCTCAAAGATGCTGAAAATACATGTGAAATGGTAAATAATAAACATATTTGTCGTAACAAATTATATTTACGAACAATGAATTCGTACTAAGTAATTTATGTAATCTCTTTCATTTAAAATTCAAACTATGTAAGATAGAATTAAAGTTAATTAAAAATAAACTCCGACATTCAACATTCATGGAATAATTTAATTTATGTGTTTACACTTGTTTATAATAACTGTCTGGAAAAAGTTAATATATAATATGTCTTTTTTGAATAATAAATAATATTTTTCCACAAGAATTATATATTTCGTATGCTTTCGCAGTCTTTCATACGAACTTATTTTCAACTTACGTAAAAAAATATGAATTACATTGATGATAACTATGCAGTTACTTATGCTTTTTTATTCTATTCAGCAGGACTATCGCGTTGGAATTCCCATTTCTGGAACAATGGCTTTACCTGAAACTCAGAACGGAATGCTGCATCAATATCCAAGATTCTCTAACGAATATATTGATCCATTATTTCCTTCTGGTTCCGAGTACAAGGTATTCACAAACTTTTTTTATTATTGGAAATGACTCATATTTCCTACTTATCCTTTTCTTCTTTTGTCTGATTTTACATTATTCATTGACGTATAATTAGTGGCCATACGTATTTACCTATTGTAAATAAGAAGTTAAATATTTTTCACACATTAATGTTTTAAACAAATTTAAACAAGCACATGACTTTCATGCTAACTTATTAAGATCTATGGTTTAAGATACAACCAAATTTCAAGCTTGTACATTCAAAAATCAATTCAACAATAATAATTGATAAACGTTTCGTGATCTCTTTGTTTAGGATGAGCATGGCTACACGGGATACGTTGGTTATGCAGAATATGGAAGAGATTACAGTCCTTCGCTGATGATGCAGCCACCGCTAACAGCTATTGGCACTCACGATGCCACGAGGTAAGGAAGAAATCAGAAAATTTATTTCTTTTTTCAATATTTTTAGTATAAAATAAATTAATTAAATAAATTTTGTTATGTAATTTATTATCATCATTAAAACATATTTTCCCAAAAATTATTGAATAATCATTCAAGACACAACTAATTTATCAATCAAGAAATTTATTTCATATTTTTCAGTTTTTATGCAAACTTTATTTCATGCATTAAATTGAATAGGGTAGGTATCTTATTTGAAACAAAGTTTACACAACCTAGTTTTTCATCAATCAAACCATTTTCAAAATATTCACCTTTGTGGTTTAAGAGTCATCGTGTAATGTAGGTTTTTAATCTTTATGATTTTTTTAAACATTTTTAATGAGTAGGCTTCAAGTATTCAAGTCTATTATGAACATCTATTTGCATATTAGGGTCCTGACAAATAATATGTCTTCTATTTTTTTCTCCTTAAGTGATCTCATCAAGAGAATGTTTATATTGCTAATAAAATTCATCTCGTGTATTAGTACTGAGTAATGGCTCTAAACAAATTAATTTACAAGTACCTATTGCTATTAAGAATCTTGGGCTGCAGTGCAATGATTTCCCCGGAGACGCATTCAAGTGACTATTAAATTTGAGTCTTAAAAACAACTAAGTACAGAAATTCTTTAGAGTTTAGGACGAATTTACTTAGAACATAAAGAAGAAAATTATCACTAATTCTCGGACTAATTTGACTCACTCACTTAATGATGATTAATAAAATTAATATCACACAAAAACGTTTGTCGTTGTAATGGATTAAAATTTATGTAAACTTTCATTTGAAAGCTTTTAGAGTTAATCGAAGTCATTCATGAATAATGCACAATATACATACATCGGAAACAGTAAAATACTTTCATATTGTTTATTACTTCTATAGTTTTTTAAATATTATGTCGAAACTCTTCGATTGTTTTTTAAAATAGATGATAATGTCAAAAAAGATAGAAATGCATTTCCGAAATTTGTACATAATTATGTATTATACAATATTTATTTATGTCATACCTATAATTGTTTTCATCGCTCCATAGGTATATATAAATTGTTTTTATACAATTTCGGGTTTTGATTTTAAAAAGACTAACGAAGAAAAAATATTTTGACTTTACTTTTTGTAAGTCAGAAAAAGTTTTATTTTAAATTGGTCACGAGTATTAATGCAATTATCTCGGCTTATTGAATTGTGTCTACTCTTGAAAGCATTATTTTCATACAAGAATGAAAATTAATTACAAGATTTGCACTTGTCTAGCACAGCTTACAATTTGTAATAATAATTATACGGGTACATAGTACTAGAGGATAGGTAATTGTGGGTACAGCCACTACTATTACTATGTATAATACAATATGGGAAGTCGAATGTCTGATATTATAATGTAGTAGGAACAAGTTCCATTACATTGTTCTAAACTGCATCTTCATGGAATAATAAACTATTAAGTACAAAAGTTGCCCCCCTTGAAAGTGGTTGTTATAAATCCTCGAGAAGCGTAATCACACTTCTTTATGGAAGAAAACTCCTGCATGGATAACAGCAAGGAGCCAGTTCATTAAATTTACGTACTGAGAATAATACAACCCACATATAACGTTATTTCTTCCTACATACATACATAATGTAAACTTATAAACAATACAAGTTTCATGAAGCACAACCTTTCACGTATGCATTACATACTTATTATACCTAATAATAAAATAGCATAAGCTTTATTTTTTGTTTCACCTGAGCACATATATCAAAATTGTTTCATATTTAGGTGATAAAAAATGTTTTATCGTTGACTGTGATTTTAAACATTCCTTAACAATCGTTTTGTAAAATTTCTCTTTTCTAATCACATATTATTATTTTCTTACTTTTCACAGGGTTCAACTATCCTCACTTCATTCCAGTCATCAATTAACAGCTCATTTAAATCAGTTGAACGCTCATCTGTCCTCATTGGCTGATTCTGGTGCTGGATCTATTAACAGTTCCCTGGCCAGGAGTAGTGCAGATACCAATTCTACTGCACCATGTGGAAGTGGCTCCAATTCACAGAACAGCTCTCTCCAAAGAGCTACCGCTGTGAGATCACCAGAGACAGCCATCTTCCGAAATGGATCCGTGGTCACGTATACAGGGAATGATATAAGACATGCAACACTAAGTAATCCTCACGTTAGAATAGGATTAGGTGCGTCTTGTTATTATTATTGCTTATTAATAGTTGAGTAGAAGAAAATTCCCAATATTATTGTGATTTGATATAAAATGTAAAAAAAACATGTAGTGTTTTAATTTGTGCAATTTTTTTGCTAATGTAACCTAATATATTTTGTTTTCGAAACAAATTATCAATACATTTTATCGACAAATCATGTATAAAAGATTTAGATAAAAAAAAATTAACAATATGGTGCAACATAGAGAGCTATACGAGTATAACATACGATCTAATTGTAATATTATTTTCATTTCGCCTCTAGGTACAGTAAACACTGCTAATCCAGCTGCAACACCGGCACCTCCTCCATATACCGGACACAGAGTCAGTAGTATAAATAATGGTGAGTGAAATAAATCAATATTTTTATGAAAATATGAATTTTGACTATGATTTTAATATCGTGTTTTGTATATAGGTACTATAACTATAAACATACATATTATAGCTCTTTCTTGGGTACTGAACCTTAAGAAATAAAAATATTTTATTAGAACTTTGTTACTTACATATCAAGCGAAGCATAACATCAAT
The DNA here is from genome assembly GCA_947579605.1 of Athripsodes cinereus. NCBI lineage: Eukaryota > Metazoa > Arthropoda > Insecta > Trichoptera > Leptoceridae > Athripsodes > Athripsodes cinereus. Next base: position 22,838,516 of record OX388309.1, read on the forward strand.
GGTCAACCACAATCACTAGAAAATGTCAAAGAAAGTATTATAGTTAGTAATAATTATTTAAAGAATACCGATACTTAGATTGTTATCAAAATTTGATTATCATCCTTGAATTCACAGAAATAATGATTACCTTGATTGATACTCAGTTTTGATGAAAATAGTATATTCATATTATTTGTGTTTTAACCAACAGGTTCAATTTCAACCCCACCGGGTTCTCTTACGCCCACGTCCAGTTTACAAAGCGCTGCGACGGGTTCAGTGGTTGGTATTGGCTTACCACCACAAACGATGCCTAATGGTGGTGTTCCTGGTATACAGAATTGTGTGCAATCACCACAGGCTGCCCAATATATATTACCACCATCGACACAAGTCAATGGACAAATTGTTCACATAACAAAGAAAGGTATGGTATAATGACATATTGTCTACATTTCACACTAATAGTCAAACTGAACTACATACAAATAATTGAATCGAAAGCATATCGATATTCATCATTGAACAATTAATTGCTTATGCATTGTTACAAAACATATGAATTCAACGTTTACAAAACGGAAGTACAAATGCTACTCTCCTTGATGAAATAGGTTTATGTAAATAGCTTATGAAATAGGTTTATCAAATAGGTTTATGTAGTTATATAATATATGTAACTAAAATGTGCACTTCACTAAATACGAGTTTATGAAAAAACCTTAGACCAATGGTTTTCTAATGGTGGATGTATTGCTCTCAGTGAGTGCTAGACCTTTCAGAAGGGCAGAAAAAAGCCCAGAGAGAATTTTAAGGAATTAGGAAAAAAATGCTACCTCCTTAAAAGGTATGTTCTGGGAGGCACTAGAGTTTAGTTGGGCGAAAAATGATTGTAAACCTATGCCTTAAGTACTTCGATATTTTCAATCTTCATCTTTATTATAAAGTCAACTTCATGGCAGCTTATATAACTACTCCACTCGTACAATAAATCAGATTGGTAAAAAATACATGTTTTTTCAATTCCACTCTATTTGTACATTTATGAAGATTGATCACTTTTTTCTGAATCTTTCATGCCTTGGATATAATCTAATATAAATACTTCTTTCAATTATGCATAAAAACATTCATGTGTCAGTGTTTTGAACATCCTTCGTATAAATCATGTTTGACAATATTTAAAATAAAAACACATTTTTTTTATAAACCCTTGATTATTTTCATTTTCTTTTTCTCAGGTACAGGAACGCAGCCAGCTCTTGCAACGCATGTTTAAAGAAAACATTTTGTTTATGATGAAGCAACGAATTTTATAAGGAAACATAGTCAATGAACACTTTTAATATACTGTGAATAGTATTGATTATTACTAGCTAGTTACTATATACGAAGTTACGAAGAAAAAAAGATGTCTATTTATTATGAAAAAAGCGAATTTATAAAACGAAGTGTTTGTCTTGATAATCAAGGAATGGTGGGCCTCATTTAATAATATATATCATTGTTTTAATGTGATCTATATAAAGCGTTGTGATTAGAGTCAATTTATACACAAGAAAAGAAAATATATAGTGGACACTTTTTTTATTCCAAGCAGGCCATTTATTGATATGTAATAATTATTGTAACTTTAATGTATTTATAATATTTTATTTAGGTAAGTCTAAATTAAATGTGAATATTTAGTTGTAAGATTCCGAAAATTATTACGTCGTTTTTAATAATTTGCTTTATTTTGTTTAAAAAGTTATTTATTTATTAAATATATATATTTCACTTTTTTACTTAAATATGTTTTTAAACGTTAAATTTGATATTTCACTTAGTTTTAATATATGGTTTAGATGACCCCAAGGAAAAAAAACATATTAAATATGTTGTAAAAAATATAATTTATATACAGTTTTCATTATTATGAATTCAGAGTGCAAACGCAAGTAATGAATTATTGTTATTGATCAAACATAAATATTTTATAATTTTCAAGTTGATGTTTTTTTTTTCATATTTTGTATTTTTTGTATTATGTTTATCGTGTATTTATAATATTTAGTTTGTTGTTTTATTTTTTGAATTTGTACATATCTTTATTAACGCATTAGATTTAATCGATGTGTGTTATTGTATATATAATAAGAGCTAATGGTATTTCTCCTGTGATAAGAGAATGATTTTTGACTTTTGTCTATTTTATGAAATCATTCGCATAGAAATTTTCGTACAAATAATAAAAAAATATACAAAAAATACATTCACTTTTATGTCGTTGAGCATGCAACATATAAAATTTATATTGTGTTGATGTTTAAACATAATTTTATTTAAATATCTTTCATTAGCTCTGGAGAGCCTGCAACTGAAAACATTCCTTGAATATAGCAATAAAAAATACTTGAAGACTTTATAATTAGAGACCTATTGGTTTAGTATTGTTTTTGAGTTTTGACTTACGGTTAAAATAAGTGAAAAATGAAAATTATAACAATGTATGGGAGTGAAAAAACAACTCGTAAGAAAATATTCAATGAACTCTACGAGAAATTTGTTCGGCTTCTTATGAACTTTCCGTTGAGGTAAATGAGTCACGATGACACTTTTTCGCAGTGCACCGTTCAAATGACAATGCTATTATAGCATTGGAATGTCGTAGAAATTGTACCTCATGGAGGAGGCTCTTTTCTGGCTCATACTTTCAGGAGGATTGATGAAAGACGAATAAATTAATGAATGGGAATTTGAAAATCATACTAATCCTACAAAGTCAAAATGAAATGAAAGATATCATATAAAAAAGAAGAATTTACATATCTACATATTTATGAAATGTCAATTAGAAACTTACGAAAACAATAAAAACGCCATATCAATTCAGTTTTTAAACATATTGAAGACATATTATTATAATTACCATATCATTCCAATGTTTATTAGTAAAATCTTATGAGTCATGTTTTTTTATATCACAATATATGTTTTTCATACATTCATAATTTATATTCAAAATACAAATAATAAATAAATAAAAATAGTTTATATAAAATCCAAAAAGTAAATCGTTATTTATCTTAAAATTTTAATAAAAGCTTTAAATAAATAATTTCTAAATCAATATTACTACTTGTACATATTATCTCATTCTTATATTATATTACTATTATTTTTATCTCATTGTTAAATAAATAAATATTTACTTCATTATAACGAAATATGTAAATAGTTCTATTAAATTTACGATTATTTGTCAATGTGTATAAATTAAAATAATTTTATCCCATGTAATTAATATTAAGAAAAAATACTTTTTAGAATAATAATTGTAAATAGACTTAGGTAAATTAATTATAAAAATAAATAAACTATTATTATTGTGAATTATTGATTGATGATAAAAATAAATATTAAAATATAATAATGTGTATTACAAGTTCATACAAGCTTCTACATAATACGTCAGGCGATGATACTATTGAACAACACATCGATACATTAAAATTTTATGTCCATTTTTTTTTACATTTCGAACCACTGTGCGGCGTCCATATCATTATGTTTTATTACAAATGGTACATAATAGAATATTAAAATCTATGTTTTACTTTTTCAAAAAAAATTATACACTTTAAAAATTATATTTGTTCGGAAACTCAAGTCAGAGAGATTGCCGTTACCTGATGATAAAATCTTGGCCTTTCAATCGAAAGGTCACGCGTATAATTCCTCCTGCTGCAAAACCTTATTCACTTTTACAACAAAAATATATAAAGGTACATAAAAAAATCTTGTCTTGAATGTCTTGATTTTATATCGGCACGAAGAGGACAGCTTGCATGTTTCTTACATGCAGCTGGTCTGCTGGCTGCCCCACTTGTGGGATATGCCGTGATGGTATAGTATAGTAGTAAAAAAATCTACATTTCAAGGAACGTGTTTGGTAGATGTAATATTAATGAACGCACACTGGGGTAAAATTCAATATTTTTGTTGTCATAAATGAAATAATGAGATGTGTTGTATTAGGTATTAAAATCAATTTTTAAGCTTCTGTGGCACTAAACGCTATCGCGCTCTACTTAAATATATTATTATTATTATATCGTAAATTTTGACTGAAAAATATTAAGCCATATCTTTTAATTACTCTAAATGTTTAATTTTAAGTTGTATAATTCAACGAGTCTATGTATTATTAAAAGAAATATTTATATTATAATATGATCACAAATATGAAAAACGATAAAACATACCTACTATGTTTTGTCATAACTGTTTTGACTTTTTTATCAAATTATTTATATCAAATGTTTTCTTTTTTGTTTTTATTTGCAGTATAAAATTTATAAGTTATTTCATAGAACCTGTTATACAAATCAAGAAATAAATATATACCTATCAATCGATTTTTAGTTTTATCATAGTGCAATATGTCAAAAGAAATGCAGAACTATGTAGACTTCAATACGTTGATGAAGAAGAAAATTTATTAATTGGTGACAAAAAAAATATTTGCCTCTTAAAATATTGATTTTATGAATTGAATATTAATGTCTTCTATCATTGAACATTCGAAGATGAGTTTAAAATAATAATTGCCGAAGAGAAATGAAAACCTACATTGCTGTGACAAAAGACCATCTATGATACAGTAAAATTAGGCCTCACCTGAGGTTTGCAAGCTTAAAACTAATAATAATAATGAACAGTTAACAATTTCATCATTTTATATTTTGCGCGTATTCACTCACCATGTGTGAATTTGAAGAGATGTCGTCCGAAGCGTCAAACAAACCTCTATTTAAAACTGAGTTGTTTAAGATTGTTTTATTCAATTTGATTCAATCTTTACTATATATTCTATAAAATGGTCGTTAGGCAAAATCAAAAATTACGTGACGGAAAAAAAATCCTTTAAACTCCTGAAATATCCATAAATCAAGTAACTTTCAAACAACTATCATATTTAATGCATATCAACGTGAATACATTTAGGTGTTATGTATTTTGAACCCACCGATATTTTTGTTAATACTACATATTTACATCGTGTTTTGACCCAGATAATAAATTTTCTGCTTTATCGTACGTCGTATTTTTTTTATTATATATTTGACGATCAATTTTATCAGTATTTTGTTTTATGATGATTTAAATATGTTTATGTTATTGATTATTTCAAAACCGCAAATATTATATATAAAACGATATTGATTACTATTGTATTATTAATTCTTCTTAAGAGTAAAGCATATAATTGTAACATTTGGCATTGATTCTTTAATGTAAGAAGCAATTAAATTGTCTGTTACCTAATTTTAATTAATAATGAATTGTACTGTCAATTTTCATCTTGGCCTATAAAATAAAACGAATGAACTTGACGTCACATTTTTTTTGTTTTCTCCCAACAAATCTCTTCATTTTACACTCCTCTTAAGGAATCAAGGTGGATGATGGGTCACCTCCTAAGAATGTGAAAAAAAAATCGTTTCTTAATTTTATGTCCAATTATAAGGCAAAATAAAATACACACGTAGTGTGACAGGAAGGTGACGTCTCGGCTGAGGAATATAAGAAAAATGCAGAATCTAGACAGTGAAGGAGCTGCTCAAACTTGCACCGGACATAGAGGACGTTGAGAATTGACGTGGCACTCAAAAAATAAAAGTATATTAATTATTGAGAAATATCCTTCCAAAGCATTCAATTTGGTATAACAACCCAATACTCGTATAAGAACGCTTGTTTAGTATTTTATGATTCGAAGAAAAATCTAGTAATCTCACATTATTGTTAAAAATATTTAGGGCGGTAGCCAAGTTTAACCAAACTAGCCAAATTTAAGCAAGTTTGACCAGATATTGATATTTTAAACATAAAATGTAACCTTTTTACACAGTTTTCTGCGTCATCGTTATATAAAAATATCTATATAAAAGAAAGTCGTGTTAGTTACACCATTTATAACTCAAGAATGGCTGTACCGATTTGAATGATCTCTGATTTGTTGGATTCTTCTCCGCCCCGAATAGCCGACAGCCTATTAAAATATCTTACAAATTCACGGGAAGAAAAATTACGAAGAAAATTATTTGCACCATACATTTTTAATTTCAATAAAAAAAATACAATGTGGAGAACTATACAAAATCAAACCTCTGTGGTTCTGAAATTTCAATTTTGAAAAAATCATGGATAAGAATTTTTTTAAATTTAAAATGAATTGGTTAAAAAATAAATTATTACCTACATAATATTACGTACAGCACATAATTTATAAACAAATTTGAGTTAAGTATAATTGTTCAACTTAAATAAATTTTATTTTTTTACACTACACGATGACACACTTGGACAATTACGGGAGTTTGTAAAAAGATTAAAGATATTAATCATTTTGTTTATAGATGAAAGAGTAGGTATGTATTTTCATAAATATTGACACTCATTGATTGTTAGGCGGTACGAAGTTCCCTGGGTCAGCTAGTATTGAATAATGATCATTTTACATGCTTGATTTATGAATACAAAACACTCTTACTGATGAAAAAAACGATGATTGCGTTTATATTCTGACATTGTTATTTTAAAATCAACCACCATACCTAGTAAACTTTCTGCGCATATGTACTTTTTTCTGAAAAAAGGCGTTTAATTTTCAATGGGTATTAAATTAATTGGATTCTGCGGTAGTAAATTTATCAAGTCAATTCCAACAGTAAAACGTTGAAAGCCAAAGCTTATTCCTGCATTTACCATGCCGTTTTATTTTTATAACATTAGGTACTCATTATTTTCAGACAAAATATAAGTCCTCGTTTTTATACCCCCATTAAAATTTCGTATTCATGATAATTTGTGGTGTCATTAACCTTTTATCTCTTAAAGATAATATGTAAAGATAGAGAATCTAGTAACAAATCGTTGAAGAAATAATTTCAAGTTCATTCAACCACATATTAAATCTGTAACAACATATTCACAACCCAAAATAAAAACTTCTTAGTAGCAAATTACTAAACAATAGGAAGGATGGCAGAATTAGAAGTTCTATCTGCGATTACCGAATTGTTGTTTTAGTATTTTTAATACAAGAGTAAATAATAATAATAATTTAATACATAGTAAAAAAACACATATATAAAAGAAGTTTTCGCATTTAGCTGGATTTTCACACCTGCGAGAGTGAAGATATTAAGAATAATTACCCAACAGACACCTCATCCGCACAACCAACAGACTGTGCAACTCCCTTTTGTATGAAATAGGAAAGGTGTCCCGATGCTTACGAATCGGCTAAGGCTGGTTTAAGTACACTTAACCCATGGTACGTTCACCAATCCCACCAATTCCTGTTTCAAACTGTCATGTTCGACATCTGTTGAGTATACATGTCAACTAACAGCAACCATCTTTTTGATTGTGTTCGAGGTTGTTGACAATCTATCGTTGATTGTCAACCCGAAACACTAAATGGCGCCAGAAAACAATTGTGTTCTCCTATTTACAGCATTGCTTTGACCAGTGGTTGATGTTAAACGAAGTTTTCGCATTTAGCTGCAATATATATATATTGTAAAGATGGTGGTAGATTGGCATCGAATATCCCAATTAAAAATCCTTATATCTTCCATCGAGCTATCAAGTACTTCAATAGTTGAAAATTTAATTTTAAAATACCTATAAGTTTGTGATAAATGATTATCAGTCTCAAAGTACTGGATATCAAAGCCTTCAAAGAGTTATTTTTGTTGGAAATTTAAGTTAAACATAAACATTGTTTAGGGAGGGAATCTAAATGAGTCATTCGTGGAATTTTCTTACATCAATGGAAAGTTTATTAATTATTCTTACCCATTCTGGTTACAATTTGAGGTATGTGAGTGAAAATAAATAAATTTATACAAACCAAAGAGTTGATTATGAATTTACGTTAATCATGTATGATAAATAAAACCCTTTTAATCTAAATGTTTGAATATTTTGTTTACCCAAATCGATTTACAAAGAGTTTGTCCGTGAATAAACAAAATAACACAAGGTAAATAAACATTGAACTGAATTTTCGTTTCAAACAACAAATAATAACAATATGGTTTACTTTGATGCTGCCACCACAAAAAAAAATGTTGAAACAGGAATTTGAGAGAGAAAAATTGAAATCCCAGTCGAAATCCAACGGAAGCTCGTCCAATTCCGGCTAGTCCGTGACATGGTATTTCCTGAAAACATACGACCTATTCTCGTATGTAAACTGTCTACTCCAAACACAAGCAAAAGTTATAATAAAAACATTATCTCCTACTCTTCCTTTTGAGACACAATGCAACAGTGAAGGTTTAAAGAATTAAAAAAAAAACACTTACTTTTTATGTTCCATTTATACTGAGAAACTTTCTCTGCTTAGCCATTTTATTTTACCAAACATATTCCAATATAATCGAATTCAATTCAAATAATTTGCTCTATTTGCATTCACAAAGAAACGATCTCATATTTAACTTTTTTTAACCCTATGAAACTCCAGTATAAATATACGCAGTTTGTACGTAGATACTCATAATCATAATGTTGCAAATATGGACACTCCCTCACATACGAATAAAGACTTGAAATATAAAAAAAGAGAGATTGAGAAGGATTGAAAAACATTTCATCTCTTAACAACATATGAATAGTCTTGGTAGCAAACAAAATAAATTAAATAATTAATAATATGATCGGTGTGTATCGAATTATGTGCAAAATTAGTATCTGAATTATTTTTATCACAAAAAACACACAAAAGTTTTCGATGATAGGTTTAATGAGTACTTCTGTTTGTTGACGGATTATAAAGAGAAAGCATCTAGGAAAATGATGATAAATTTACCATGAAGTTTATCACTTAGAGTAAGATTCTAACAACAACTAAGGGGTGCTCGACCAATATGAAACTTAAAGCCGCTTAGAATGAATAAAGATTAGTATCAGAAACTCGGTGGCAGAGTACTCTTCTCTTGTCACTTAGAGAGGGATAATGAAAATGTAATCAGAACATTTTGCTCATGACGCTCAACTATGTCTTAGCTGATAATGGCTATTGACAAGTGCAAGCAAACACATTCAAGTACACTAACCACACTAAGTGCAGAGAAATTTGTATCCTATGTAATATATTATTAAGTACTGAATCTCCGATACACTGGTTTTCGTAAATATGTATTATGGATGAATCTATAATCTTGTCTTTAAATTATTATTAATGCAGAGTGGATAAATCCTAGGATACCCTCAAAACATAATTCGAGTACTCTGTCTTAAATGGAATGAATAATTAAATATTATATAAAAGCTTATCCACTTGAAGACGTCAAAGGTTTGCATAAGACTTAGAAAAACAACAATGCTTTATTTTGTAGTTTCACAAGAAATAATTGCACATGCAACGTTACCAGATAATCTATAATTGACTACCATTTCTGGGGTACTTTTACCGATTCAACTTTCAAACCACATAAAAGTTCAGCAAGCACGCACTTGGCGATCGACTACAAACGAATTTTCGTCAATAACTGCAACAATGACGCATAATTATACGGTACATGTAGGTAGATTGTCGAAAAGTTCGCCAGTAGTCGATCGCTGAGTACGGTTTGTCTACGGCCTCTGAAAACAGAATTTATGAAAAAGAACAACTAAACAATAATTCCTATAATATTTGTATGCAGTTCAACACTTAAACTACTTGTGTTATTTATGGAAGATGCGGTAAGAGGTATATGCCGATATTCTTTCTAAAATATTATATTAATTTCCGTACTTATACTTGCGCACTTAAATGGCACAACCTAATTTATTATTAAGATTATATAAAACCATCAACTATAATTATTTTCTTGAAATTTTATGTAAGGCTTACCAATATTCTTTTCCATCAAAAAATAATTCAAGGAACAACTAAAATATGTAAGTATGTGTTATTTATTACTTAAAGAGACGAGAGTTCTTAGGAAAGGTAAGTATTCGAAATATTACCTATATTAATTTAATAGTAGAAAGAATATTTTTAGAGAATATTTTTTCAAGAAAATAAATATGTACCCATAATAATATGTTTCTAAGAAAAGAATATTAAAGGTGTCAAATAAGAAAGCCATTCAAAAAAAATATGTACCTAAGTAATTTGCATTATATATAAATTAAATAATGTTGATATTTCAATATTTTATTAATTCATAGCCAGGAGTTTTTAAGTGGATCTACCATTCCACCCTCATTTGACGTGAATTCGCAACAATACATTTTTTTTCATTTTTAAACAAACTAACGAGTAGACAACAACTTCTAAGTTTCTTTAGGAAAATAAAAAAAAAACAATTTATTAAATTCTTGCAATACTTATCTAGGCCTTTTACAAAAAAATATCGAATCGAGAAATACTGTTTAGCATGACTTAAATATCCCTCTATGAAGCAGTGGTACTGCTTTCAGTAACCAAACTAAAGTATGTTGCCTACTTTAGAGATAAATCAATTACCGCATCATTCACAAACAATTTCGTGACGAAGGAATAGCTATAACGACGTTCGTAATTAAATCAATCTTTATCATAATATCATCTTATTCAAAAATCTCTAAAATCTGGAAAATTTTATTACAAGATTGTAGGTAATTAAACTTTCTCACAATTGGAAAGTACTCTTACCAAACTGTTTAATATACGTGAAAAAATGGTGTTTTCGACGCCACCCACAACCACTGAAACATCTGTTTGCGGCTTTGAGAAAGTTTCGAAAAGCGATTTGACCACCGCAGTCGCGATATTATAAATGATATTCAGGCGCGACAGCTTATGGCTCAACTTAGACCGCCGATCTTATACTCTAAAACCATGGACGACCATACCCACGCAAGTAACATTTTGGAATTTGAATTTATACTCCTAATTTGATATAATGGAATTTTGGTCTTTGGTACAAGCTTAACTTTGTAATTTTAAGTAGAGCCCATTATCGCTTAATGAAATTATTTGTATAATAGATTTGCAAAATATAATGAAAAGGTGTATATTTCTTGAGTAAAATTTGCTAATTTGTTAGCAAAAGACAACTATGTCGAATAAACATGTAATTTTTTGCTTGTTTATATAATTTATCAAGTAAATTTTATTACCAAATGATATCTTGTTACTAATGTAAAGTACCTATACAGAGATGTATAATGAAAGAAATTCATTGACACAATTTATCTTGCTTTGCGGACCGCATTTCATAAACAAATATAAATTAAAAAATATTAGCGTTTAGAGTCCTGCAATAAATAACATTTGCAACTAAAAATGCACAAAACTGCATGAATACAGGAGTACAACTGCATGAGTACAGCTTTTACTTAGTGTAAACACCGTTCAATTTCCTTATTGCATAGGTATTACATGCAAATAATATTACGAATACTATGTGAGTATTGTTGATGTAAATATTATGTAGGTATGACTCAGATTTAATATCGAGCTCGCAGTATAGATACTTTCAATACTGAACTGTTCTATTCCATAATATTAAAATACTAACTTAAAACACGATTTCACTCAAATACTTAAGTAACGAATCACAAAAGTTTTCAAATTGAGAAAAATGATAAGGTAGATTTATTAGCTTTTTTTTGAAGAATGCATTATCTTTAATTTATTTACTACTACTCTACTCTACTCTACCATCACGGCATATCCCACAAGTGGGGTAGCCAGCAGATCAGCTGCATGTAAGAAACATGCAAACTGTCTTCTTCGTGCCAATATAAAATCAAGACATTCAGACTAATATACATAAATTCATTAATTTTCAAAAAATTGAATTCTCTATAATTTTTATTTCAGGATCACGTTTTCTTTGAATGTCCAATTCGTTCGGATCATGGTCTCCATGGAAATCATGGATGGCGTTGATCGACTTTTTGATGCGACTCATTTACTATATCAGAACTCTCATAACATTTGAACTGTCTATGAATAGACTTACTGAGCCCAATAGAGCCGGTAAGTTTAATTTCTATGAGAGGGCCTTTGGTGTTGTTGGACCGGTTACGTGGAATCGCCTACCATTTGAATGTCCATGCCATTGAGAGATAGTCAGACTGTCACCAGCTTCAGAAGCAAATTAAAAACCGAACTATTCACTGGCGCCCTAGGGACTGTTAAATCATCATCATTTACTGCAAAAATAACATTTTCTTTTTATGATCGAACAAAATTGTATTATAATATTTTTATCATAAAATTATGATTTACTTTTTGTGTGCTATGCTGTGTAGGAAATATGTAAATTATTAATTTGGCTAAAATTACTTTTTTTCGTATTATCAGGATTTTTTGTAGATAGCCTTTTGAGGAAAAATCTTCTTTCACTATCCTTTCACTCTTCTCTCGGACGCATGAAGTAAGCTCCTTTCATTTAGAACGATTTTGTAAAAATTTCATTATAGAGTCATCCAAAAATCTCTAAAATTGAAGAAAACAATAAAAATAAATTGACTATCATTGAAAATCAAAACATAACGTAGTCAAAACTACGGTACCTTACTGGGATAACATTTACTTTTGAAGAGTGCTTTACCATGTAGCATCATTTGTTACATATTTCAACGTGTGTCTATGAAAGATGTACATAAATATAAACACGTTCCCATATACATATTCACAAGCGGTTTGAAATATTTTTAAAAGGATTACATTTAGTAATAATATTGATACCTAATAGTACTCGGGTTATTCTGTCCTATGTCGTAGATATGTTCTGAATAATAAGGAATTTTATTGTTGTACATGTGTATATGCAGTTTCATCCCATATTACCTACGAGAGACATTTTGTACAGTCATAATAATAATATGTATGCTATATTACGTGCCTAGTGATGTGCAATTATCGCAAATTTTGATCACATGCTAAAAGATTGACTGAGTCGAAAAATCACACCTTTGGAATAAGCATATGCATATGGATTACATAATTAAATTCTTCTTCGCCCTTCCCTTTATCCTGTTTATTTAGTATCGGCTCTCTTAATCCTCATCTTCCAAGTTTTTCGGTCCCCTGTATCTTAACCGTTCAGTTTTACCTCCCTCAGGTACTTGGCAATGGCAATCGTGAACATCCAGGTGGTCACTGGCCTGCCTGGTGTTCTGGGTCCTTATTCTATGTCCAATGTTTTTATTTATAATATTATCCGGTGGTAGTCTCAAAATGTGTCCGTACCATCTTTATCTGTTTTCAGTTAGATTATATAAATAAAATTGTTAAAAATATCCAAAATAGAAAATTAAGCGACGAGCGACGGTAGAATAAGAAAAATGGGTTGATATGTATCAATTTTTTCTATCAAATCGTGAAAACTGAGGAGCAAATAAAAGTTCTATTAATTATGACAATGGTTAATCATCCTGGTACGTGCGGTGTATACTCGTATATGATTTTCGCATTTCCATTCGGGAATGTTAAAAATTTTCACACATTCGGCACACCACTTTTACATTGTATGTGGAGTTAGTGTAAGTTTTGATGTACTCACAAATTCCATTATACTTACATCCTTGTTGGAGATGCCATTTACTGCCTCACTTCACTCAAACTTGCACTGCATAGTACCCACCTACCAGTTATTTTGTAACCAACATAAATTCTTACACATATTACAAAGATTATGGGTAGTATAAGAAAATATGAACACTCAAGTGGGCGAGCTCATTTTATTCATGTTGACATAATTATATACATACTCGAAAAAACTTATTATGATTTTATAATTTTTGATGTCGATCACAGTTCAAAAAATTGGACACCCTTGAAAGATTCAGAATTGATGGTATGCCTCACTGCTGAATACAAGATATTTAAGGTTTTCTGCAACAAGCACAGAACAGAAGAAATTGAAAGATCTTGAGGGTGACCAAATATAAACCCAAAATAACTGAAGATTAATGTTTCCGTGACTTGTGTCTTTTTTGATATTCACTTTTTTCAGAACAAGAGTGATGGGCGTTTTTTATTCTACCTATTTGCATTCTATTCTAACAACAACAAATTATAATATTTTTTTATGTAAAAAAGTAGTCAAATGTTTTATATGAAAACAAACCTTAATACCAAGACGAGGTAGTACATTAATAGTTCAAATTGTGACAATTCCTTATTCGATGCATCGCACAGCTGTGATATATATTATAACTTATTATACCTACATAAGTCAGCAACTAATCTTTATTCTATTTGTCCTAAAAAATATACTACCTACATGTTGTATACGAGTATGCTCGACAACATTCAAAAAGAATTGGATTCAAATTCATTATTAAGACCTCGTAGGTTTTTATTGTTAAAATTAACGAAACAAAATTATTTTTGTATCACATTATTATTGTTAAAATAACACGATCAAAGGTTCCAAAATTCCTTTTAAGACGGATGATACCAAACTAATGACCATGAGACAGATAGGTTCTATAAAGCTCTAAGTACTTAAACTTAAATTTAATTGGGATATTTTATCGGCGTTTACTTAGCAAAGGATTACACAAAATGGTACCTACTTGAAATAATAATTAAACTTAAAAGTTTTCCATTATAAACAATGTCATTTTGAAACTGTTCTTGATGTCTTTAAGACTCTGAGAAACCCTTCACATTGTAATAAAATTAAAATAGATACCTTCTGGCACTTTGCCTATATTGTTCTAATAACTTCGGTAATGTGGGTAAGAAAATTGATATAAGACCGAAGATATTGTAATTATTTTAATAGAATCAAATCCTCTGTAACACGCAATTGCTATTAATGTATGTATTTATTTACTCGTGGTTTAATCACTTGGATTCATTTCTTAAGGATGGGCAAGTGCTAATTACGAGAAATCCGCGGGCACGTATGAGAAATTGCATGAATGTAGAGTAAACAAAGAAGCATGTAAAGATACATCTATGTAGATATCTAGACAAAACTGACATATTGCACAGTTACTGGAATATTGTTAAAAATATATTCTTGTGACTAGACAACGGAAATTGTTTGTCTAACTGAACTTGGGCAAAAGTAAATGACAAAACTAATCGGATCGTTTGAGATGTCTAATTAGTTTTTTTCTAAGCGTTGTGCCCGAATCCGGTTACAAAAAAAAATTAAATACCTACTGTAAACATTTGTTTGCTGACTGGTCGAATTAGAAGGCGATAAAGTATTGAATATTATTCAGGCGCCATTTAGATGAATCTTGATCAATTCTAAATCTCAAATAAAAGATCCGAAAAAAATTGTTTGCATTTAATATTTCTAGATAAGAGGACTTTATATCTTAATAGTGAAAATAGTGAAATTGATGAACGTTGTCTATGGACACCATAAATGGTCACTTAAGCCAGACTAGATTCAATTCTTTGTAGATAGCATTAGGACGCCTTTCTCACTTCTTCAGATTCGATTTTGCACATTGTTACATCGTGTAAACATATAGTTCTGCAATCGAGATATTTGATTAATATTCGGAGCCAAAAATAAATTCAAATTTGATCTTAGGTTCACTCCGTACGTTATTAATCTTATTACTACTTAAGATATAGTAATTAATATAATTTGAATAATATTAATAATAATTATGTTACAATCACATGGTGAATACTAATCATTTACAAAATGGGTTGATTATTTATTCACACAGGTATTCATGGAGTAATTTTATTACTTAGAACATCTATAATATCTTTTGTGGTTTAATATAACCTATATTCTTCTTAACATGGTGTAAGTTATATTAATAGTCATGATTTTATCCCTTACATTCAAACTTCTACTGGGCGTGGTGAAAACAAAATCACGCATATCGCTTTAAATACAAATTTTCTTTTACTTCCTCTCTTTTTTGTAATAGTTCGAGGGTCGTATAAAAAGAGAATATTCGTCTAACATCACAAATAAGATATTTAACTTCTTTGATTCAGAGTGATGAGTAATGCCACTCGCCCTGGATGTCTTAATTTTTAGTGGCACAGAGAGGACGAGTATCCCCTTTTCTATATTAATTCAAACTAAAATAAGAACGTTCCAAAATTTAATAATCAATTTCACTTGAACTAACATTCGTATTCTATGTGATACAATATGATGGATATAATTTTAATTAGGAACAATTTTAGAGTTTATAGAATACTAATGTAGACTTACTAAAATTGAAACGTTCCTATTTTAGTTAGCGCACACTAAAAATGAAATAGAATCGTGCGTAGTATATCCTTTTCACTTGTTTCAAACAATTGAATGATTAGTATTTTAATGTCAACAAAACCAATCATTTGATTTCTTCAAATAAATCATCAATCTACTAAAAAAGAACAACTTGTCCATTGCAATTTTATAGACCTAGAGTAACTTTCATCTACATTATTGCTAAGTGTAGGATATTATTGTCACTAGAGGCGTGTAGGTAATGAAAAAAGTGCATAAATAGCATTATTGTCAAAGTGTCCATAAAACTTACAATATAGTTCTTAATTTGTAATAAAATTCCGTCGAATATTGTCTTTTAAATAAGTTTCGTTATTCACATAATATTGAATTAATTATATTCTATAAAATTCACACTGTAACGATAACATGTTGTTGTTCAGGTTCTATGGAAAAATAGCAAGCTGATGGAAGTTATGTACGAAGTTATGTATTATACGCCACAAATTACTGTAGAGTGCACAGTGTTACAATGTTATATTATGTTTGGTGCAGGTAGCAATATTTCAGCGTTGGGACTTAATAAGATATGCATTCAACTTAAAGGGGATGCACACTATGTTTTATTATAACACTACTGTATATTATTATTATAAACTCCTTAGGTTTTCACACATTGGAGACTCTCCATACTATTTTAGTTACATGTAGTAATATACTCTCGAGTTTGCTCTTTATAATAATTTGTGGACACGCCACTGCTATTTCCCACAACAATACCAACACGATATTACTTGGACAATATTTCAAAAGTTACAAAAGGGCGCTACAATAGTTTTGAAATAGATTGAAAATTATTGACGAATAAAGTTAATAGACTAATGCGGTTAATATTATTTCATATTTTTTTGTCATATCATTTCATACAAGCGGTCAAGGTTTTGATAGGGATCCTGTCATTTTACATATAACGCAATATTTGACTTATCTATTTACTTCAACCTATTGATCTTCAACCTACATGCTTATTACAATCGTAATCAATATCTTCTTTTCATTACACTTTGTACATATTTAATCATCAAATCATTCTTCACATTATAAATTTGTTTTTTTTTTAAACAAATGAATATCGCTTTTAATAATCGTATTTATCTGATTAATCAGATTGATACTACCAAATCCAGGTATCAAGTGGGTCTCTCTTTAATATTCCTTCCAAAAAGGTCCGTCCGTAAAAGGACAGGAAGTAAGCATTGATGACAAAAAAAAAATAACTATCGAAAAAACGTACGGCCATTAACAGAGATTTTGAATATTGCGGGTCATTTTTACATTCAAAACTCCTTCCAATGAGCATATCATTTTGGTCGGAATATGTTCTGATATATTTTCATTATTAGATAATACTATAAGTCTGCATAGCATTATATTAATAACATTATGCACAGAACACAAATGCTAATATAATGCTCCGTTATATTATCATTATGTATGTATGTCCAACGAAGCAATACACTAACATCGCTAACAAAGAATAAATAAATGAATTACAAAATATTTAATTTGGTATATTATTTAAAATCTTCCATTCTTCTTCCTTTGTTTGGATATAAAAATATTTTAATGATAATTTAATATTATTAGTTATATAAATATCACAAATTATTTAATTGTAACAATTTTAACACGTCAAAATATATATTGGTTAAATGTATCAACAATACCAGAGTTGCTCATGTGGTATTGTTCCAGGCTGCTTCGCCTTACAAATGGGAGACATTCTCAATACGATAAATCCGTTTACGATGACTGAATGGAAAGTTGTATTTGTACCTCCATAGAATCATACTATATATCTACCCAAATATTCTGACCTCCCTGTCGTTTTGTAACACAAAAATCACAAAATACAAAAACTTCCTCCTTTCCAGATTGAGAATTGGGAACTGCGCGCTGGCATCTCATTTTTGAAAAATGTCGTGGAATCTCCACTGTGTTCTCGTATGTGTGAACAGCAGAATGAGACATTAGACCATGTAGTTTTTAACTGCCCCCTATTACCACATAAGGATATCATAAGGGACTTACGGAGACTGCGTGTGCCTTTTATCACTAGTACTGTAAGTAGGTACTCCTATTTTTAATCATATTTAAATCATCGAAAGTTTCAAAACTAAGTTAATGTAAAATATTGAACCACCCTACTTGTATTATAATAGATCGGTACCTAACCATTGGTTGTTTTGGATTGTGTTCATTGGATGACGATCGATAATATTGCAACAATATTCCTATCCACTGCGTGTGAGGAGAGGGTAGCGTAGATATTTTACTTGTTTCACGTCAAATGTTCAATGATATATTTTATATCAATATAATGTGAAGAATATTACGAAAACGACTAATGAAGGTATAGTTGAATGAAAACAATTTAATATTTTATTTTTTTGTACTGGTTTGCTTTTGACATGGATTGTAATTCATATCGAGATTGACATTAGCAGCATCACTCGTGTATTGGGTGCAATGCTAGAAGAGAGAGAGAGAGAGAGAGAGCAAAATGCATTTTTATTATCGTGGCATTTATTACAAGTGACTATCAAGTCAGTCAACTCACTTTATATTTATATGACCTACCGTGGACCGCATGAGTAGCGAAAGATTAGCCCACATCGCCGCGAACGAGACTCCACTAGGACGCAGATTGCCGGGAAGGCCACCCAAAAGATGGAAGGATAGTTGGTCTTCAGCGTCGCAAGAGGAAACAACTTCCGGGCAAACAGGTCAATGACCTACTGCAAGCAGAAGAAGAAGAAGAAGAAGACCTACCGTGATATTCTCGTTATTGTTATTAAACATTATTATATAATTATAATTTTAATGAAATACAAAATATTTTTTTACACCGAAAGAGATCACTTAAGCCAGCTGTAACAGAATTATTATCAGGGTTAAATATAATAAAGAAAAAGAAGAAGAGCGTTGCTGAAAAATATTTAATTTTTGTCTTTGGATGTGATTGCGGAAATAGCGCGGTATGTGTGACGAACTTCATTCGGGTCTAAAAACAACGTGGCGTGACGTATGTAGTTCTCGTAATGAGAGAGATAGCGGATAATTAGCTATTTAATTGGGAGTAACCCAGGAAGAAGTCTCTTTATACGTCTGACCGCGAAGAAGTGATCATTAGTAGGTCATGGTACCTATGTAATAAATTTTAATCTCTCATGTGGAGTGTTACATTTTAAATTATTACCAAGTCGTGTCGCATAACTGCGAGCACTTTTAGAAGGAATGTAAATTAATATTGTGAACAAAATTGATTGCGACGAGCGAGGATCTAAATATTATACCGCTAAACATGAAGAAGCGGTAAATACC
Organism: Athripsodes cinereus; assembly: GCA_947579605.1. Lineage (NCBI taxonomy): Eukaryota > Metazoa > Arthropoda > Insecta > Trichoptera > Leptoceridae > Athripsodes > Athripsodes cinereus. The sequence continues at coordinate 22,858,072 of OX388309.1, forward strand.
CAGGGGGATTAGAGTTCGGGAGGTTTTAACATTCATTGATGCGAGTGATACCACGTGCCCAGGTTAAAATAGAATGATATCATCATAAGCAGATGAATCTGGAAAGATTAATCTACAAGATTAATGGAGGCTAACCACACAGGCGGGAACAGCGTGATGTCTAATTTTGCAGATCGTCTATACAGCCAACCGAATTTCATAATTAATTAAAATCACCAGGAAATCAACAGGTCACATTTTCATTTCACTATTAGTATGTAAGGTTCAGCATGTATATACATGGTTATACATGAAGGTCAAGTCAGAGTGTAATTAGTTATAATTGTGACGAAGGATGTATATAAAAATAGATAATCATGTAATAATTTAGTTAAGAAGTTTGTTAACAAAGTTGTGAAAACCAGCTGTCTACTATCAGTGTATAGTGGAAGTGGATTAAAGATTTTTATTTGAAACCTTCTTTGAATTAAATCAATACTCCCATGATGAATGTGGAGTATTCAATGAGACCGCATAGCATTGACTTGACAGTGAAAATATCACAAATAATTTTAGAATCATATTCAGTAATGGTAATTATCAAATTAGAGGTGGAAATAACCCACGCCTTTGAAATTAGTATGTAATGAATGGGGTCTCATTGGATTTCCAATTCAAGCTCTACCGACTGAGGAAAATATATAAAACTGCCACAGAATTTGCGCCCAACGTATGGACCCTATATTATTGGCATTCCATACTGATTTCCACCTCTATATAAAAAAAATATATAACATTAGATTATTCCTTCAACTTAAACGTATAAAGAGCAATTTAGATTAACAGTTAGATTAGCATGTTAGATTAACATTTTAGAATAATATTGTATATTAGAATAGCATTTTAGAATATGTAACAAGAGATATAGAATAACATTTTGGAATAGCATGTTTAAATAAAATTTTAAAGTAAAAACCATGTGAAAAATTTGCATAATCAAAGTACATTTTAAATGCATGTAAATTAATGTTCAAAATTTTATTTGCTAAATTATGTGACAAAAACATATGATATTTTTGTCGTTGGTAGGTAAAATTAATATTATAAAATTTGTAAATGTGACAAAAATCTGCATAATTTTTGCAACATGATACTTTGTAAATTGTAGGTAAATTGTAAAATTATTGGAGCACATGTTAAAATTTTTGTTATAAAAAGGGTCTGACCACAATAAATTTTTCTACTAATTGCCACATGCAATGTTTGTAGAATTTGTATTATCGTAATTTTGGTAAATGAATAAATAAATTTTGCAACTTTGGATTGTCAAAAGGGTAAATTTTATAATAAACATCCAATTCAGTAAAGATTTTAGTCAAGTTTTAATTATGTTTTATTAAAGTTTTGGTTCAACTTTATTGAAATTTTATTTCAATTGGATTTTGCTAGGTTTATTTGTAAAGTAACAAAGTCAATTTTTACAAGTCCAGTATTGGTAAAATTATTTCAAAAAAAATTGAATTTTAGAATTGTGTAATTTTGTATTGCTCAACTATTCATTTGTTTGCAAGTGAATGAACCGAAACATTGAAATTTTGAATTTGAATAAAAATGTATTTGTGTATGGAAACTTATTAGATTGCAAACGTATGTTCTAGCTTGAATGGATGAAGACATTTTCATATGAGTTCAATTTTGGATTTTGGAAAGCATTGGAAATTCACACATCTCACCATATCGATACAGCTTGCGGCCAGTGTCATGTCAGGTACATTCACATCATTTCGGTAAGTGATTTTAATGTTCAAATAAATATTGACTGTGTCTGATTTGGCAAGATTATACCGAACTATGAATGTCCTTCGCCTTATTTTCGTTAGGTTTAAATAATAGTGAGTAGGTACATGGAACGTATAGCAGGTGTCTGTTATCATCATTGAAATTTAGCGTAGACGCAAACCAGTTGATGCGATATTGGGAAGTATCGTTTCGTCTCTCTCTAACGCAGTAGAAATCGCACATCATGCGATGGTCGATGAAGTTTGTATTGATAGTGCATAGGTACTTATGTTGTGTGTTGGAATATAATAATGTGATATAGAATTGATTGTTTGCGACGGAGTGCAAATGTTAAAATAGTGTATAAACATATTAATATTAGTTGTTTGTTTATCGATGACGATAATATGTACGGTCAGTGGGACCAAATGGAACATTTCAACATTGAAAGGATTCTGTACAAAAATATAATTTTTTTAAATAATAATAATTGATTTAGGTATTCATAAATTTTTACAATCTTCATACACTTGCTTATTTTAAATGGTTTATTTTTGTTTGGCTTCATATTATATTGTCCATACACGCATCATAATTAAATTATTTACAATTGTATGATTAATTAATTGCAAGTTTAATTAGTTCGAAATATATTTAATATTATACATACATTTATGTAACTTGGGAGACATATGATTTTTAGTGAGGTGAAACCTCAGTAAACGGTATTTTTCAATAGTAAATGATAAAACTTTAGTTCAAAATGTCAACTGCTGATAGAGATATAGTAGGTATGGATGAACATCAGGAATCAGATTTAGACAATGAGGTAACCAACAAGGCAGGTGGTACTTCTGTTGTGAGTGTCAAAGCCCATGTTAGGAAGTTAAATACTTCAAAGAAAACAATTAAAAAGACAAATAGTAGTAGAATGCTTTTGAAACAAAACCCAGATCCGGTTTCAAAGTTTTTTAATCCCAGAAAATTAGGCATCGAGTACGATGGTACTAGTAGTCCACGAGGTTTCTTATTAAGACTGAAGGAATTATCTGAGGTTTATGGCATACAGTGGGGGGCATTACTAAGATACCTACCAGTGTTACTGACAGGTTCAGCATTAACATGGCTGAGAGCTACCAATTTAGGGGATAGCTGGGAGGAATTCGAATCGAAATTTATCAATCAGTTTGAAGGTTTGAACACACAGCGTTCACTGCGTATTGACGTCACGACCGCGAAACAGGGAAACGCAGAAAACGCTTCCGAATTTATCTTGAACCTTATAAATAAAAACAAATTATTAAGTCAGCCATTAGACGATAAAGAACTACTTGAGATAGCTATCCACGGTCTTACTCCTGAATACGCGGGTATTGTAGTTTCGGCATCACTGGACGACTTAGAAGAGTTGATGACATTGTGTAGGAAATTTGAGTCACTTTCTTTGGTAATTGACCAAAAGAAATCTGTCACAAAATCAAAGGTTTATGAATTAAATAAGTACGAAAGAGAATCAGAACGTCAAGAAGTAAGGTCCGAAAACATATCAGTGAAAGGATGTTGTAGCAAAGCATGTCAGATATTAAGTAATGAAAGGGCAGATCAGAGCAATATTATTTCAAAAGAAACCCAGTTTAGAAACAAGTCAATTCATCAATCAAATATGAGGGGTAACATCAACAATAATAATCTATCAACAAATAAAAAGGAATTGCGTTGTTACTTCTGTGATAGGCCAGGTCATGTGAAAATAGATTGTTACAAACGAAAGCGTCAGTTAAGGGAAATGGAATCAAAAGGGACATCTAATAATTTACCTGGTAGATCATTTAATCAAACTAGCAGGGGTGGTCAACAATTCAATACATCAAGGAATAATAATATTCAAAAAAAACTAATTTATAGCCAACCATCATCTGAACAAAGGAGGGATGAATGGGCAAGTTGGCTAAAATATGTGAATTTATTTTATAAGACTTATCAATTAGCTCCTTTATTACACGCTAAGAGAGGGGATTGCAGGCCGTACTTAAAGATATTGATAGAGGACGATCCGTTTGTAGGACTGTTGGACTCCGGAGCTTCGGTATCAGCTATAAATAGGAACGTCGCCGAGTATTTTATTGGGAAGGGTTATAAATTGGATAAAGCAGTAGTAGATATTTCAGTAGCAAACGGTAATATGATGAAAGTGTGGGGGTCTTTACTTCTTAAGGTAAAAAGTGAAAACAGGACAGAATTAATTAAATTTTATATACTAGATGAACTTCAACAGGAGATTATACTAGGTATTGATTTCTGGCAGCATTTCAACGTAGCTCCTGAATTGCTTAACAGTATCGAATATTCTAAAGCCACAGAAGTGAATGAATTAGGTAAAATAGAAAATAAAAGGAAATTGAACGAAAGACAGTTAACATTATTGAGAGACATAGAAGAACAATTTAAAGAAATTTCGTATGAAAGGAAAGGATTAGGTTGCACGAATTTAATCGAACATAAGATCATTACTGAGGGCGAACCGATTAGGCAGCGCCATTATCCTTTATCTCCTGCGAAACAGTTACAAATGGAAGAAGAACTAGACGAAATGTTAAAATTAGGAGTAGTGGTACCGTCAAATTCAGCTTGGACACACCCTACTCTCATTGTAACGAAGAAGGATGGAACAGGGAGATTCTGTCTAGATTCCAGAAAGCTTAATCAGGTCACTAAGCGCGACAATTACCCGTTACCAAACTTGAACAAGATTCTAACGAATTTAAGAAATGCCAAGTACATAACGTCAATAGATTTATCGAAAGCTTTTTGGCAAATTCCATTAGAGAAAAGCTCTCAAGACAAGACAGCTTTCGTTGTCCCAAATCGCGGGTTGTACCACTTTGTTAGGCTACCTTTCGGGCTGAAGAATGCCGCGTCCGAGATGCAACGTTTGACAGATAAACTATTTGGTCATAAGTTTGATGATAATGTGTTTTGTTATATAGATGACTTAATTATTCTAAGTTCAGATTTTGACACTCATATTGCACTATTAAAAAAGGTTAGAGATAGATTATGTGAGGCAGGTCTGACTGTAAAGTATTCGAAATGTGAGTTTTGTAAGAGTGAGTTAAGATATCTCGGTTATGTGATAGATGAAAATGGTTTACGACCAGACCCCGCCAAGGTGAAAGTTATCAAAGATTATCCGGCACCGAAAAATCTGAAACAATTAAGGATGTTCTTGGGTATGGTAGGATTTTATCGCAGGACGATAAGAAATTGCAGTGAAATTTCGGCCCCATTGAATCGTTTACTCAAGGTAAAACGCGGTGAAAATACGTTTAGTTGGAATGACGGAGCGGAGAAAGCTTTTAGAACACTTAAAGAAGCATTAATATCTGCCCCAGTTCTAGTGTGTCCAGATTTTTCTAAACCATTTCTTTTGCACACAGATGCCAGTCAGCATCAAATAGGCGCTGCGTTACATCAGGAAATAGACGGAGAGGAAAAAGCTATAGCTTACTTTTCTAGATCGTTGAGTAAGACCGAACAAAATTACTCTGTAACGGAGAGAGAGCTTTTAGCAGTATTAGAAGCGATAGAATTTTTCAGGCCTTATATAGAGGGTATGCAGTTCACGGTGATAACTGATCACTCAGCCTTGAAGTTTCTTGCAAAAATATCCAACCCTTCTGGAAGATTAGCAAGATGGAGCATGAGATTGTCTCAGTTCGACTTTTCTGTAGTACATCGAAAAGGTGTGAGTCACAGGGTTCCCGATGCTCTATCTCGTATTCCTGCGTATGTAAACGAGTTACAAGTCAATGATATATCAGATCCATGGTATGATAAAGTTTATCAGGGTTGCATAAATACCCCAGCTAAATTTATTAATTATAAAGTAGAAGAAAATTGTCTGTATAGATTAATGAGAGACGACAATCCGTTAACGCGAGAATTTAATTGGAAAATAGTACCTAAGCTAAACTGCCGTAGTGAAATAATATCTAAATATCACGATGAAGGCCATCCAGGTACGTTTAAAACTTTCAAAATGATCTCTATGTGTTATTATTGGCCTAGGATGTTTGTTGAGATAAAAAGATATGTAAAATCGTGTCAGAAATGCAAAATGTACAAACCATCGAACTTGGCACCCGCCGGTTTGATGAAGAACAGAAAAAAAGTAGATAGACCTTGCAAGGTGTACAGCATAGATATGATTGGCCCTCTGCCTAAGTCTTCTGCTGGTTACATTTACATATTATCTGTCGTAGACATATTCACAAAATACTGTTGGGTATTTCCGTTACGTAGAGCCACATCTCAAGAGATAGTTAGAATACTAGAACATAAAATATTTTTACAGGAAGGCGTACCACAAACGATAATTACGGACAATGGTAAGAATCTTACTTCCAATGTATTCAAGGATCTTATGTCAGCATACGGCGTACAAAACATTTTCTATACCACATTGTACACTCCGATGGTGAACAGTGTAGAGGCGTATAATAAGACCATAGGTTATACGTTGGCAATTTTCGTAGATAACAATCAACGAAAGTGGGACACATATTTAGACAAGGTACAAAGTTTGATCAATAATACGGTTAACATTGCTACTGGATATACGCCGTCTCTACTCATGAAAGGAAGAGAGACGATTTTAGATGGTAATTTGCACGGCAATATACCACCAGATGAAGTAGGTAATATCGAAAATTTGACTAGGGAAAGAAAATTGTACCGGGAAAATATGGAAAATTTGAGTTCATTGTATGACATAGTATCAGACAATCTATGGCAAGCTTATGAGAAAAATGCCAAATATTATAATAGGGGTAGAGTAGAAAGAAACTTCTCAGTAGGACAGGTTGTCTGGAGGAAAAATTACGTTCAATCCAAGGCATCAGAGTACTTTTCTACGAAGTTAGCGCCAAAGTTTGTAAGAGCAACAGTGGTGGAGAAACTCGGTTGCAATGCTTACTTGCTTAAAGATAAGGACACAGGAGGAGAAGGTAGATTTCATGTGAGAGATATTTTGAAAGTGGATTAAAAATCTAAGATCGAATAAAAATACAAAAATTTAAATTAGTTAAGTTAGGTATGTAAGGAATGTATATAATTGTATATATATATTAGGTTAAGGTATGTTACACATGGACATGTTACCTTACACAGGGATGTCATTCCTATTAGAGGCCAAATAAGCTCTATAACGGTAGAAGTGTGTATTTAACAATGTACATAGTATATAAAAAAAAGGGAAATTGACAGCCAAAAATAAAGAGATAAAAGTTCTTATCTACGTCAGAGATTTGAGAAATTTGATGTGAGATTAAGAAACATCGTAAGTAAAGTTATACTTATAAAAATAGACGAGGTTTACGGGTTAAAAAGTAAAATGGATAAGTGTCGAATGCATGCAAAATAATGAGAATATGACGTCACTATTTCTTTCTCAGGTTACACAAGAATGATGAATGAAAGATGGTTTGTTAGGTATATTGGTGCACTCTTGTGAGGGAAAGTATGAATGAAAATTGGCATGAAAGATTGGTAGGGATAGTATACGAGAAGAGATCGAAAAATTGATAGTTAGTAGGTGCATTTGGTTAATATAAAATCGTACTAGACAGTAGAATGACAGTCATGGAATATACTTCTTATAGTATTATTTGAGATATCTCTTAAGAGAGTGTTTATTTGACTTAATTCGTGCGTTGACGAATATAGATAATATTCAATTATTTCCCGAGAGAAATAAGATACAAAACGAAAATTTATATGTGGACAGTAGAAACTGTCGAAAAAAAGCTTACATATATATGATATCACACAGCGTCATATCATAAAGGGTGACAAGTTGGTTTGCAGGAAATTTATAACCTCAGACATGAGTACTGTATAACGTCGAGAATATACAGGTAGAATATGGAAACTCTTAATACGTGATAGGTATTGGGGTGACGTAAAAATATGTGGTAAATTCATTAGGATGCGATGAAATAATTCAAAGTTAACTCCGTAGATGAGTGACAAAGCAGTTAATGAATCGGAAGGTAATTCTGAAGGAAAGGGACATTCATATGGTTTAGTCATCTTGATCAAGGTCAATATTGTGATTGTGATGTGATTGATACTTTGCATACTGAGTATCGAGGTGAAGAGATGTGTTGGAACATTTCTAAATTGTATTATTGTGTATTGAATAGATATATTATGTAATGTATGTATGTTTCAGAATTATGTTATATGAAAACATAAGTCGATGTTTAGGTATTAAGAAATAAACAAGGTTTATGTACTATGTAAGTGGATTAAATATGTATATATTGTTGTGATGATATAATTCAGGTTGTAAGGTTAGTTGTAAGGATAATTTTGTCATTAAGTTAGAAAGTTAAAGCAATTGTGTCATGTAAATGAATTATAAATGGGAATCTCTTTACAGATATAATAGGTGTAGCATATGCAATGCAGGTATTAGGTAAAACTTTTAAGGGTGCCTAATACAATTTTGAATCATATATATATATATTTTTTTTTTTTTGCATTATTTATGCATAGTAACAGAACATAGTATATAGGCTAAGATTAAGAATGCAATGTAAACATGGAATTGACTAAATCTAAGTAAGATATAATTTGGTGGAATGTACTCACCTTTAATGAATTTTTATATAAAGTTATGTATACATTGAAATATTGTAAACTAGATACTACATGTTATGAAATTAGGAGTTAAAAATCAACTTAAAGTCGACGTGAATCGTTGAGTAGGATAAGTAAAATATATATGTAAATAGTTTAGATGAGGGAAGCTCAGAAAGTACACTGACTTTAGTAATTAAATTTCTTGATTATTTAAAACATTTTTGGTTCTTTTTAGTTTTCCTTAAGGATCGTTTTCAACCATTTGCAGTTGTCAAATAAAGAAAAACGAATTTTCGGATGGCGCCCAAGCTAGTTTTTCATTCTGAAAAGCCCGGCTCAGTGTATTTTTAGATTTTTCCTCAAGTTTTATACTATCGTTAGTTTCATTGACTAGTTTTGCGTGACCTGTTGAAGTTCCTTAAAAAAAAAAAATCAATGGTTAACATTAATTTTTTTATTGCGGGAAGAGGGGAAGTTTGTAACAGAATTATTATCAGGGTTAAATATAATAAAGAAAAAGAAGAAGAGCGTTGCTGAAAAATATTTAATTTTTGTCTTTGGATGTGATTGCGGAAATAGCGCGGTATGTGTGACGAACTTCATTCGGGTCTAAAAACAACGTGGCGTGACGTATGTAGTTCTCGTAATGAGAGAGATAGCGGATAATTAGCTATTTAATTGGGAGTAACCCAGGAAGAAGTCTCTTTATACGTCTGACCGCGAAGAAGTGATCATTAGTAGGTCATGGTACCTATGTAATAAATTTTAATCTCTCATGTGGAGTGTTACATTTTAAATTATTACCAAGTCGTGTCGCATAACTGCGAGCACTTTTAGAAGGAATGTAAATTAATATTGTGAACAAAATTGATTGCGACGAGCGAGGATCTAAATATTATACCGCTAAACATGAAGAAGCGGTAAATACCCAGGGGGATTAGAGTTCGGGAGGTTTTAACATTCATTGATGCGAGTGATACCACGTGCCCAGGTTAAAATAGAATGATATCATCATAAGCAGATGAATCTGGAAAGATTAATCTACAAGATTAATGGAGGCTAACCACACAGGCGGGAACAGCGTGATGTCTAATTTTGCAGATCGTCTATACAGCCAACCGAATTTCATAATTAATTAAAATCACCAGGAAATCAACAGGTCACATTTTCATTTCACTATTAGTATGTAAGGTTCAGCATGTATATACATGGTTATACATGAAGGTCAAGTCAGAGTGTAATTAGTTATAATTGTGACGAAGGATGTATATAAAAATAGATAATCATGTAATAATTTAGTTAAGAAGTTTGTTAACAAAGTTGTGAAAACCAGCTGTCTACTATCAGTGTATAGTGGAAGTGGATTAAAGATTTTTATTTGAAACCTTCTTTGAATTAAATCAATACTCCCATGATGAATGTGGAGTATTCAATGAGACCGCATAGCATTGACTTGACAGTGAAAATATCACAAATAATTTTAGAATCATATTCAGTAATGGTAATTATCAAATTAGAGGTGGAAATAACCCACGCCTTTGAAATTAGTATGTAATGAATGGGGTCTCATTGGATTTCCAATTCAAGCTCTACCGACTGAGGAAAATATATAAAACTGCCACACAGCCTAGAGCCAGTTGGTAAGCGTTGGGACGACTTTCTCACTTCTACCGATTCCTGTTCTCCAATCGAGATATTGATTTATTAAATACAAAATATATAATTAATAGACTTGGGTTAATAAAAATAAGTACATACTTTTATTTTAATGAATTTTATTATTTAAATTACGTACGAGCACGTGTTTTAATTTTCCTTTTATTAAATAAAAAAATATTTATGAAAGTAAACAAATCATCAACAAACACACTTTTAATTCACCCCTTTCAGAGGCAATGGGTATAACAGTCAACACCAAGTCAGTACGAAACAAACTGTAGAAGGGTGAGTTAATTCAGTCAAAATTTCAAAAACAGTATCATATAATATAATGTACGATAATAATAATAATATATTATATGAAGAAAAGCTACGAGTACCTATAATAATATACAGTAAGTAGTCAGAAAAACATCGCGGTGTATTATTAACGAAATGTCTGGGGATAACTGTCCTCATTAACTAAACAACATAGGGAATTTCAGTAGATATATTATCAGTGATACAATTCTATTGAAAACACAGTTGAACATAGTTCGTTTGTAAGTCTATAACAGATTTGCTCTTTACGAATTTAATTATATGACTGATAGTTTTATGATACTTTATAGGTATTGATTTATATTACAACCAATGAACAGCAAAAGTGAGTGGATAAGAATCCAAAGCAAAAGTCTATTCAAAAGTGATAGCTGACTTTGAAGGGACAAGAAATGGAACTCATGGAAGAAAATGATTATTTTTTTATAAAGATTCCTAATGTAAAAATAAAATGTCGACGTCAAACAATAATTTTCATCCCAATTTTTTTTAAAGTGAAAATGGCAATAGACAAGACATGTAGCTGGACTAGGAACCAATGAATGAGCACTCAGAATATTAAATTAATTTTCTTATTTTATGCACTTAAAAATTAAGAAAAACATGTATTTTACACAATTATCAAATTAATCCTGGGTTTTCCTAAATTAAATATTGATATTTACTTCAAAAATATATTAGCTACCTTTGCAATTCCGGGTTAAAAATTCTAGTAGGTCTAATATAAGAGTTGAAATAGGGGTTATAGTCTTGGCATCTCCGTTAATGTTCGCACGAATAAAAGCCTACATAACCACGACTGCCTGAAACGTCGTCTATTCACACCACTACTGCGAGGGGTGAACAATGTTTGAGGGATGTTTCTGAAATATGTTTGTCTTTCACATTCAGCAGCCGCGAATGTCGTTTTTAAGGAAGTTTTATTTTTAATATTCAAGGAGTTTTAGGGTTTTCTTCTTCATTTACTTGACGTGATAATATAATGTCCTGAAAAATAAAACGCCCTAGGTATTATTTCTCTTCCTAACTCATTTTTTTACTCATAACGAAAGGGTGAATCTTTACATTTTGTTTTCTCAACTTTCATTTGATTATGTTTTGAATCAGAACAGTGAAATCGTTATAAATATGATGAAATGGCTATCTTGATTTTTTCGTCTTTATGAACATTTTTTAACCAAAAAGATCACTTCATTTTTGACTTACAAATATTCTCCTGCCACTACTACTATATATATAAGTGGGGTAGCCAGTGAACAATCTGCACATATTAAATATGCTGGCCGTCCTTTCCACGTCAATAAAAAATTAAGACATTCAGGATAGGTGGTAAACCTCATCGCTGAATTTTAAATGTTTTTTTTATAAGCTTGTTTGATTCATTTTCTGCATCTTTAAACTGGACAACGTCTCTCTTTCTATTCCAGCCCTCCCTAACACCTCACTGTTAGTGACCAAGTCGGTACCATAATTACAATTTTTAAATGAGTTAATTAATGTTATTTGGAATTGAATATGATAGTATGATCATCTTATAAATTGTGAAAAAACTCTTTCAAGAAAAAAGTAAAAAGTATAAGTCGATAATCACAATTCTTCACAAATTATGCACAAAACATTCATTCAAAATAAGCCATTAGAATTGAAAAAAAGGCAAGTATAAAAAAGGTTATTCTATATTTCTAAAAAAATATAGCTTATATCTGAATTAGAAAAGAAGAGAAGTAACATTGTTTATTCAACGTCTTATTTCTTTGATTAGGAAAGGTCAAGCAAAGATTTTCATCACCTGTTGTAAATGTACCATTGTACCTATATATTAAGCCCCAATAACAACACCGAATCTTAGGGAATCAGCTTATCTCAAGCCAATGATCTTGTAAAGGAACATATTCTATAGAACTTACATACATATTATGTACCTAAATTTAATAAGCTTTATATCCAGGAACATATCTTCTTATCATACTTCGATTGGTCAAGTGCAGAATATACCATTTAATTATCCGACGCGAAGCACGCGGATCCATCATTTGTTCAAATTTCCACTGTGTATCACCAACTATGTGCAGAATTCTTTTCTAAGACGCTCTTGTTCTGTTTATGATTCATTCTTTCAAAACCTTGACATACTCGTCATGAATAAGCAAGACTTAAGAGCGGGAGTATCTGGGGCCTTGTAGTCATCAGCGGTCCCCGTGGACCGCTTTTTTTTATTTTTTAATTATTGTAAATTTGCTTCTCGAGACCCATCGAGTACTTGGTATACCTACAGCCCTTTCTTGTAAGTTTTCGAGTATCCTATCCCAAATGAAACATTTATAAATTATTTATTTATTTAAACATATTTTCACAAGTACATTTTTTTTCATTTACACATTCAACAAATTATTTAATAAAGCGATGATGTAAGCTACCAATTCTGAAAGTCTTAGTTTTAATGGCACAGACATGGGTTTATTTATTACATAAAATCATTTTTAAGTACGAAGGTGATTGAAATCAGAATTCTTGTATTTGTCGGCCGGTGTGGCGCGGAGGTAACGCTCTTGCCTTTGAGTCACGAGGTCCCGGGTTCGATTCCCGGCCAGGGCAAATTGGGGAATGACCTTTTTCAAATTGCCCTGGGTCTGGGTGTTACATGTATATGTGTTTAGTGCATTGTATATGTGTGTATCGTCGCGTTAGTACCCATAATACAAGATTCATCTTAGTTTGGGACTAGCTCGATCTGTGTGAAATGTCTATGTATGTTATGTTATTCCGGTTTTCCAAGTTTTTCATTACACTCGTCATGCCATAATTTATTTCATTTAAAGTAATAATCGAATAAGTTTCATTATATAATCAATCTATCTATACTCTTAATCTTGCTCAACACTTGGTCTTCCTTGAGAATTTGATCCACGTGATCAAGCCACATTGTTCTAGAACGTACGCGCCTTTTCACACTCTCTCTTTCAGACAGATACGCCCTCTTCGTCATCCATACGCTTGACATGTTCAAACCATCGACCATTATATTAACAAAGAATTCCAAATTTTCTTTCACTCATAATAATATGTTAAAAATACCTATTCCAAAAAAATAGGTTTAGGTCTTCCAAATGCTCAGAATACCAATATAAGAAGAAAAATATTTTTAAAGAAGATATTAAAGAAAATATTTAAGGTCTGAAGGTAATATTTTTTATGACAATTTCTAAAATAATTATTTGACATATCATTTTGAATAAATAATAGTATATCAACCCGCCTGCTTTCTTTTATAAAAGTTGATATCCCTAATTATATGTAAAATGATCCCACTATTATGTACCTACATTTTCTTAACCTTTGATGGCATATTATAATATTGTACTCGTGTAGATATACATCGCACAGGCTGAAAAAAGTCGTATTTTAATTATTCCTACGTTATCGTCATTCAGTAGGTACCTACTTACAAACATCAAAAACAAGCTAATTTCGACAAAGTAAATAGATACATCGTTATACAAGAGAATTATAATATGTACTTAAAATTTAGAATTATTAATAATAATACTGTGTAATTTATGTTTTCTTAATATATGTAGGTGAAGACCATTTTCAGCATCGCTTATTTATTTAATACAAGCTTTTGTAACCCGGCATTGCTCGGGTTTAAATAAACAGAAACCGTGCAAATACATGGGTTAAAATTGGTATTTTTAGTTTGTAGTACCTACATAAATCTTCAAGTGATTTGCCATGAAAAGTAAAGAAAAATATTAAGTACCGAGGTACTTTTGTATTTATTTATACAAAAAATCAATTAACATTGTTTATGGATTTTTTACATATTACTATTCTTATTCTACAGTATGGATTTCTATGGTCTCATAATATCCTCCATTATGAAAATAGCTCAAAATGTCAAAAATATGCAATTTTTATTCTCATAATTCAGGTTTTTTTGTCATTAGCAATCACAATGTTTCATTATGTAAACAGTCCCTAATTATTTAGTTTCAATATTGTTTTATTTATTGTTACATCCATTTTGAAATTAATTCAATACAATGAAAAATGTTTGACTATAAATATTGGATTTTCATACATTCGCTTGGCAATTTTGTCAAGCGAATGTATGGGAATCTCATTAAAATTGTAATATCTTTATCAATACATAAGATATTTAAAATGTTTTTAGCCTTAAACCTGCCCAGGAGATGAGACCTCGTAAAGAGTGTATTATTTTACTTCTGTCTTTCCTTATTTCAGAGTCCATTGAGGACATACGCACATACGAACCGACTCAAATATTTATGTGTGGATTATGAGGAAAGCTTACTTATTATTTTGCGTTACATGTTTTGATTTTTCGGTTATTCAATACGACGAAAGATTTAAAGATCTTTCAAGATTCTTTCTAGTTATTATACATGAAGGTCACGCCAACATGTTTTTGTACCTTCTTATTTTTACATAGGTAGGTAGTTTATAAAACAATTCCTAGAAGGTCAGAACGGATTCAGGTTGAAATAAAAATGATTTGTTTTAAAAAAAAATCGACACTCTGTGTTGTGTACTCCTTAAGGAAGTTCACATATGTATGTGTATCATATACAACATACCTACCTAGTTAATACCTATTCAAATATGTTGACTATGGATGAGTGTGATCAATTGGAATGATTAATCTGGAGTAGTTCAAAATATGTTAAAAATGATTTGGACTTGTCGTTTATACAATTGAAGCTACATCAATTGTATAAAGGACAACTGAACCGCTACCATTAGTCACTGGCCATCCCATGATAATTCAAATACATATTCATACAACACCTACCTACGGGCAATGGCGTACCCAGGATCTGTTCTAGAGGGGTGGCAGCTTCAAAAAACATGTTTTCACTTTTAGACTCTTCCTTGCGAAACTTTATTTGGTTCCAGATTTCACGACTTTGTCCATACCAATCTCTATGATTTAAGTAAACACGTAAAATTTCATCGATCTCTTATGTATAGTTTTACTACGAGGGGAGAGCAACTGTCCTAATTTACCAGTTTATAAAAATTGTAAGAACTGTACATTATGCCCCCTTCTCCCTCCCAGATACGCTCATGCCTTCGGGTTAATTTTGATCTTAATTAAGATTCAGTAAATAGGTGACCCATTTCAAAAATTGAAAATGTCCACCCTTTTCTGATTTCACGCATTTATTATCTTGTTTTATATTCTGAAAATCTGTTTTTTTTATATTTTTTATAATATAATTTGTTTTGCTTTGTTATTATTCCTTTTTCCTGTTCACGCCCACTAAATAAACATAAACGGTTCAATGTTATTTTTTCTTGTTGCCGCATATCAGTTATAATTAAAACAAAAAGTTTTTTTAACATATCAACACTGGGGACGTTTTCAATCCACCGTGTTCATAAAATTTATGCAATTAACTTTTTTTGTTGATTATTTGTTAATTATTTTCCTGTTATTAATACCGTGTTATTTTAATCTGTGAATATTGTTTAAAATAATATAGCCCTGGGTGTGACATGTTTCTATATTCAAAGACAGAGATGGGCAAAAAGGGTAGTGGGGTAAAACCCTTGTGAAGACCTAATACATAGAGGAAAACCTCTTACACGATGGTCTACTGACATAAGAAAATCGCTAGTGACAGGTTGCAGGAAGTTGCAGGCAGAAATACCAAAATATTAAGCGGTGGAGAGGTAAAAATATGCATTTTGTTATAACTACTTTACCACTTATTTGCTCCTATTTCTATCTACGAGTGTTTATTTTTGCAATAGGTTCCAGTACGTGAATGAAGATTCGAATTCATTGGATGAAAATAAATTGTTTCCATTTTATTATGTACTTTCCGGTGTTTCATTAGACCATTTATTTAATTTTATTTTTATATGAAATAAATAAGTAAATGAAGTTGGGCCGTAGACACACCGCACTTAGGGATGGACTACTGGCGAACTTTTCGACAATCTACCTACATGTACCGCGTAATTATGCGTTGTTGTTGCAATTATTGTCGAAAAATCGTTTAAAGTCGATCGCCAAGTGCGGCTGAACTCATGAACCAAAAATATTCCTTAGGTCACATTATGCTCGCAGACAAAAATCACAAATTACTGCTCATAATCATTAAGTCAGTCGTAGAGAAGGAAGAAGGTGGTTCTGCTGACTATAACATACATGAATGGACAAGAATGAGGATTGAAGCTGTTTCAGATTGTCTGATTCAGGGACACATTCCATCGTGTAATAGTCAATTTTGGGGGGACATGACAAGACACATAAAAAAATGAAGAATATTCTATTATTTTTGGATAACAACTATGTTGGAATAAATTTTGCAATAATAAATCAAAAAGTTTATATTTTTCTTCGTACTACATAATTCAATACAAAGAATCAAAGATTATTATCATCTTCTGCTCTGTTAATCTTTTAAAATGTATAAAAAATATTAAAATTTTTCAACAAACAATAACTTGCTTTTCAAATAATTATGTTTTGCATTGTTATCCACAAGAACACCTTTAAAAATAATAAAGGAATCAGATAATGATAATATAA
The DNA here is from genome assembly GCA_947579605.1 of Athripsodes cinereus. Taxonomy (NCBI): domain Eukaryota; kingdom Metazoa; phylum Arthropoda; class Insecta; order Trichoptera; family Leptoceridae; genus Athripsodes; species Athripsodes cinereus. Next base: position 22,875,017 of record OX388309.1, read on the forward strand.
AGTGTTATGTTGACAAATCTCCAAGTCTGTACGGATTAAATTGGAAGAAGCCTCAGCTTTTGTACCGCAACAATAATTTTCATACCTGGAGGCGGTCACAGAAGGTTTACATGAAATTACAAATAGTAGGGGATGAAACAATTATTATGTCACTAATCCAGGTGCTGATTTGAATATTCTAAGCCTATTAATATTATTATTTTCCTTTTGAATCAGGATAGGTGTTTAATATTTATGTATTCTGAAGATAAAAGGCGTCGGCATCGTCGACGATTAGAAATTCATGGCACACTAAAACTGTTTTGAAAAATTTATCTGTCTTATCCCTTTCCTTTACCTGGACTAAATTCCGGAAATATTCTCAGATGTTCTTATTCTCTTCTTCTTCTTCTTCCTAGCCTACTCCCGTCCACTCCTGGACGAAGGCCTCCTCCATCGCCTTCCACACCGCTCTATCTTGGGCTCTCTGCATCCAGTTGACACCGACGTACTTGACCAGGTCATCCCTCCATCGTAGTGATGTTCTTATTACCTACTATAAATTACTGTAAAAATGAGTTTTATACATTCTTCATTATTTTTGATTTACTCTTAGATGAACAAATAAGCATTTCGTATCTTTCAAGTATCTGTCACATTCATCACAATCACAAAACTGTTTATATTTTTTCTCATTCTGTAATTATTATTGAATTGTAAATTTTTATTAAAAAATACAAAGGTGCTTACATTATTTTGCATGCACGGTAGCGCATTTTAAAACTGAATAAAATGGTATTCCCACATTACTCTCAAATATTTCCTTTTTGGCTCTGTCTTATTTATTTTCATCTTTCCACATGATAAAACTTCCCAAAATATTTAATATTCGTACATTACTATATGTATCATATTGCATCTCTAATTATTTCTCTACCATATACACATTTAACAAATATGACTTTTTTAATCACACTTATTTACAATATATTAAAAATAAATAAGTAAATCTTATTTCACCACAATATAAAAAGAGGGAAAACAATGTAAGTGTAAATTATTCCATAACTGGTGGACTTGTTGGTTTGCAACTTATTTCAAACAACCTGGGTCAATTAAATAATTTGAGATATTTGTCGACCAACATTACTCGTACAAGAACTAGCACTTGAACTTTTTCTTTAAGTATCCGAGTCAACGTATTCTATAGGAGCAATTAAATGTTGAAGATGTATGAAAAAGCAATTCAATAGTAAGAGATGTTTAAGATAGACAATTAATGTTTCATAAGTAGAAGTAGAAACGAGATATATTAAGCAACACTTATACAATATTCTAAGCCTTCTGCACTACGGCAAATTAGCGTAGACTTGATTGTTCTCCTTAACTACATACCTTCACTAATTAGTAGTGTACTAAGTACTTGAGTAATGATATTATTAACCCTCCTATTTCTACAACAAACACTATTCAATACATTCTGTAACAAGTTTAAGTATTCAATTGATACGCAATGTTGTACAACCTATTTCTCCCTAAACACATTATAATATTATTATACCTACTCTGTTACATAATCATATAATGTAGGTGGTTTTAGAAATAATAATATAGCCTGAAGCAATTTGAAGGTAGATACATGAGACCTACATACATACATAATAATATGGGCGCACACACGAATGAGCAAGAGTTAGCACAATAGGAAAACCAATCACCAATAATTAATATGGGTATTATGAACCTTGCTAACTAAGTAATACATTACTTCATTTGCTTAAGATTCTACCAAATTACTTACCATTATTTGCACTCTAGTGATATATTTCTTGTATTATTCACTCTTGAATGAGCTATCGAAAGTTTCCAGAGGGAGTTAAGTGTATGCGATAAAGCTTTTTAGGTTAAGTTAACTACTGTGTGTGGAGAACTCAGTATTACGTGCAAGCATTAGTTTGTTCTCGTTTGCCAACATATTGATACATTTATACTACACATTATTATATTATGAGATATCTGTCCAGTTAGTTTATGTACATACCCAAAGTAATTGTGTGGAATGAATTTGTCTTAAATAAATACAAATCTATCTTATTTAATTCATTTACTATTTACTCACTTATCTACATTACATCAACTTTTAAGCTTTGATTGACTTTGTGAAAACCTCTTAATAGGACATTGCTAAAACCCAATTTAATTGTTTCAGTATTTAAAAGGATATTAAATTACATTATAAATAGTATGTCAAAGACTATTTAAATATAGAACTCTTTATATGTTTATATTATTGGACCATTTTCACTGCTTCGCTGGCATTATTATACTGAATAGGTTTACTTGTTATTTTGAATTATGTTCATTGTTTGACGATTGATAATATTGCAACAATACTCCCTTCCACTGTATTTGGGGAGAGGGTAGCGTAGATATTTTACTTATTACACGGCAAGTTTACAATAAATGTATTTAGTATCTATATGATGTGAAGAATATTACGAAAACGACTAATGCATAGTTGATAGAAAACAACTTAAGTTTTATTTTTTGTGCTAAAAAAACTTTTGATATGGATTATATTGCATATAGAGATTGATAATGGCAGTATCACTCATATATTGGGTGCAATGCCCGAAAAAGAGAGAGAGAATGTATTTATATCATTGTGACATTTATTCCAAGTGGGATAGTCAGTAAACTCACTTCGTATAATAAACATACCAATAATATTGATTTTTGATTTATAATTTTTGATCTTACCGTATTGTTCTTGTTTTGTTTATCATTGTAATTTGCTCATCTTATTTTGTTTCTTTTGATTACATTTTATCATGATTTATTACTTTTACTTAATTTTATTCTTACTTTGTTTGTTTGTAATATATTATTAATTTATTTGAATCTTTCACCATAAAAATTGTTTAAATACATATTATCATTTTTGTCTGATTTTTAATCTTATTCATTTGTTGCTATTCTGTACATTCATTGGAATCCATTAATTTTATTTGATTTGTTTTAATACATTTTTGTATTTATTGCTTTATTTTGTTGCTTACGTTGATTTTTTAGTCTTGTTTTTGTTCACTTAGTCTTAATTAACTCGTTCACCTGAATTTTATCTTATTTATTAATTTAAATGCATGTTGTGGTGTTTTTGTATTTTGTTCTTAACTTTGATGATTTTTTGAAACCCTTCTGGTAAATTTAGGATCTTCACTGGTCCACCTTTTGATTTTGTAAATTGTTATATATAAAAAAAAAAAAAATAATCCCCGTATAGAGGTTGATAATGTCAGCAACACTCATATTTTGAGTGCAATGCCAGAAAGAATAAATCCGAAAAAGGTTTAAAGAAATTTTGAAGATTTCATTATCATAGTTTGACATATACGTAATTGATGAGAATAAAGTTCAAGAATCAGTTTTTAGGAATCAGTTTATTCTATATGAATACCTTTTTTGGTTTATCTTTGTGCCCTAATATAAGTCAGATATTTTCGATATAGAATAACAATAATATAATATTTTTAGTACTTGTATACTCAACCTCAGTAAAGGTTAATTCATTAATCAATATCCATCATTATTATTCAAGGGCAAGAATTGCTACAATGATATTAAAACAAGTGTATTACTTCATATAAATTATAATTATATTAGGAAATGTCAGTCAATGGATGGAAAAAAATAATGGATTTTTTCATATCCTGAGTTCGATTTATATTTTGTCTTTGTGTCGGTAAAAATGAGAAATCGAATTGAGAATATGATTTTATACTATTGCATTCACAAGAGTAAATTAAAAGAACCATATTTATGCTTTCAATGCACGAGTGAACAGGGGTCGTAGACAAACAGCACTTAGCGATCGACTGCTGACAAATTTTGCGACAATCGACCCACAATGTATCGTGTAATTATGCGTTACGATTATTTTCGAAAAATCATTTGAAGTCGATCACCAAGTACGGTTTGTCTAAGAGGTGAGGATCCGGACCGTTGGAAAAAGCCCGTTTAAACTAACACAAATGATGGTCACACAACCTCACAAAGTCATTTTATATACCTTAAGGTATTGAACAAAACGTTTAAATTTTATCAAGCTAATTGAATAAGTTGCTTGCCCTCAATTTGCTTTTAATAAAATTTAAAATGTTGTTACTGGGAATTGAACCTCAAACCATATTTATATAAAAAAAATCTAACCTAAACCAAAACCAAAAGAAAAAAAGTTTTTCAAATACCCTCAATAGGAAAAAAATTATAGGAGTCAACATAAAAATCGATCCACATAGAATTTTTCGTATCTCACATTCAATATATGTAATATAAGAATCTCGAAGGCATTTTCAAATAAATTCTACCGCATTCAAATGCATTCAAATCCTCTTGAGATGCAGTAACAGAGTGCGTTTCTATGTAAGAAAAGATCACAGGATCAAATAGTTACAAAAATACTTTACTTATCTATAAGAAGAGCAAATGGAAATGCCAACAATAATATTAATATTCTCACCTCTTTTTATATAAACTGTGAAGGTGACTTGGTATGCACAATTATGCTTATATTTTTTTATTTTATTACATAAATCTTTTAATTTGTAATTAGAGAATACGTTGTCGCTGTCCCGTGGTTTTGTTGCAATGCGATGAAAATGGAACGGTGAAGAAATGCATCGAAAATTTTACGTAATAAAAAGGATGTATATTTTTGTTTAATTCTATTATAATGTGTCCTTATTTTTTTTTTTATTTTATTTCTCTTAAAGGACACAAACAGTTCAAATTAACAAATATTAACAGTCATATTTTTCCAGAAAACAAACCAATCAAGGTCCCGCAAATTACCGAAGCGTATAACGAACAAGTAAAGTTGCAAGTTAACAGTTATAACACAAACTCACCCCACCCATATCAAATGCAAAAATCAAAACAAACCTCGTGAAAATGAGAATCATCATCATCATTGTCCTCAACGCTCTTATCGGGAGCACAGGGCAGAGACCAGACTCCTCCATTCAGAGCGACGCTGCGCCAATTGCGTCACCTCTTTCTACGACATTCCCAGCGCTCTGATATCGTTGTTATCAGAATAGTGTATTGTGTTTTATTTTGAGTATAAATGTTGTATTTTAATCTTCACTGGAAAAAATGAATAAGGGCAAAAGGTCCAAGAAAACATATTATTTGGCTGAGAGGATTAGTGCCTAGATACGTGGCTGTCAGATGATGAAATGGCAAGATCATATAAACCAGATCTTACAGAACGGTCACTTGTTGAATGGGTAAGCATATAATATAACGAATTGTATGACAGTGACGCATGCGAAAGGATAGGAGGAAGTGACGCATGATCCTTTTACGTACCCCACGATGCTAACATATCCACACGTGTATTACTAATTTGACCCTAATACTTTATTAACATACCTACGACTCTCAATTTGGCGAATTTGCAGAAAACGTTTGTTGTTGGAAATGGATTAGGTAAATGTAAAACAAACATTATTACTAAACTATATATATTATATTTGCTTGACTCAGAATTTCTGTAGGAGTTATATGTAACAATAATTCTATACCGACGATATTCACCTATAATTTACTGGTTGTCGTACCTATGCTAAACTTTGTTGTGAAATGTTGGTATTGAATATTTTATGATTATAGGTGTACACTACATAGAATAAGTACTATAACAAGTCATACAATTACAATTCTTCTTCTTCTTCTTCGTGATGTAGATCATCGATCTGTTAGTTCAGAAGTTTGTGCCTCTTGTGATGCTGAAGACCCGCTGTCTTTCCATCTTTTTGGTGGTCTTCCTCGGGGACGTGAACCGACTGGTGTTTCCTTAGCAGCTACATGTACGATTCTGTTTTCAGCCATCCGATCTACATGGTCTCCCCAGAATCGTCACCTTTTCCTACTCCATCTTACGATGTCCTCCGTGTTGCATATGTTTCTAATCTCAGTATTTCTTATTCTGTCTCTGAGAGTTTTGCCCGCAATAGCACGTAATGTTTTCATCTCTGATGTTCTTGGTAGGTTTTTTGTTCTTACCGTGTCTGCTCTTGTTTCGACACCATAATATATGTCATTATTGCAATTCAGTTTATATATATGTAAACTTGTCTCAAATATAACTTTGCATTTGCATAGTATACTAAACATAATAATATGTATACAAATAATATGTTTTGAACCCAAAAAACTGTGGGTCAAAAAAAGAACGAGTCTTTTTGCATTTTTTAGGTATATCTCGCATTTACCTCATAGTCATATGTAAATGCATTTCTGAGAGTAAAATTATAATATATAGTATAACGAAGTAATAAAATGCTGGAAAAACAAAAAAAAAAGAAGTAAGAGAAACGTTTTGAATAAAATATGTCGAGGAGTATTTTGTTTTGTACACTTTTTCGTTATTTTATTTTCAGTATCAAGGTTCTGGTTAGTGGTGCGCCGACAGTACTTGAATGTGCAGAGTATTATTGTCACCTGGTTGGGTATGTAGGCAATTATTCTGCAACACAAAAATAAAACAAAATTTGTAAATAATATATACCTATGTGCTAGGTAGGAGGTGGACAGCAGTCGCGCAGGAGAGAAAAAGATGGAAGAATATGGAAGAGGCCTACATCCAGCAGTGGAGAGATGGCTAGAGATGATGATGATGATGTGCTAGGTATAAACAACATTTGATTTGCGAACTCTGGAGAGTGTGGAGGTGTTAAAGGCATTAAGGCGAATTTTCATATCATGAAAAACACTACCTACTGCTTCTATACCATCTCGACATATTCTACAAGTGGGGGTAGTCAGCAGGCCAGCTGCATATAATAATCATAGCATAACATGCATAGACAATTTACACAGATCGAGTTAGCCCTAAATAAAAATTGGAAATCTTAGAAATCATAGAAACTGAACATGCCGTGCCAACAAAAAATTAGATATTCAGGAAGGGTGGCTTATTAGGTATATTCTTGAATTTAAGATATTAAATGCATTCTTCTTCTTCTTTTTGTGTCGGTCAGCAAATGATAAAATAATAAAAACATTAAAATCCCATTCCCTCCCAGAAAGGCACGGCCTCTCTTGCAGCTCCCCCCCAGGTGAATTCGCTCCACGAATTAAATTAAAATGTATTTAAAATGTCATAGAATATTTAATATCTAATGATAATGAATAGTTATATAAAAATAATTTTTCTAAGTAAAATGGTAAATGAAATAACCGAAGAAAAAAAATTGAGAAGCAGGAGTTCATGACATTAGATGTTGCTTTGAATAGAGGAGACACAAAGTTCGTATTGCTGTGTTGTTATGTAAGGTGGCGACTAACACTATTAGTAGTCAATGCCAAGTTTAGTGTATAATAATTAATGTCAATCCATGCAAATGCAAATATCAATTTAGTTAAACCGAGTTGAATTTTGGTACTAAATACAACAATATTATGAGGTAGCTACGTAACAATTATACCTACCAACCCAGTGTTCTTATTGCAGGTATTATATGAGTTATATACTCGTATAATATTTATATATAATACCTACTAATATTATATGAGTTAAGTGATACCTAATGTGTTCTCTATTAAAGATTGCTTATTGTTCGTGTAATACCTGTTCGTTTATGTCACCCTGATAACATCAACGAAAAATTATACGAATTTCATTAAGAATATAAAAGAAATCATCAAAAAAAGATTACACATATAAAATTATTGTCTCGTCCAATTGATCTTAGAATAAATCTGAGAGTTGGAAAAAAGCGGACATTTTTTTTTTTTCTTTTTTTAAAAAAAAAGATATATCTGGGTTTTGTTTGTTATAAACCCAAATACAACCTTATACACCTTTCACAGTAAGCAACTAAAAGCTTATGTCGTGAAAGGGGAGTTTGCCGGCACCTGGTATCGAACCACCGACCCCATGTTCACGAGGCCGAGACTCTGCCTCCAGGCTACCGACGAACTCAAAGCAAAGATCGTGGATCTTCAATATAAAAATGAGATGGGAATAAATAAATGACAGTTAGACGAATGACATCTCTCTCAGTAAAAAGAAATATGAGTAAAATAGGTATGTAATGTACTTTTCCATTCCAGGTAATTTTTATAAGGAGACACAGTCACTTACTTCGATACTATTTTAAGGTTGTGTTGGAAGGCATCAATACCTTAATTGTATAAACTTCAACAACTGGTACACCCATATTTGAATCTGGTACATATTTGAATCTTACTTATATTAAGCAATACTTTCACAATAATTATTGTGTAGATTAATTAAATATTATATGAGCCTCACCATAACGACATTTTTAAGGTTTACTTATAATGTATTGGTGGAGTTGATCAACTATTGAAGGGGTCACCCTCAACGTGATCCTGATCTGGAATCTTATCTAGGAGGTTTATTTTTTTATAAAGATGAATATGGATTAAAATAAACCCAAATTCACCTTAGACACCCTCACAACAAGCATTAATTTTGTATCGTGAAGGTGGAGTGGGACGGTAGCGGATGTTTAATAAAAATATTCTATAAATTATCTCAACATAGCTGACTTAATAACTGATCTTACTTTGAAATCGTAGTTTTTATTTTGTGTTTTTAGAGTAGACCCTATTTTCAAAACCACCAAATTGACATTTGTAATACTTTACAGGTTATGTTTTTTCCATGTCCGGACTCAATCTATCTATTCCAACAGATGGCATCAGATATGCCGTTGTTGTATAGGTATATAATAAGTTACAATCCATTGGATTGGTCTGCAACGAGTTTGGATTTTCTTCTCCATTCCTCCCTATTCTCAGCCAGTCTTTTCAGCTCTACGTATGAGCCACAGTTCATGTCCCTCTTCAGTTGGTCAATGTACGCATCTCTTGGTCGGCCCCTGCCATTTGTGCCCTCGGTCTTACCCTCCGCGATGGCGATGAGTAGTCCTGGGTGCCTGATGTTGTGGCCAATCCAGTTAGCTTGTTGTTGGTTGATTCTCTTAAGAAGTTGCCTTTTTTCGCCTACCCTGATTAACACTTCTTCGTTTTCGACGTGTTCCGACCAATGGATTTTCAGCATGCGTCTGTAGCACCACATCTCAAAGGCCGCCAACCGTCCGCTTCCACTCTTGCTGATGGTCCATGTCTCACAACCATAAAGCAGAATGCTCCATACAAAGGCTTTAGTTAGGTTCTTCATTACGCTTAAATCAATATTTGGGGATTTGGAGCGTCCATCCTGGTTAATTCTGCTGCCCAAGTACGTTGTTGTAATTTCGTAAAATCTGGTTTTCAGAAATGTAACTGTCTCACATCAGTGGACATATGTACTAGTGACCATCTCCCTGAATTGCTCCACATTCACGTTGTACAATTTCTACCATTTCCCCACTTCGGGATGGTCGGTAGATTTTTTATACTTATATAAATGTATTTACTGAATAGGGTTCTAAGCTGAGACAAAATGAGGAGCAGCCCTTAGTTTACTTAGCTTAAGGGTCCGCGTTCTATAGAAACAATATATATTTTTTAATGTTAGTAGTGAATTTATGAGGATTATTTGGGTCTGATTATAAAACCGTGTCACGTCACAATAGAATATATCACGTAGTATGAACCCTATTAGATTCTTGTGTCTCGGCTGTGTACTGATTGACTTCTTAAAATGCTTAACGTTTACCTTGTCTTACATCAATATCCATCACTCTGGGATGTTTCCTTCCACGATGTTGACGACGGCACGCGTTATATATTATGTTGAGAAAATAATAATGGTTATACTGAAGTAGGAAAAAAGGGAGCTTTACAAGTAGAATTTCATTCAAGAGATCGCCTACGTAATAATAATAATTGAATATTGTAATGAAAAAAGGTCTAAGTCTACACAGACTGAATTAGATTATAAATATAGGTCAGAGGGATAGATGGATCAGTATAAAATATTTTATGATAATAAAATCTTTAGCTTGCTGGTTACAGATTTCGGTATTCTATAGCCATTTCTTATTTTTTTTATTTCTAATCGAATCGACCTGAACATTCAGAGAACCAATTGAGTCATATCTTCTCATGACATTTCTAGTGCTCAGCCCCCCTAGACAAACACGCACTTGTCGATCGACTACAAACGAATTTACGACAATCTACCAACATGTACCGTGTAATTATGCGTTATTGTTGCGGTTATTGCCGAAAATTCGTTTGTAGTCGATCGACAAGTGCGAGTTTGTCTGCGGCACAGCTATATGGTGTATTTTCATAGCAACAGTGTATTGTAATCGAGTGTTTAAAATCCTTCTGAAACCTTGATAAAAAATAATATACCCGTTGTAGCCAAACATACCAGCATATCCCACAAATGAACTAGCCAGTAGACTTTCCGCATATAATACACGCACAAGTATTTTTTTACGTATCATAAAATAATACATTTACGATAATATTTTTCGAACCTATCCTTGAAAAGAAGGAACCTATTCTTTGACTGAGACCAATGGAAACAAACTCAGGATAATGAAAATCTTTTAAATATTATCATTGTTGAAGATATCGCTCTTCCAACATAGTTTCCCGCGCCCTTGAGATGGATACGTACTCCATTAAACGGCGCCGAATAAATCATGCAAAATACATACATTGCCCTTAACGCTCCTCTCGGAAGCATTGGGCAGAAACCAGCTTCCTCCATTCAGTGCGTTTCTGTGCCAATTGCATCTCCTCCTCCCACGACATTGCCTACCCTCTTATGCCATTGTCACAGAAACGGTGCATTGTGAAACAAGGACACCTGTACCGACGGAACCCTCGCAGACGGAAGAACAGTGCTCTTTTAAATATATATAAGTACCTAATAAATTGTATATATAAAGTTGGAAGACATCGCATTTTAGCGATAAACTCGCCCTCTGTACATTGAATTGTATAAAGGATATTTTCTATGTTAATTTGTATTATTGTAAACAATGTACAGTGAAGAATAAAATAAATAAATAAAAATTAAAAAATTATTATCTTCACAAATTGCAACACATGTTCAATTGCTTCACTTCAAATAGGGATCAATAAAGCAATAACAATATTTATCATGGGACATTTAAAATTTTATTATTTGAAACGACAATAATAAAATAAAATTTAATATAAATTGTTCAATGCGATATTATAATGGTATACGGATTTCCTGGGTTTATTTACATTTATATTGCAATTATTATTTATTATTGGCCTTTCAGTAATTGAATATTTTCTGTTATTATAATTACAATTCACCCTATTTTATTTCATTAAACGCAGTGTGCATGGATACCACAATACCATAGAAACTAAATAAAAAAACAACCCATTTATCCTTATTTTTAATTAACTAAAGAGTAGGTATTTCGAAATAAAAATATTCGAAATAAAATATCCCAAAAAGATGGTTGCTTCTATGGTCTCTCTTCTCTCGTCTCTCGATTGGTGGACCTTACATCGTGACAGTGAGAATGGTGGGATTGGTGAACGTTGTACATGAACACCGAAAGTGATCACTAAAGCTAGCCTAGAGTCAATTCGTAAGCGTTGGGACACCTTTCTCACTTCTTCCGATTAGATTTTACACAATGTTGCATTGTGTAGACATGGTCCTCCAATCGAGGTTTCTGATAAAAATATTCACTTGAAATGCGTTTGTTATTGTATTTTGTAACAATATCGTTTCAAATTATGTAGAGAATTTGTAACAATAAATGCTTCTCTACAGCCAGATTTATACAAAACTGTACTAAAATATACCCTCATTCTATTACCCAAGTGGGGTAGGGCGAGAGAACGAAACCCCATACAGATCTATCCTTACGAACTTATTTCATTTCTTTTACATTATTTCTCATATCTGCACGTCAATTTCATTTACTTGACACACGGCCGTCCTTGAGAATTAGATCCACGAGATCGAGAAACGTTGTTCTTGAACGCCCGTGCTTTCTCACACCCCTTCTTTCAGACAAGAATATACTCACTGTCATCATTTCATCATGCATTCGTTCCACATGTCCAAACTATCGTAGATTTTTTACGCGCATTCTCTCCACAACACTCATCTTGCATTAACTCATTCTTCTAATATCTTCATTCTTCACACTATCACGCAAAGTTTTAACAACTATTCTTCTCAGCGATAGCATCTCCACTAGATTCATTTCGCTTTCGTCCTTCCTCAGCCATGTTCATGTTTCGCTTGCATACGTACCAGAATGATATTTTGTACCAGCATTTTTCCCATGTTCACTCTTGTTTCACCCTTCACACCACAACACACACTCACACACCGGCCACTTTCCTTCGTTTAATGCTTTATCACATTTACCATACCCCGCGTATATACTTCCCAAATACTCGTATACACGTATTGTATGCATATTGTGTATGTACATTTTAATAATTATTATTTTATTTTGAATGTTTTTTACGTATTCTACAATGCACATCCGTTACTTGATTAACGTAAAATAAGTAACGGATGTGCATTGTAGAATTCGTAAAAAACATTCAAAATGTCTCGTAACTGTTACATAGTTAATCCTTCTAAAATAACTGAAATTATTATTTTAACAGAAGTTGTAACAATAAATGCTTCAATACAGTCAGTTTTTTGTAATATGCTTCTAAGCTTTCGCTAAACTATCCATGAAATAATATTTTGTTGTAAAATTATAAAAAAATATTAAATTGAGTCAGATAAAACTAAAAAAGGGGATGCACATTTCCGAAGATGGACTCATAGTGGCTGAAGAAAAGAACTAAACATTTCACCTGAAAATAAAGAACGATTTGTATATCACAAATAGAAATAAAATCATTCAGAAAGATTATGGGATATGTATAAAAAAATAATATATAATTGAAACAGTAATCTGCAATAAGAATGTGAAATGACAGCCAAAAATAATATCGACATAAATGTAAATTCATCATACTAATTTGAGTATGAGAAAATGATTGAAAATGTTCTGTTAAGAAATAGTATGCAAAGAAAAGATGTTGAGAAGCGTTGCTGTTCGAGAATTAGATGGTTAGTACTGAAAAGTGACAATTCGTAGCTCGAATCGAAGAACACGTTTGAGTAATTTTAAGAAAATTCACTAGAGAAATGTCTCCAGGGCAGAAATGTATGAATCTCAATAATTTCTCTATAAGTAGTATTATTTTGCATACATACCTACTAAATATCTAAGCAATGTTTGTATCAGTTGCTGTTTTGATATGGACTGCAACATATTAATCTAGATATTTTAACAAATACTGCTTATAGCAATGTCATAATAATGGATGTAATAATTTAATGTCTCTGCATAGCGATTATAATAATATTGTAATAACAGTAGATAGATAATGTCTGCCACTAATTTGTGTGAAATAATACTCGTAATGTCTACCATTGTGAATACAATCATCGTAGTATTGGGAATGCGACGAATGTGTTGCAATTTATGTAATAAATAAACATATTATGTTAATATTATTGCAATAAAATATTTCCATTGCATATCATGGTATGGCTTGCAAAAATTCTTTGCCATTAATGCCACATAATACTGCAGCTATTATTTCATAGTTATCAAGTTATTTAAGGTGCAATCACAAATTGATTTTTGATCAATCTGTGAAACGTAATAAGTTTTTATGTTACATTTGTACATTATAACAGACTACTTTTTTAAAAAAGGTAGGTAACTGTTGCGATATTCTCATCACATTTCAAATATTCTGTCTGCCAGAAGACAGACTACCACTTAGATCTTTGGAGGCTGTGGGAGAGGGCAGAAGACCGGTGGGCCGCATTATGTAGGCCTAGTCAAAACACATTTAAGCGTTACGTTTTCGTTCGAATGCAGATGACGTTACGAGAACGTGTCAATTTTTGTAGTTAAAATACACAAGTAGCAACGAAAATTGACACGTTCTCGCAACGTGGCCTACATCCGAACGAAAACGAATCGAAAACGTAAAGCTTAAATATGTTTTGACTACGGGCCCTGGGTCCAACTCTTTACACCCTCTAAATCGGATATATCGACAGTATGCTGAAATACAAAGGTTTCGTAGCTTTGCGTACGCGGATGATAGAATTCTGGTTGGTTTTTGCAAACTTGATCAGAAAAAAATCTCAGAGCTCGTAAAATGCATTACAAATGTATTCACTCTAGTGGAGAAAATACGTCTTAAGCTGAGCCCAACTAAAACAAATTCTTGTAGGTCGCGTCACCTGGCCGACAAAATTTCTTCGTTAATGATCCCATCTAGATAGCCTTCACAGATCCACCAAAGCCAACACCATCCAGCAATGTATCGATACTCAGAGGACGAATCGAAAGCACACTTTTAAAAGTTTTAGACAATCGCTCGTAAATGGAATACATTCCACCGAAAACGCAATAGCGAAAAGCTCATATAATATAATAATTTAAACATAGTTACTCTTAAACTTAATTGAAATTTTTTTACAGTTAATGCCGAAAATATAAACAAGGTGAAAAAAATAAAATATTATATTGCAAAAAGGTATAGTTTATGTAAAATTGCACATCGTATATTGTTGAAAAATAACATCACACTATAAATATAGAATTCTCAGGAAATATTTAGATACGATGTTGAACACTGACAAGAGATTCAACAAAGCATCAAATTGAAAATTCCAAAGCTTCCTTCTCTTCCATGTACCTACTATGTAACTTTCATGCTACTACATGTTTAAGTAGTATATAGATAATTTATACATCTAAGTTTTACCTCTTCACTAGTATTATCAAAATATCTATATAGGTACCTACCTATGATATATATATGCATATCTACGAACTTACCTGCCAATCAAAAAACTTAAAAGTATACGCAAACGCATCAAATTATCTGAAAATAAATCCTTAAAAAGTAAGGTTGTTTGGGTTTTTCTGACAATCGCAAAAAAATAACCATTGCACTTAACATATACAGAAAAACATTAATATATCTAACCTGGCGAACTAATTTTAACAACTTACCATTGTTTTAGGTTTCATGGGTGTATACCTAAACCGGAACAATATCTACGTATGAAGCTTTCATTTCAGTTCATAAAAAAATCGAAAGCTTATGTATGCCGTATGGTGTGATTAAAGTTTCTGAATTGGATGAATCACATAAATTGCGGAAAGGATTTGTTTTGGATTCAAATCCCGTATGGGTGTACAAAAAACTAATGAATCTATTAACTCGTCTTTTATGATAGTTTCAATTTACATTTCTGGAATCATTACAATACAAAAACCCTGTTTAGCCACCAATTCAATGAATCTAATAAATGAATACTGGGAAATCATAATGATAATACGTTAACTGTCAAATTCAAATTGCTCAGATTACAATACTTGTATTATAACATTAATAATATTGTATGAAATCTCATAATACTCTGGTAAACATCAGTAGTAGTTCTGTTACTGTATAATAATTCATGTTCCTCGGTGTAACAAAGCCGCGCCGCTTTAGTACTAGTTACATAATATGCGAATAATTTTGTGAATTATTCACTGATACCTTTGTATAATACTTCTGTTCGGCAGAACAAAGCGCTGCTGGACTGTCGACGTGTATTTTGTAATATAAACAGACTCTAAATGCATTCAGGAATCCTGCAAACGTGATTCTTTGAAGGGTTTTACAAATTATCGTTGTTCTTACAATATAATTAATTGTATGAATTTTCACAGCGATGCAAATACATTTACATAACTCCTCTATTTTATTACTGTTTAGCATAAGTTAGCTTGCTCTCGTTAGTAATAAGCACACCCAAAACGTTGGTTAGTAATATAACCAACTAGTGAAAAATTATTTTAGAAATACTTATGTTTGTTTTTCCATTTCAAATGGTGATATTATGCTATTTGATTTTAGAAAATATCAGAATATTTAATCCATTTAATTTCTTTACTGAAAACCTTGAATTAATAATTCTTTACAGTGCGTCACCAAGTCATAGATAATGAGAAAGAAAAGGGACATATTTTCCACCAAACTTGAGAAATACTACCCGGGAATTAGTTAACGACTCAAAATGTGAACCAACATTTAATTTTCCATATTTCAGTACATTTCTCTTTCATTGACAATCGTTATTGACATAATAATAACAGACCCAACAGTATTAACAAAATATAGAAGTTAGAAAGCCATTATTATTAGTATCTAGTAATAATAGTACAGCAGCTATGTATGTATTAGTTCGTCGGTAAATCCTCTATTGTTGACTTCCTGTATGTAGTCTTTGAATGTTAAACAACGTATTCAGTTTGATTTGTAGAATAATTTCAATGCACCTACATATGAACGTATGTTGGTAATAGTACCTTTATTTGATGGTTGGTACTGATTTGTATTTGAATGATGATTTTATAAGCACTTACCCAATTCATATACAGCCTATTATGGGACGTTAATATTATAAATGTAGGTACTACAATAACTACAGTTTTGGTACATGATATTATTTTCTATGTGCTTCATTATTGAATATTGTACAGTAGGTAATTTCTATTTCAGGATGATAAATTTTCGTTGTTATAGTTAAAAGGGTTGTTATCTGGTGTAACTCATTATTATTTTTAAAATTATAAAATATATTATTGTGATCTAGATATATTGACAGCCACATTTTTCGATACTTTTTTTTTATTATTCCTCTTTCCTATATTGCAATGAAAAAAAGACTATAAATTTGATATCCTGTACTATTATAATATCGATAATTATTTTTTTAATAAATTATCTTATTAATTAGTTATTCCTTTACTACCTAAATTTTCATTTTAAACATAACTATTTAGAAGAAGTAAGTTTTCGAACTTGGTAATTATTATTAATAATTCAAAATAACTGCTTTACAGACTTCTTGCTGTTAAAAACTGATTAGTAAAATTCAATCTGGAATTTCGTTAAATCTTTCACAAGAAGGTATGATACAAATCCAGCTATTGTGCGAAGTTTTCTCCCGTGTTTGAATTTCCCCTGTTCTTTCTCAGATTCTAATTTTAATTTTAAAATCTTTGTAAAAAAATTAACATCTGATACAATAGATGATAAGTACGATAGCACTGCAGTACCTAAACTAGATATATAAACACAGATACTTTGTAGCATAGCACATCTGTGGTCTCCCTTTGTCTAGAATTCTTTTATATAAGCTTAATTTACCAAACCTCCGCGAGCTTAAAAGTACGTCAACCAAAAATTTGAAACTAACTTAATTCAGTAATTATTATTCTGGACGAAAATTATAACATTTATTTCAATGTAAAATAATACATTTTCAAAGTATTAATTATTATTATTATTATTATAAATCTAGATCTTCCGAATTTCATTATTTTAATTGAAACGCGTTGTTTCGACCGCCATTATCAATTATTTTCTCTAGTAGATAGTAGGTACGTACGACATTTTAAGATATCTAGACACTTTGTGCAAAACCTCTGAGATCTCACTCGGTCAGTTTAATTCAATAATAATTAATTGGAAATCTCTCGTTCTCTAAGAGCTTTATCAGTTCAATCCATCTTCTTGGGAAGCAATCAATATCAATTCCTAATTTCACATCAATCGACTGAACTACATATCTATTTAAAACTACAAAGATTTCTTACAATATCGATGCTTCAACTAATAACATTAATTATAAATGAAGTTTTAGCGTAAAACAATAATCTTTCTCAGTTCATTATACATGTTGTTATGAAGATTCTTACTTCTTTTACTGGATCATTCTTTGCATGTTTTCAAATTGTTGACTATCTTTGTATAAGCACAAACATTATGTTTTTTCCATCCATCCATATTGCCACAGCATCTCTCAAAACAAGAGTAGTATGCGAACATTTCGTAGCTCTGGAACACATTGCTGCAGGAGGCAAACTAGACAATGGGACATGGAAAACCCTGAATCGAATGAGATCTGGTGTGAAACATATAAAAATACTTAAATTATGTATAAATTTTCTGGCCAGCATAGATATACTCATAATTTGACCTTTAAGACAACATAATAAATATTTTGTTCAGTAATTTAACTACCAATTTTCTTGGTCCATTATTAAATACATTTCTTAGTAAGTAATCGAAGTAACAAATATTTACTTAAATATATTTATTTTTAATTAAAATTTAATATTTCCCAATGAAATATTAATAAGTATAACCTTTTTAGTAAACGACTATCTAAAAATATTTCCATCAATAATTCTATTCAACCTGCAGGATATTATTGTTCAGCAAGCCTACTTAATTCGTTATGGTAATTAAAATGAAATGTTATTGATTTCAAAATTAAAAATTATTGCACTGACAGTCCTCGATGTATTCGAATTGTCTTTGAGTGCATACAAGAGACATAATAAAATATTAATAAAACTTACCTAATCACTGGATCAACAGAGCACGCAGTAATCCTATAATAAAGCTTAAAGGCTTCAGAAATGTTTACCTTTTGATCTCCACATTAATTTTCAGCAATTTTCTAATACGTGCTTTTACTATGAAATAAAAACAATTCCAACTAGTGAGTGGGTGGATAATAATCAAGCAAGTTTGTAAATAAAATCAGCTCAAATTGATAAGCGAATTAGATAAGTTTTTAGAAGAAAGTTTTTAATGTATTCTATCTCCAATTCTTGTTGTTTAATTAATAATTTGAACACAATTATTTCTATGAAAATAATTAGTTTTTGAATAGATGTAAACATGATTGCAATCTTGATTAATAATTCAAATCTTCTGATCGTTAATAACACTTTATTTCAATAAAAAACCTAACTCAATTAATCGTTTCTCACTCTTGAACAAAATATTTTATATAAAATAGACATTTGATTAAATTTGAAAAGTAGTCTAATAAAAAAGTTTAAAATTTTAATCGAGAAATCCCAGGATCGATTTCTTTCGATACCAACCTTTTTCACAGTTAGGGTGCTTGTGAAATAGTTGGGTTAATTTTGAACCCAACTATTAAACTATCATACTGCTATACCATCATGGCATATCCCACAAGTGGGGTAGCAGGCAGACCAGCTGCATACAATAAACATGTAAGCCGTCCTGTCTAATTTTTTTTAAATCCTTTACCATTTTTGATAAATAATAATATTCGATCTTTTATGAATATTAATACAAAACAAAGTGGTGTCCGTAATAAATAACTAAATATATGTCTAAAAGTTTTCTTAATAAGTTAATGTGCTAATAATTATTGGAAGCAAATAGAATTACTTTGCTGGTATCCATTTCTTTCCAGTTACTTATAATGAGCGGATGCTTGCAAAACATCATAAATAAGATATTTAGGTTAGTTGGAAGACAACGGGTCTCTGCGTACGGGTACGTCACCTTTAAATAAAGTGTTACTTTTGTGGCACAGAGAGGATGACCCGTATCTTCATAACATACCTAAGTTTTTCCGCTATATACTCCACTTGTGTGGAAGACGCCGCGATGGCATAAATGGCGTATGTTTTGAATTACTATACCCATAATGTTGGCTATCTAATACATATTATATTATAATGTATTATTTACTTAACGATGAACGTACCTAGTTAATATCTGATTCTGTCTTAGTTCTACGTGCAAACAGTTGTCTTGTTTAAATAATAACAACTTCTCAGTACACAATGTTGTACGTAGTAGGTATATACAACGACACAATCAAATGTTTACAAAACAAAGGACACACAGAAAGCTACGGTATAGACTACGTTTTAGGTATATAACAATATCAATATCCTTTAGGCTAACAACCATGTACAACACAAGACTATACGTGGTTTGTATCCTATAACTTTATACCGAATTATATGCAAGATGAAATGGTTGATATAAGAATTGAAATGTTCAGGAAAATATGCAATAAAAAGAACATTTTTTTTAAAAAAAACATCTCCAAAATGTAATTTAAAATATATATTTTGTACTCATTATCCTAGTTGGATTTGGAGGGATCTTTATCTATTGCTACTTCCAGGTGCTCCAGCCAAGTCAAACCAGGCCTTTCAACACACATATTATCATACACATAATAATTATCCTAGCCAGCTTCTTCAGAAGCGCCTTACCAGCTTTTTCTTCTCTCCCACAGCCTCTTATAATCTCAGTGAATAACTGTAGTGTGAGTAAACTAAAAAAAAAAAATATTTTCTAAATAAATAAATAAACTCAATTCTTAATCCTTGCCATACTACAATCCAATATAAGTATGTTCCTTTGACAGTTTTATACAATTGAAATAGATTTTTTTTTTCAAGCATAAAAATGTGTAGTAAAAATAATGAAGATACCAATGATCCATGATCAGTTTTCCTCGTAGATATACAGAGAAATTTTCAAATGACAAAATATGCAAATAATATTTATTTACATATAATCCACTTTCTCTAAGTAACATGTCATGTTTTCTGTTTGATTTTCGTACCTCAACCCATCCGTCTGGGTTGTTTCCTATTGCTAATAATATGTTATTATCTACTGTAAATAAAATATATTATGAACTAAACAGTTGTATAACAATTAAACCACATCGAAATAACAATATTATTTTATTTTGATATATTATTGTTTTATTTCACAAAATAATATTCATTGCTCGACCGAAATTAATGGTAAAATTATTCATACAAAAGCAAATACTGTAGTCTGTAGGTACTTATTTACATACTTTATAATATTATTAATTTGATTCCATGTTTATAATTATTTTATTGAGATTATTTGTAAATAATATTTAAATTTAGCGTACACACTTTAACGAGGCTTTTTTATATTGGTTAGAAATTGTATAAATAATTCAAATATAATGGGACGAAAATTCCAATTCAAATGTTTATTTCGAAATTTATGATTTGTTTAACTATTGAAAGAGATTTTTTTTATTTTAAATACACCCAGACAATAAATTTACTATAAAAAAGTTATAGGATTTCTTACCCGTGGCGAAGAACTCCTCTGAATATAAAAAATTATCTATATTTGTAAATGGTACATTTAAAGAATAAATGCAGTGGAGATGCGATCACTGAGAAGAATGGTTAGCAAAATATTGCAAGATAGAGTGAAGAATGAGGGCACCAAGAGAATGAGTGGATGCGAGAACAGTGTTGTGGGAAGAATGCGTGTAAATAAGCTGCGATGGTTTGGACATGTGGAGCGAACAGATTATTATCTGAAAGATGAGGTGTGAGAAAGTACAGCTGATGTTCAAGAACTACGTGGTTTCACTACATAGATCAAGTTCATAAGGACGGTAGGGTGTTAAGTAAAAGAAATTTGCGTGCATCTATGAGAAACTAAAGTGGAGAAATCGAAAGAAGAACGCAAGACTGGATCAATTAATTTGTGAAGGTTATTGAGAAAAAATGTAGTTCCGTTCTCTCTGCCTAGTCCATCTGAAACACGGTGTGAGAGGATAGATAGAAAGATAGTATATTTAAGGCGAATCAAGTAATGCATACTCCATGTTTTAGGTAAATTAATGTTAAAATTAATATTCAATGAAACAATAATTTGTAGTGTTTCACGATGAATTTTTATTTTATATTCCTACGTTTTGAAACGCTTTGTTTTTGTCAAACTATAAAAGTTCTAAGTAAAACTCTTCAATAATTGTTTCGTTTACAATCAATATGGATATTTACAAAATAAAGATAAATAAAATACTATACTATACGATAAACTCGCCCTCTGTACATTGAATAACTGATATTTTTATGATACTTTGTACTGATTTGAAATAATGTTTCCAATGAATGTACAGTGAAGAATAAAATAAATATACAGGGTATTATTGTTAACGGTAATATACTTACCATCACTAGCAGGTACTTACACAATACGCGTAATATTATAAATCAGTTACTTTATGTTAAACACTCCCATAATTCTATTTGTTTGTGCGATACATCTTCCTTTTACTACGTAGTCATTATTCTTGGTTGTTTAGTTATATTGTACCTATCCGTTTAACAACAGGAGACGTTTGAAACATTTTGACATGGTGATAATATGTATTTAGTACGGTGGTAACGCTACTGTCTTTGAGTCACGAGGTTCCGGGTCGATTCTCGGTCAGGGCAAAATGAAAAATGATTATTTTCAAATTGTTCTGGATCTGTTTATTGGAGCACAAGTAGTGTATAAGAATAAGTTGTTATGGCATTCCGTCCATTCCGCCTACTACACAAAGGATCCGGCAGGAGGATATTAATGGATACGTATTGATCGTTATCGCATCTTGACCGTTAAAATTAAAAACAAAAACAAAAAAGTTTTGGAAGTCAAGTCCAATCTCATACACAGATAAAACATTAATTTTCCTTCTTCTTCTTCAATTGTCCTTTCAGGTCCCTGCAACGTTGGCGATCACCTCGGCGAACCTGTCCCTGTCCTACACCACTCAGAACTGCTCCTCCATACTTCGGATGCTGGTCCATTCCCTTATGTTTCGCAGCCAAGCATCTGTCTCCTATCGAATCCCCAGCGTCCCTTAAATTTTCCCTTTCAATATCAGTTGGAGAATGTGGTGTTTTTCCCCACGCAGTACCTACATGACCCAGATGTGAATTTGGAACGTTCTTAATTTTAGTTTGAATCAAAATAGAATTATTGGGTATAGGCTCCCTGTCAACTCTAGCTTCTTTTTTCTTCCGACGAATTTAAATAAATAACGAGTACGTATACTCGTAATTGTATAACTCCAGTTCCTTAATATAAACTCTCAGTAAAATGATGCATGTTGTAACCAATTTAGGGAAAAATATATTAAAAGATTAAATTCTTATTCTATATTCTATGATTTTAAACAAAGTTTTATATTTTTATCCAATAAATGTTTCCTTTGTTTTAAGCCTTCAAATGCAGGCTTACAACATCACAATATCTCGGTATTTCATAAGATGCCACGTTGATAATCGTCTTTTAAATCGCTTTCCACATTCTAGACACAGACGAGAGAATTTTACCGGTAAATCTATTTTAAAATGACTCCATGTTGTAGGATGTAGTGTAAGGGGGTGGAATAGATTATTAACAGGGGATTATTTTTCAATTTCCGCGTAGACAGGGTGGGTTAGTGCAACAATAAGTCAACATTCGAGGGGTTGGTTATTATAAAGGCCGTCAATGTTGTATTAAAATGACTTTGCTCAACTCTCTTATCCTTAGTGGATATAGCTACCCTATTATGTTTTACAGCTTTATAAAATGCTACTTTATCGACCCTTTTCATACTAAAATATTTTTTTTAATTTTAATTTCACTTATTACTTTATTAATTCATATCGTAAGCCTGGAAGTGTAATCAAGTCTTGCGATACAAGCAGGTTCTTATCACATTGATTAAGAGCCGAAAGGTGATTAAATTTAATAAATATTCAAAAGCTATGATTCAAAAACTTTCATTCTTTTTAATTTTATGCAAATTATTCCTCCAATGACTACTTATCTATAGGTACTTTATCTTGACTTTATCCAAAGAAGACAAAAGACGTTTTTTCGTATTAATTTATATTATTAAAAACTTATTTTTACAAATTTCTCATAGGATTTCTTTTAAATTCTTATATCTCACTTTATATCTTCACGCCCACATAATTCTAGATAGATACAATTGGCTAAAAGTCCCTAAAATAGTTCAATTCAAACTGTGTCTCACAGTCTACAAGGGTTAAAGTGGCACGGCACCTCTATGCCTCCCTAACCTCTCCTATTGATGAAACTCTAAGACGATCTTTGCGCTCAGCTTCCACCGCTGTAACCAAACTCGTGGGGCCCTATAGGGCAAACATTTCGCAGAGGAACTTCAACGTCGCCGGGCCAACTGCCTGGAATAGATTACTTGCAGACCTAAGACAGAATTAATTTACTACTATACTGAGAAATCACGGCGCCCTTGAGATGGTCACAGATAATCAAACGGAGTCATGTTTAAATCATCCATATAATGCATGTGCACGCGGCAGTGTGTGTATGTACTTTTTTTTTTATTATTATGTGTCCATGAGTACATTGTTGCCTGCATGTGCCTTTTTCATTTGCTTGCTTTATATTGTATTTTTGTTTTTTTTTTTATATTTATAATATTACTGTAGATATGTATGTTTATAATATTACTGTAGATATGTATATTTATAATATTACTGTAGATATGTATATTTATGTCTGGTTTTTCTTTTTTGTTTTGTTTTTTGATTTTAATAACCGGGTTAGTTGGAAGACATCGCATTTTAGCGATAAACTCGCCCTCTGTGCATTGAATTGTATAAATGATATTTTCTATGTTAATTTGTTTTATTGTAAACAATGTACAGTAAAGAATAAAATAAATAAATAAATAAATAATTATTATTAATACAAAGTAGGTATTAAAAGAATCCAAGCCCGTGTTTTTTCTATTATGCCATGAAAATTTTTACTCATTAATGCCTGTTCACTTGAAAAAGATAGGTATATCTAAATGAAAAGAAAGAAGGGTTATCTAAATTAGCACAAAACTATTTTGAATGGGTTTGTACCCTTTGTGTAAGTTTCCAAAATGAAAGCAAAAGAGTGAAAATGTATGTGGATGGACTATTCATTTTCCATGCTGGTTCAATAATAGCAAATATAAATTATATTAATTCAATTCAATGTTCTCCAGTGAACCTTTAGATCTTTACAATGCACTTTATGCTTGAGATCAAAAAGGTTAGAATAACAACTACTGCAAAATCATTGTTGAATGATTACAACCATCTCATGCTGATCTAAAATATATTAAGATGAATCTACAGGTAAATTCATTGGCCACCAAATGCACATTGCACACAACTGTGATATATGTATAGAGTATCAGTAAATTCTCACTTACCAGACCATTCTTCTCTCTGGTCTATTAATCTTCCTATACTAGGTGTTGCACAATCACCTCTACTGTCTACACACAAATCTATTTACTACCATACAGTGAAACCCATAAACTGGCCAAAAAATCATGCAGACGAGATAAAAACATCTACATTGAAGGAATCTGCAAAGAGGTTGAAGGCCACGCGTTTCGCAACGAATCTAAAGACCTATTCCAGAAGGTGAAATTACTGTCCAAGGAATATAAACCACAAACATGGGTCATCGAGGACGGTGGGGGCACGGTACTGACTGATATAGATGATGTGCTCAATAGGTGGAAGGAATACTGTGCAGAGCTGTATAGGAGTGAGAATGTCGAGGAGGAGGTAGACTTAGACCGGAATGAAAATGAACCCAACATCCTCCTAAGTGAAGTCAGAGAAGCGATAAACAAACTGAAGACAAACAAATCGCCAGGGATTGACAACATACCTGCAGAAATGATTAAACTGTTGGGGGATAACGGAATCAAAATCATTCATAAGATATGTAATAGAATATGGGAAACCGGTGAATGGCCGAAGGACTGGGTCCACTCCATCTTCATACCACTACATAAAAAAGGCTCAACAAGTAAATGCGAGAACTATCGGACAATCTCACTAATTTCGCATGCAAGCAAAATCCTACTTCACATAGTCAATCAAAGACTCAAACAATACCTAGAGTCACAGATTCCACAGGAACAAGCTGGTTTCGTGAAAGGAAAGGGAACCAGAGAGCAAATCCTCAACATAAGACTTCTCATCGAGAAAAGTAGAGAGTTCCAAACTCCAGTGGTTTTCTGTTTCATCGACTACACTAAGGCTTTTGACTGTGTGCGGTGGGACTGCATGTGGAAGGTGCTGATAGAAATGGGAGTACCAGCGCATATTGTGAGCCTCATAAAACAACTATATCAGAGCAGCTCTGCAACAGTTAGAGTCAACAGCATATCCACTTCAGAACTCCAAGTCCAGAAAGGTGTACGACAAGGCTGCATTTTGTCTCCAGTTCTCTTCAATATCTATGGAGAATATATCATGAGGAGAGCACTTGACGGATGGGACGGCGGAGTGAAGATCGGGGGCAGAAGCATATCCAACCTTAGATACGCAGACGACACAACACTAGTTGCCAAGTCTGAGAGTGAGATGGCTCTTATATTTCAGAGAGTAGAGCAGGAAAGCAGAAGGCTTGGACTAGAGATAAACAAAAACAAAACTAAGGTAATGATTGTTGACCGGCACAACCAGCTGCAACGGTCAAACGCCTTGTCCGGCATGGAGATTGTGCACAAATTTGTTTATCTTGGTTCAATGCTCTCAGACAACGGAGAATGTGTTGACGAAATTAAGCGACGAATGGCAATGGCTAAGAATGCTATGGCTAGGTTGGATAAAATCTGGAAGGACAGAAACATCTCCAATGCCACAAAAACTCGATTAGTTAGGGCACTAATTTTCCCCATATTTCTGTATGGAGGAGAATCATGGACAATAAAAGCCCGTGAAAGGCAAAGGATCAATGCCTTCGAGATGTGGTGCTGGAGACGAATGCTGAGAATCCCCTGGACAGCGAGAAGGACCAATATCTCCATTCTAAAGGAGCTAAAAGTAGACGACAGGCTGTCCTCCATCTGTCTAAAGCGAGTCCTTCAGTTTTTCGGACACATTGCCAGAAGAGACGACAATAGCCTTGAGAAACTGATGGTCGTGGGAGGAGTAGAAGGCAGAAGAGGTAGAGGAAGATCCCCCACTAGATGGACTGACCAAATCAAGGCTGCCACAGGTACATCAGTGGTTGGAGCAATGCGTACGGCGGTGTGTCGGGAGAGGTGGAGGACTACAATCCAGAACGTAGTACGGACAAGGAGAGAGGATGGTCACGACCCTCAGCAGTGAGGACATCGACGCAGAAGAAGACCATACATATAATAAACCTGGTACGAGGATACCTAATAATAACTATGAATATATTGTACTTTATCTAGTATAGAAAATACCTGGTGTGTTATTATGTAGTTTTCTGCACTGCAGATATCTGAAAGAGTACCTAAAAGGGACATTGACCTATTCGTCTCTGTTCTAACTTACTCCGATATTATTGCGACGATAATTGACAGCCGATGTGGTCCGATAATAACGCTCTTGTTTGTGAATACGAAACGCCGAGTAAGATTCACATCCTAACGACAATGAAAATATATTTTCTTTAATTTCCCAACTCTGGGTGTCATTACATATGTATCATATGTATGTCGTCGCGTCCAATACTCACAAAAGAAATTCGATAGTTCGCGATTAGGTGGTTCGATGTGAATTGTCTATATACCTACCTATAACAATAAATTAATTCATAAGATAAAAGCACAACTGCACTTACTTCAATACTTACTTATATAGGTAATTTAAGAAGTTTCGAAATTGCTATATTTTACAATACTCACTAATAAATAAACTATACCTACTAGGTACTATACATCTCGGAATCTCTCAAATATAAAATAGTTAGGAAACTAACCGCATGCAGACTGTCTTCTCCATGCCAAATGAAAATAGTATAATCTGTAAAGGTGACATTCTTTATCACTGAATTGAATATGATAAAAATCTTAGAAACACGTGATGTTTACAAGATCAATAAGTTATTTATTTAACAGGACACTCGAAGAGTTTGTTGGAAGAAATCGTGTCTCTGCGATAAACTCGCCCTCTCTATATTGATTTTATGAATGTATGTTATTTGAATGTATTTTTGTATGAATTTTCTTTTAATCAATGTACAGTAAATAATAAATAAATAAAGAGTGTATACCTATTCTATTTCAAGAGCGCCACGTATACTAATAAATAAAAACCTTAACGTTAATAATCAAATATCGCAAATTGTTATGCAAACGAATTACAAGAGCGAATGTTTTGTACACTATTTGTTTACCGGAAATATTACTGAAAGGAAATTAATAATATGTTTGTACGTTGGTATTAATATTATAAAGGTGTCGAAATATTTGACTTCAATGCCTTCAAATACATAAACTAACTATGTAATATTAACAACAACAGTACGGGTTTAAAACAGACGCACGAAACACAAAATTAATATCAACGGTACACAGGTATCACCCGCGCATTTTTTTTTAAATTCTTCCTTCCTCTTCCGGTCCGGATGGGGTGGGGAAAAAAAGGCGCGCATTTTAATTATTACGGCAAGGCTAAAACACGGGAAAAAATGGTGGTAAAGCTTCCCCCTTTTACTGGTTTGCGAAGTAGTTCATTTGAGTTACTAGCACATTTCAACAAATTTATTGTACGTCCTATTTTTTTATTTCATTTTAAGAAACGTTTGCGGTCTTTTTTATTTGATATACCAACCTATTTAAGAACGAGTCAATTTATTCTGCGTGACATCGAACAATTTCAAAACGTTTTACATTTAAACTTAATTGATTAAAGACGAGAACAAGCTTTTTAACACGAATTTGTATGTAACTTATTGAAAAAGAAAATCATCACAAGTTCTTTTTGCGTGAATCATTTTGATGAAATGTAACTGCTGACAATTAAATTAAGCTGCGTGCGTACCTTATTTTGAAGTCATTAATTAGAATAATATAAAACACAAAGATAAAGAAGTAGCTGCACATATGTTACGAGTCGTGCTATTAGTGATGGACTCGTAACATATGTGTTAAATCACATAAAAAATGTGTTAAATCACACATGGAAATAGAAATACCTAAGTCATTCAAAAGCATGACTTTATTGTTTAACAGATTTATTGTTTATGAAACATAAGTGTGAGTACCTACATACTCAAAAAATATATCAAAATTTAATATTTATAGAATGTGAAAAATAATTTAATGTACAATGGAGTGAAATATTGTGCACCTGAATGTAAAATGGTGATGACATGATTTCCTGGGATGATACAAAGAAGATGAGAAAATATATAAAATTTAAAAAAATACAGTCCACTAAAAACATCAAGTCATCTCTTCGTGCGTCCTTGGGAATATGTTAAATCACATAAAAAATGTTTATAATAAACTAGCTAAATTGGGTGCATATATATAGTTCACTTGTAGCGATGCATTTGTTATGTAACAATTTTCATATTAGTCGGCAATTAAACTCCTTGGCTCCTGCACGTGTACTTTGTTTCCATTTTCACCCGTCCTCGTTTGGCTATTCAACAATATGTATTTAAAAATGTGTATGGAAAATAATGTTTTTTATGAAGTGATTTATTTCAAGATGAACTTCAGATTTTCATGAAATGTTCTATTTGGATTTTTTTTATTGAGTAAGGCGTAGGGTTCTAGATATAATATTATTTTTCAAAAATAAGGTAAGAGCAGGCTCTATCATACAATTCTGTTAAATATCTGTGGTTATGATTACACAATATACAGTCTGTTGTATTAATTTTTGGTACTTATTCAATGGGGGAATTTTGTGTGTCACATTCATGGCATTGTTAAATAATGTCTATGAATAAGTATACCAAATAAAAAGTATTTCAATAAATTGCATATCAATGTTGTTGCCATATATTCTTAATATATTTCGGAAGTAAGATTCCTTCATACTCCCATCATAATTTTCGACCTATTTTTTCCGAACTCCATTTTCCATTAGGCAACTAAAATATTTTCTTCTTGATAAGAGCGATAAGTTTTCACTTGGGGTATAGTTAATTTATAAAAAAAAAGATATATTACATTTGATATAAATCTTAAGCCATCGTTGAGGTTATTTATTCTGGCATGGTCTCTTTTATGTATTATATTACTGGTTGACGGCAAATTTTAATTTTGAATTGCTATTATTTTAATTGATTATCTTCTACAAATTTCAATCTAAAATACGAGAAAAGAATGGGAAGAAAAAATATTAAATATCTAAAATTATCATAGATAATCCTATTTGTCTTCAGATAATTTTTTTACAGTTTCAACGATAGAATTTTATATAAAAAATTTAAAAGGAGCGTATAAAAATATAAAAAAACAAGAAGCTTACTCTCTGTTATGTAGAAGACCATAACTTACATAGAGTAGTTAAAAGCTAAGAAATACTCACAAGTCTCTAGAGAAAGTTTGTGGACATGTCAAACCTTACAGTGACAAGGGAAAATATACTTTATATATGCAATTAATAATAAAATAAACACTTAGAAGATGTAATATTAACAATACGTCTTGTAACAGTAATGCTCAATGGTCTCTGGAGTAAGAACCTGGACGCAGTAGAACCACAACCCAACTATGACAAAGGGATGAAGAAATATGACTTGTTATTTATATACAATAAGCATTATTATCTTTCACGAGTATGAAATAATATTTCGTGAATAAATACACTAGTTGTATGAATAGAAACATTTTTTTTTTTATGAAAACAGATATATTTTTTATACAGAAATAAAACATGATATCAAAAGTTGATAGCCGACTTTAAAGTAATGCCTTCAATGTGAGAGATTTATGATGTAAATAAAAAATAATAATATTATAAAACCATGCGAATTCCCAATCATGGAAATGTCTCAAATATGAAAATATTATATACCTACCAATACAGATATGGATGTATATATCGGTATAAGTCATTATTTTTATACTGTCTGTCATTAAAATAAAACACGCCGTAATATTTCACGCGCCTATCACTGTATCGGGATGCAATAAAATATATTACGGTATATATTTATATATAAACTAGGTTCTGATGTCGTATTATTATTGTAGTTAATATTTTTTCACGAATCAAAACGGCAGCGGCAGCGATACGAAAAAAATGGAATGTGTAACAGTATTGACGTTGATGGTGTCTACGTATAAAATATGACGCACATTTCAAGATATTTGCAAATCAGTGATTCTGAACATCATTTTCAATTTTGAGTTTCAAAAATTCACCAGAATAAATTTAATTTTAATTAGCAATTTAATGTCGGTCAAGTCTCCAGCGAAGAATAAGTCATTCACTCTTTCTGGTAATTCTCGAATGTCCTATATCTGACGTATAATAAAGGCACGTAGGTACCTTTTTGTTACATATTTATTTTTGTTTAAGGGATGATATATGCCACCCATCTTGAATACTTTAATGTTAATTGGCACGAAGAAAACGCTTTATTACATGCAGTTTGTCTGCTTGCTGCGCCACTTGGGCCGAGTCTCGTACTGTATGCAAAGGTTTAAGCCAAATCTCTACCCGACCGTATATAGATTATATCTGTGTGTGTGTGTGTGTTTATAAGATCCAGTTTATTATTTGTACGTAAGTATAGTATAAACAATACCGTGTTTTTCTTATACACAAAAAATCTAATTTTGATCGTTAGGAACTAATTGTATACGTAATGGTACCTAGTAAATAATTTGTTGCCTTTAGCACAATTATGTTATGTATACTTTTAAACGTTAAGGGGAGACTTTTCCCCTTTTTGACATAAGTTACATTGTTTTCTATTATTGTTGTTAGCATTAAAATTAGTCTTAGGTCATAATAAGGCTAATGAAATAGGCGGTATTAAAATAGAATGTAAAGAAAATCCCTCTCAAGCCAACTTGTCAACGACCCACATGTTTGATTCCGTGTTCTTACAGGATTTATTGCGTTGATAGAGTTTATAGGTCGTTAAAGGGTCAAAATAGGGGTCTTTGGAGCAAAAAGTGTCATTATTGTAGCCGTTATGGCAAAAGGCGAGCGAATATAAATTCTTGTTTATATTCCAGCTTATTGCAAAAAATATAGAGACTAAAACGTGTAGCGTTATGTCAAGAAACAAAAAGGTAAAAACATCTCACATCCCTTTCGTGAACAGAGATATTTCAGTAAAACATAATACCTACCTACTTTACAAAATAATAGTAATATATGTGTAGCGGCATTGTAAAAAGCTCCTTGTAAGCTTCAACTTTTACAAAGTACGGAGCTATCCACATTTAACGGGTAAAAAATATGTCACACCCTTAATAATATTACAAATAATATATCGGAACTTAGTCAAAGATATGGAATATGAGATATAAATTTCGGTATTTAATTTTAAAAGGTCCAGTTTACAATACAGTTTATGAGTATCAAGAATTTTAACGAGACATCGTAAATTACAACATTATTTGAGCTTATTTATTTTTGCAATATTTAATGGTTTCTAAATAGTGACATGGACGTACTTTGTCAAATTGTTATTTGCTTTGCAAAAAAACTTTTAAAATAAATAAATATTTTTATATAAAAGCTTTTGAGTGCGGAGGTATGAGTAAGTATTTCATATGAAATCGATTAGTATTTCGTGTATGTACTTAAATGAAAAATGTCTTTTATCTCTCAGTACGTATGTATGTTAAATTCCACCTCCCTGAATACGAAAGAGCTTTCATTGTTAATTTATTATTAAGCATCGATCGACAGGACACTGAAAAGTCCATTACTGACAAAATCTCATTTCCACGTAATCACTGTATGTAAATTTATGGGTAAAAGGTCTATCAGTATACTCGTATTATTCAAATGATTTTTTTATAGCCATTTCCATTCCGTCCATCTCTTCTCTCCGTATATAGTCTCCATAGTACGGAACGCCTTCCTTGAAATTAATGTACACCAACGTCGGTCGTTTAAATGCAAGAAGCGCTATACAATTTAGTGATAGGTTTTCTTCTACGAAATACGTAACGGGATAATGAATTTGCATAAAATGACATTACAAACGGTTGTCATTATAATATTCTGCTAATTAAATTCAATATTCAGAGGTTCCCAATGAAACGCCAAAAAATACCTCTTCAAAATGCCTTAGAATGATATAATTTAAATCTTTTTATTTACGTGCTAGTCAAAATTTCATGAATATCATAAATATGCATAGGTATTTCTTTAAAGATCTGCAGTAAAAGACAAATTATTTCACGTTGAACTATGTTTTTTTATTAAATTTATCTGCTTATCTCATTGAATTTGTATTATTTTAAAGAACTTTTGAAATAAAGTTTTTAATAGGTGATGTTGCTTCATCCCAACAAAGGTGCTTAGCTAACATGTAGACATATATTTCTAATCCTGTAATTCATAAACGAAAAATATGTTAATATTTTGTGTTTATATCTTTTTGTTTATATCAACAAAAACCCAGATATATCTCTTTTTAAAAAAAAAAAAAATTCAATTTAATATAGATTATTTTTAATATGTATTATTCTCGATAGGAATTTACACACTTTGTTATTAATAACGAGTAAACAATTGTTTCGTCTCTTACTAAGACGTTATCAATGCTTTGATTAATAAAGAAGTGTATTTTTATAAAAAAAAGTTTTGTATTTAAATTAATATGGATTTTTAATAATAACTTCAGTATAAAAATATTACTTATAGCCCAGGAAATATAGACCAAAAATCGGGGTTTCAGGGAAATAATTTATAACCAGCTGAAACTTTCAGGGATGGTTCCTTGATGCTTCTGGAAGAAATCCTGAAAAGTCTCTAAAAATCTTATGTGAGCTTCTATCCAAAATGGCGGATTAAAGATGGCCGCCAAGCGCATGGCACCTTGCTAAATGTTTTTCATTATATCTATGTAAATAAAAAACCTTTTTGTATTCTGAAAAAAGATATATAATCTGGAAACATGTTTGTTTTTGTAAAAATATATTAAAAAAGTCTAAACAAATTACAAGTAATATTTTTTTGAGTATGAAATATTTTTTTCGGAATAAAAAAAAAATAATTTTTAATATTTCCCCCATAACTTTTTATGTATTAATAAATCGTAAAAAACTATTCTTATACATTTTCTGGCTGTGAATATAAGGCTTATAATGAAAAAAAAAATGTGAAGAAATACTGAAAAATAGTTGACATATTTGAATTTGAATGGAGCACCAGCGTGATCTCTTTGTCAAATAACGATTTCAGTCGGGCTGGTAAGTATGCGAAATATGGAATAAATCTTGAGTTATGTTTCTACAAGATGATCCATACATGAGGTAGGTTCCTGTAATATAAAAATAAAAACAAATTCTCTATAAATTTCGACCCACCCTACTCCACCTATCCCATAATATCACCTTTATCTTATTACAGTTTCTCCAAGAAGAATTTGCTCAGATATTCAAAATTCTTGCATGAAAACTGTAAATTTTCAAAACAAAACTTCAAATCCAGTTTATTAATATCCACTACGCTCAAAATAAGTAATCTTCGTCAATTATCGAAAAAGTTTTTAATGTAAATATAGGATATTATTTCGCACTATGATAGAAGAAATAACGCATTTTTGCGTAACATTTTCACTTAAGTTATTTATATCATAATGCATTCACCTACAAGTGGGGTAGCCAGCAGACAAATTCCTTGTAATTAATGTACAGATCGTCGTCTCTGTGCCATAAAATTTAATCATTCAGAGGTGGCACCTAATCGTCGAATTTTAGATGATAGTTATTTTGTGTGTGATGTTTTATGAAAATTTTTCTTTTACAGGACACTCTAAATCTTACGGAAAAGATTGATAAAGGTCCATTCTTTTATAGAGACTTTATTTTCATAATATTTCTATTATTTTTGGTAATGATAATGTATTTGTATTTCGCCTGTCTATTAAATTTCACGTATTATGAAGGCTGCTAATTACGTTTCGGGAAATGGGGTAACCAGGGATATTTGAGTCCATGTAATACTGCCATCACAATGTTTATTATTTTTAACAATATACCATCTCAGTAAATTTTCTCATACATATGATTACAAAACTTTTATTGCATTCCGAATGAGACACCTCCAGAACATGTATTTTTTTTATACAACTTACACTTTTACTGGCGAATAAAATTATCAATAAGCAGTTAAATGTACATGAAATTGAATATAAATAGATAAACTGAGAGTAAAAACCAAATTTCATAGCAAAAAAATCGATTATTACATGTTTTGAGTGGTCAAATTGTCATTTATTTGAACCGATGTGTAAAAGTATTAGTTACCAGTCTGATGAATGATTTGGCATCTTTTGCTTGTTTTCCATGTTTTTTTCGATTTTTTTTTAAACAAACGATTTAATTTCACTGTAATTAGTTATTCTATAATATTATTTGAAACATTTCTCTAACATTGACTGTTTACGGGCGAAAACAGGCCTCCACTTTTCTTCATGTTATTGGTACATGAACATATCTAATTGCAATAGTTTCATTCGGAAAGTTTACACGTATGATTTTTGCTCAAAATTGAGAATAATAGAATGTATTCGTAATTTGGCAATTATCGACAATTTGAAAACGTTATTTGAAGTGTCAAAATAGTATTCATTTAGGCATACGGTCCTTTTGAATGAAGCTAATCCAATTAATTATCTTCATGCACCAAGAACATGAAGAAAAGTGGAGGCCTGTTTTCGCCCGTAAACAGTCAATGTAAGAGAAATGTTTCAAATAATATTATAAAATAACTAATTATAGTGAAATTAAATCATTTGTTTACAAAAAAAAATCGAAAAAACATGGAAAACAAGCAAAAGATGCCAAATCATTCATCAGACTGGTAACTAATACTTTTACACATCGGTTCAAATAAATGACAATTTGACCACTCAAAACATGTAATAATTGATTTTTTTGCTATGAAATTTGGTTTTTACTCTCAGTTTATCTATTTATGTTCAAATTCATGTACATTTCACTGCTTATTGATAATTTAATTCGAGAGTAAAAGTGTAAGCTGTATAAAAAAATACAAGTTCTGAAGGTGTCTCATTCGGAATGCAATAAAAGTTTTGTAATCATATGTATGAGAAAATTTACTGAGATGGTATATTGTTAAAAATAATAAACATTGTGATGGCAGTATTACATGGACTCAAATATCCCTGGTTACCCCATTTCCCGAAACGTAATTAGCAGCCTTCATAATACGTGAAATTTAATAGACAGGCGAAATACAAATACATTATCATTACCAAAAATAATAGAAAAATTATGAAAATAGAGTATCCAGAAAAGAATGGACCTTTATCAATCTTTTCCGTAAGATTTAGAGTGTCCTGTAAAAGAAAAATTTTCATAAAACATCACACACAAAATAACTATCATCTAAAATTCGACGATTAGGTGCCACCTCTGAATGATTAAATTTTATGGCACAGAGACGACGATCTGTACATTAATTACAAGGAATTTGTCTGCTGGCTACCCCACTTGTAGGTGAATGCATTATGACATAAATAACTTAAGTGAAAATGTTACGCAAAAATGCGTTATTTCTTCTATCATAGTGCGAAATAATATCCTATATTTACATAAAAAACTTTTTCGATAATTGACGATGATTACTTATTTTAAGCGTAGTGGGTATTAATAAACTGGATTTGAAGTTTTGTTTTGAAAATTTACAGTTTTCATGCAAGAATTTTTAATATCTGAGCAAATTCTTCATGGAGAAACTGTAATAAGATAAAGGTGATATTACGGGATAGGTGGAGTAGGTTGGGTCGAAATTTTTAGAGATTTTGTTTTTATTTTTATATTACAGGAACTTACCTCATGTATGGATCATCTTGTAGAAACATAACTCAAGATTTATTCCATATTTCGCATACTTACCAGCCCGACTGAAATCGTTATTTGACAAAGAGATCACGCTGGTGCTCCATTCAAATTCAAATATCTCAACTATTTTTCAGTATTTCTTCACAATTTTTTTTTCATTATAATCCTTATATTCACAGCCAGAAAAAGTATAGGAATAGTTTTTTACGATTTATTAATACATAAAAAGTTATGAAGTAAAATATTAAAAATTATTTTATTTTATTCCGAAAAAAATATTTCATACTCAAAAAAATATGATTTGTAATTTGTTTAGACTTATTTGATATATTTTTACAAAAACAAACATGTTTCCAGATTATATATCTTTTTTCAGAATACAAAAAGGTTTTTATTTACATAGATATAATGAAAAACATTTAGCAAGGTGCCATGCGCTTGGCGGCCATCTTTAATCCGCCATTTTGGAAAGAAGCTCACATAAGATTTTTAGAGACTTTTCAGGATTTCTTCCAGAAGCATCAAGGAACCATCCCTGAAAGTTTCAGCTGGTTACAAATTATTTCCCTGAAAAATCCTATATTTCCTGGGCTATTATCACTTAAATATATTCGAAATTAAAAAAAAACTGTTAAATAGTTGAAGACTTGAAATAGCAGGAGACTGATTATACGATAGACTACAATATGATTTTATATGTATATTTGACTGTTCAGTGTTCATAAAATATATTCAAAACATTGTACACACATGGTTTGTTTGCTATAGAGCAAAATTAATTTAATAAATACTTCAAATCCCGTATAAGTAAAGAAGCAAATATAATAATATTAATAACATGTTTGAATCAGCGACAATAGTTGAACAATTACGTATAATTTTATTGGTGGATTTGTTTGAATTTAGAAACTCTGCCTATAGCCTTAATGTCATTACGCCGCATTGCGGGTAGGAAGGGCGCTAATGGCTTAAACATCATAAGGGTTAAATGATATTAATAATACATAATGAAAATAATATGAAATACAAATAATAGTAAGTAGATACAATATTATGGAAGAACATCTTCCTCCCTTGAGACAGAGAGAGAAAGAGAAGATACGGCAAACAACATCTCCTATTTATAATTCCTTTGTACGATGCGCACTTGAGCTATTCCTGTACTTACCTACTTACTTACTTATTATTAAACAAATTATTCCTACTAAGTTCTAATAATAATAATAGTATTATACACCGTTGTCGTCGCTTTTCATACTAAATGTGGTTCATTATGAAACAGAAATGGTACAATGGATTCAAATTATAATGTTGTTGTGAAGGAAACTAACAACATACATACATACGTTTGTTTTCATTTCTACTTCGCTAATTGATGCTAATCACTTTTAATGTGACGTTATTTTTTATGTTATGTAGTATTTCGTAATATTTAACATCATTGTGCAAACACGCTTGCTTGAAATTAAGGAAATATTTCAAATAAATATGTTTTATTCTTTTAAGTACTGTTGCACTTGTTTAAAATTGGTTTAAGCAATCATGTACGAATACTTGCATCCGATGGCCAGACAGCTAATATTTTAGTTTACATAATAGTGCCACAGAGATATTTTAATTTTTTTTTCCGAAAACTATGATTTTGACCAGCCTAGGAATCTTTATATCCACAATAAAATCAAATCTTTATTTTATTAATAATACATAACTGATAATCCATCGTCAAATTTAATACATTTACGTTCCACCTATGCCAGTTTCAGATAAGATTTTAATTTTAAGAATATTATTTATAAAATGTTGTGTTCTTTTATCATACATAATTATACTTTGTTGGTAATAGTTTATTACAGCTTCTTAATTTATTTAAAAATATATCTAACAAAAGACAAATAGTGTTAAAAAATTAAATCAATATTTGCATTTTAGAAATTTTATTTAAATTTCAACTTAAAATGAAGTAAATGAATTATTTAGATTTTCCATTTCGATTACTAAAAGTTATATTTTAAAATAGTATTTTTTTATATATTATACCTATGTAATTATAATAACAATAAAAACACTTTATTGTAAACTAAAGTATACAGTTTATATTATGTGTAATAACTTCTACAATTGGCGAGCTTATTGCCTCATGGCAATTTTTTCCAGATTACCATATTAAGAAACTGTATAAATTATTATAATGAAAGATACAAAAAATATTATTAAACGAATAACAAAAATATAAAAAGCAAAAGGAATACAAAAATGTTTATAAACTAATTGTAGAAAGTGACGAAAAAAACCTATTTCTCGCGATGCTGTTATACCTTTTATATTTGTTTGTAACGTACCGTAATGAATGTGACAATCTCAATGCATAACAATAAGCGGAGGTGCTGGGGAGGAAAAAGTATTCTTTCATAATGTTCATCGATTTTTGAAATAATTTTTAACTTATAATCAACTTAAAAATAACTAATGACGTAGGCAGATTTTTCTTTCATTTTTTTATTGACTCATTTAATTTTATAGTAATTAAAATAAAGAACTTCACAATATTTTAAAATAAATAGTTGATATCCAATATACATGCTATATGAAAAGTGTTTAAACAACTTTTGATTTCTAACATAAATAAAATATGACGATTACCTACATGATGCAGAACTCATGATTTTTCTTTAAGATGAATTTGGATTTAAAATATGAAACATCCATACAGTCTCATACTAAATAGTAGGTATATTTGTGTCAAAAAGATAAAAGGGCTACCAATTGAAAGTCTGAGATTCGACCATCAGACTTTTGACCACTTCATAGTCGTATTTGCTGAGAGTTTGCTCATAGCTCCCTTGAGATTGTGTTTTGAGTGTACGTACGACACAGAATAAATCTCTCTATAATATGAACATATTTTTTCAACAACCTCGATTATAAGAAATACACACCGCATTCTCTTTATGTAAAGTGAAGAAAATACTCGCAATATAAAATATATTAAATAATCCATCATAGACAGGTAGGTATAGGTACAAATGCGAGTATGGCGACGAGAGCACATGAATACTTCTTATATGATTGGCAGGTTATTACAATGTGCGACTCTGTCTTCCCACAAAGACCTTGTATTTGGAATGATGCGTAAAGAAACGCTAGCACTTTTTAAAAAGTCTCCACAGGGTTGACTGATTTTTTGAAAAATATATATAAGGTATGTGTTTCAGAAGGAATTGCTTTATCTTGTTAATTGATTGGTAGTCTTCAAACGCCTGTCTAAATTTTAAGCTCAATCACATTTATTTTTGGGAACAATGACAACGTTGGACTACATTTTATGAAGTGAAATTATCCATCAGCATACTATACAAATACATAAATGAATCAAAATCCTATGGGATATTTAAAAAAACATCTGTATCAATATGGACTTCCAACGATTTGGTAAACTGCTTTACACAATTTTTTAAAGTCCGATAAAAGGTAGGTATTCGTTAAATGCAAAACTTCACTTCTAGACATTGAACATCTCCTATAAAGTATACCACCCGTATCTATTTTTTATTGGCATAGTGAGGGAAATCTTTCTACCTACTTCACTTGTGGAATATGCCGTGATGTTAAAGTTAGATAAATCACACACTGTAAGAAAAAACTTTTATATAAGTAGAAAACTGTGATACATGTGAACTTTGTAAATATTGTATTAAATGTTCCATATTTATGTTGATGACTGAAAAGTCGTTGTACATTTTTAACAATTAAAACTACTTTACAATATCACGTTGACTTACGTTATAACGTAAATAGGTAATTATAAATGAGATTTTAGTTTAAATGCAAATGTAAATTCCATACATTTTATTAAAGCGCAAGTAACTGAAAGCCCTGTGAAACTTTTTGCCCACCTGCCCGCACACATAAAGCTTTCAAAGTAATTTATGAAAAATTTCTGTTTTCAAACAATTTAAAACAGGAAGTGCCAAACTTTTTTTATTACGACAATTTTTTATCGAAAATAATAATATTGCGTAAATAGGTGAAGTATTTGGGTATGAGAAAAAGGAATTTATAAATAATTTGAATAAAACAATACGTCTTCTATTGTCAGCAAAATATATGAAAAACGATATCACCATTTTGCCAATTTTTTTTACTTAAAAAGCCTTCATTATAAAATATTTGTGCAATATTTTCCTTTTTTCATCCATCATCAAAGGATAAAACAGTGAAATAAACTAACAGATAAAAAAAATTATTTAAGTGATATTTATTTCTCATTTCGAAATTAGACGTTTTGTACGAAATGAGAAAATTCCTTCACCCTACTTATTACAACTTGATTTTTATAAAAGGACGTTTCTTTCAGAAAACGGCGATTAATCAACTTTGTTTTATGGTGTTAACAAAATTGATATGCCACATTGTTTACCAGCTTTTTTGGAAATATTTTCAGATTAATCCCATCAAGGCATATCTTTTGCCACATAACCTTGATCATAGTACCATCACAACATATCACGCGAGTGGAGAAGGAATCAAACTAACTGCAAGTAAAAAACATGCAATTCGTTCTCTCTTCGTACGTTTTAAATTTATCAAACCGCCATATTAGTTTATTCAATAGTATTGTTGTTATCTTAAAAATATCTTATGAATCATGTTAACAATTACTTGTATATCTACGTAACAAGAGTGATAATGATGGTGTATAGGTATTACTTTTAATATTCATGATTAACTTCAAACAACTGCCACCGTATATGTGAAAGGATATACCATGTAATTCATTTATTTTAAATAGTGTCGGGTCGTATTTATTTGTTTCTTAATTATCAAATGTAAAAAGACACCACAAGTTAGTAATGCATTATTATTTTGAGATTAAATTCCTTAGAAATCCAATGGCGTATCAGCTTGTTTTTTAGTTACGGTAAAAAAATATATTGGAATACATTTCCGTGCAACAACATTTTTAACAATTAGTATGACAATATAACGAAACATAATATTCTTAAACGGAAAATTCCTGTTAAAGATCACCCTATTATTTCTGTATGTTTTTGATTTTCCTGTTTTGAGGTATGCCACCTGTTCTAAATGTCTTTTTTTAATGGCACACTTGCACATTAATTATAATATATAAAGTCACGCAGCAGGCTATCCTACTAGTAGAAAATTTCATGATGGTATAGATCGAATTGTTCTTATATCTTCCTTCTATCTACTAGTTTCACAATTCATAAAGAAAATGAGGAAATTTAAACAACAAAAAACCATCTCAAAAGTCTCGGATGCATTGGATATTAAAAATCTACTGACATAAATTTTTACCTGCTACCTCAAAAATGAACACAAATTTCGATGAAATCTCTCGTCAATATAACCGAGCAACCAAAGATTAGAATCTTAAATTTACTAGATCCCTTGTTTTGAATAACTTCAAATTCAATAAAACACAATTTCATTTCCGAACTCAAAATAGGTATGAAAAGCTTTCATTACTTTTTTAAATTTTTATACAGACTTTTTGGAAATTTGAAATTAACTATTAAGATCAAGTGTTAAAATCTTCTTGTAATGATTTATTGTTGTTGTGGAAAAAAAAAATCATTTTGATATGATGTATACTTATATTGGAATGGAAGTTCCGTCTCTGCTTATATATGTAGCAATCCAATATGATATCAACTTCATTTGAATCGGGAGGCATGGAGACAAACATATGTTTGTGTTTTAGTTGTCATATTTCAGCAGTAACAAGTTTCCGATCTCCTTTCAACCTTTATCTAATTGTATAGGCAAAAATTACCCCAGCACTTAAGTCATTTTCTTTTAAAAGATATATCTGGGTTTTTATTATAAACCCAAATACATACAACCTTATATGCCTTTCACAGTAAACTAAAATTAACTTTTACTTTTACTAAAAATTTATTATAAACTAATATTAAATTTAAATTCACCCATAAATGAAT
Organism: Athripsodes cinereus; assembly: GCA_947579605.1. Classification (NCBI taxonomy): domain Eukaryota; kingdom Metazoa; phylum Arthropoda; class Insecta; order Trichoptera; family Leptoceridae; genus Athripsodes; species Athripsodes cinereus. The sequence continues at coordinate 22,917,461 of OX388309.1, forward strand.
ACTATCATCTAGGTATTAAATAAAAATTTATGTTTTAATTATGGATAAATTTTCAAAGAAAAGGTCAATTTTCCTACTAAAAATTTACTTTTATTTACGTTATTACATATAGTTTTTCACTCAAGAAATTATATGATAATGAAAAGATTGTCAATAAATGTGCTCTTGCATAAAAATTACGAAACTAACTCTAACTTAACCTAGTCTGATTTGTATGTATGACAGTATGACATGCCTACGAAAAATGCCAATGATTAATTTTGAGTTTAAAAAACACAAAATTTCCCCGAATTCTTATTCTCCAGATACTACATATATACATAAAAATAATTCAAAATAAACAATGTTTTGAGACTTTAACAAAAATATGATAAATTCCTAATTACGTATTGGGTTTTCCATGGAAGTTAACATCACAGACATTTCATTCAACTATCAGAAATTCTACAAGTTCCATTATTATAATAATATAAATAATAACGGCGCCCTTGAGGTCATGTTATGAGTAAACGGCGCTTTACAAATTGTCCATATATATAATATGCTATAAAATTATTAATATTATTATGATGCTAAGCTAAGCAAAGCTTTGTATATATTTATATAATATATCGTACCACGTAGTCTGATCTTGAACTGTCTACTACAGCAAAATAAATTATTACAGCTAGACCGACTGAGGTCTCGTCACAAAAGTGTTCCCATCCTCCCAATTGTTAATCGTGATCTCTAATTTTCATAAAAATAATAAACTTTTCAAAAGTGCTAGCACTTTGCTCTAGCCTGATTATGAAAGCTGAAGTTATTTAAAGCTGGTTCGTGACAGTTAAGTCCCATGAATGTTTTAAGGAAAGATATTTCATTTAGTCAGTTAATCACAAACTTCTACCAAGTACTGTCGATTTAAAAATATTGAATAGAATAAATATTTTTTAATGTATGCAAAAATATACTTCAAATGAAAGTATTTCATGAAAAAGTTGTAACCTTTTACAAATACTACTTCATCATCACATCATACCTATCCCACAAGTGGGGTAGCCAGTGGGCACGCTGTATGTCATAAAGTTGTAATGAAATTTAATAGAGTTGAAAAAATGTTCTATGTTTTGACTTCTGCATGCGATCTCTGAAAGGGGTGAATGTACATACATAGGTGTTGAACTGAATGGAATTCGAGTGAATGCTTTGATGTATGCAGACGATTTAGTCTTAATGGCTGAGAATGAAAGTGATTTACAAGATATTGTTTCGTGTGTGTACCCAGCTGTAGTGCAAATGGGTTAAAAATGAATGTCGCGAAGACGAAAGTGATGGTGTTTGAAAGAGAGAGCGAAAGAACGGTATGTGAAATAAAGGTTGACAATGAATGTTTAGAGCAAGTGAATGAATATGTCTATTTGGGAAGTCTGTTTGCGAGGGATGGAAGATTTGATAAGGACATCGAAAGAAGAAAAGTCGCCGGTAAAGTCGCCGGTGCTAGGGTGAATGGTGCACTTCGACCCATTGTTAGCAATAGCAGTGTGTCGAACATGGCAAAAATGCTAGTGCACAATACCATTCTGGTACCGACACTTATGTATGCAAGCGAAACTTGGACGTGGTTGAAAAAGGATGAGAGTGGAATAAATGCTGTGGAGATGCGTTCACTGAGAAGAATGGTTGGTAAAACGTTGGGAGATAGAGTGAAGAATAAGGATATCAGGAGAATGAGCGGATGTGAGAGGAGTGTTGTGGACAGAATGCGTGTAAACAAGTTGAGATGGTTTGGACATGTTGAGCAAATGCAAGATGAAAGGATGACGAAGAGGATGTATTTATCTGAAAGAAGGGGTGTGAGGAAGCGCGGACGTCCAAGAACCACGTGGCTTGATCTCGTGGGCCAAATTCTTAAGGATGGACGCGTGTTGAGTAAGAGAAATCGGCGTGCATGTATGAGAAACTGGATGAATGTAGAGGAAGCGAAAGAAGTGTGTAAGGATAGATCTATATGGCGTTCCGTTCTCTCTGCCTACCCCTCCTGGGACATGGCGTGAGGGTATAGTATAGTATAGTAGTGATGGGCGATATATCGATATACGATTCGATTATATCGATAGTTCAGAACAATGCGATTATTCGATAGTATCGGAGCAAGTCGATTATTTTAATCGATTATTTTAATCGATTATTATATCGATTATTATAAGTCGATTATAACATCAATTATTATAAGTCGATTATAACATCGATATAATATATCGACTTGCACAAGTCGATTATAAATGTTCGACTTTTGATCTACCCCTTCAATAATTCGACTTCGACTCGTGTCAGTCGGTTCTTAGAATTCGATTTCAATACAAGTTGATACTTGCTACCTACTAAAAGTATCAACTTGTATTGATACTTGCTACTAGTGATGTAACGAATGTCTGATTTTGGATATTCGCGAATGCGAATGCGAATGCGAATATTTCATGCCGACATTCGCGAATGCGAATGCGAATGCGAATATTGACTTGAAAATGGTATAGGAATTTGAAATATTCCAAAACTCCTCGGTTTTCTTAAAGAATATTTTCTTGCAGTACCTTTTTCCACAATGTACCGGGTAAGTATCCGGTACTTTCACCGAATTACTGATTTGTTTCTTCATTTACATGGTACACAACAGATGAAAGACATATAAATATAAACATGTAAGCGACAAAAACATTCCAATAGTCTTACATCGAAACAGTGAATACTTCAGCAATAACACACAAAACAATTATAGAAAATCTTACACATAATATAGGTATTAATTCACAATACATCCAATCACCCATTCCTATTACAAATCGCTGCTCAACCAATTTCGCACACATACCTAATACATTCATTCGCACAAACACATTCACACTTCACTAATGTATGCAATAACAATACAAAAAAACTCTTAAAAAAGAAAAATCAAAAATTTAAAAATTTAAAAAACAGTCTAAAAATTAATACTATCCCGAACACTTCACATTTTATCAAACATATACATTTTTTTTATATTCATTTCATCTTATTCTACCCTCAACTCTCCTTTCTCACAAACCTGACGTAATTGGTACTTTAAAATTCTATAAACAGGATTTCTTGAGTCTGCAATCGTTTTTGTTTTTTTTTAATGTAGAACGGAAAACAAGATCTTGTTAAAGGAAGCATTCTAAAGTTAATCCTATCTAAAATATTAGGCACATCGTATTCGGACAAGCATATTTTTCTCAGGTTGCATGCATCCAGCAAAACTCTTCACAATTCCAATTTAGGCAAATCTTTAATAAATACAGGATAATGCAATCTCTTCCTAACCAAACGAATGAATTTAGACTGAGTTCTCTCAACTTGATCGACATATTTTTTAAAATGTGGATTCCATACAGAGGAACAGTCCTCCAGCTTGGAGCGAAACAACGATAAGTACAAGTACAAATACGATTCATATAACCTAAATGACTTTGTAGATCTCAGAATAAATCCCAGTATTTTATTGCTCTCTTCGATAATTTTGTTCACGTGATCATCAAAGTGAAGCTCAGAGTCAAACACCACACCTAAATCTCTAATCTTATTTACTTCTTTTAAATATTGTAAATTTATCGAATTTTGTTTCTATTTTTGGTAAAAGAGATCAGATTACACTTTTCCAGATTCAAGTGCAAGTTATTTCTTTTACAGTACTCGTGTAGTCTTTCCAAGTCCTCGTTAAGCATTTCATAGTCAAACAATAATTGAATTTGACAGTATTTTTTTAAATCGTCCGCAAATAATAGAAGCTCTGAGTGGTCAAAGCACTTTTTTATGTTGTTTATGAATATCGTGAAAAGTAAAGGACCCAAAGAAGACCCCTGAGGGACACTAGATGTAACACTGACACTGCCAGATGAGTAACCGTTAAGTTTAACTGTCATCAATCTATCAGAAATATATGAGTCAATCCACCTTAGTTGAAAAAAGTCGATGTTCTACTTTATCAAATGCCTTTTGAAAGCCGATATAAATGGCATCCAACTGTATACGATTGTCCATAGCTGAGAAAAAAAAACAGATTTGTTACTGTCGATCTTCCACTCATGAATCCATGCTGCTCTACAAGAAGATACGGCTTCAGGAAAAAAGTAATTTGTTCACGAACCATACCCTCAAATATTTTTGAAATAGGTGATAGAATTAAAATTGGTCTGTAGTTACGAACGTCCGATTTGCTGCCAGATTTATGCAAAGGAATAATACTAGCCATCTTCCATTTGCATGGAAAGCATCCTTCTTGTAAACTCCTAATTTATTTATCGTGTCGAAACCCAGAGAAAAAACCCATCAAACTGATTTCCAGTACTGCGCAAAACGCGCAGCAGGTGGAGATGCGTCAAAAATATCCTCCATAGTGCAAGTGACAGGGCACAATGGACACTCCAACAAGTGTGGCATAGTCTGTGCTGCACCACAGTCACACGCTCCGGATTCGTCCTGTAGGAAGCCCAATCGTTCTCTATTGTCGCGGCAGTTTCCTACACCAGATCTCAGTCGATTTAGGGTTTTCCATGTCCCATAGTCTAGATTGCCTCCTGCAGCAAGGTGTTCTAATAAATGTCAGATACAATGGTTTGGTTAAATGACTTACACATCTCTTTAATATATTGGTGCTAGACCATCAGGGCCAACTCCTTTTGTCTCATCTATACCTAATAAACGTTTATGAATATCAGATTTCAAGATATTAAACATGGATAAACATGAGTTAGTTAAAATATTTTCCAATTCTTTAGTATTAGAATCATGCAAATTATTCAGTGAAAATACAGAACCAAAACACGTCGAAAACAAGTTTGCAATCCCCTCTGGATCGCTCGAAGTCTGGTCACCGTCACCCATTACCCTTGGATAGCCTCTAGATTCTTTAAGGGAATTCACGAATGAAAAGAAAGACTTGACATTGCCCTTAAGTGACTTCTCAGTGTTATTAATAAAAGACCTATAATCGTGATTCTGCGACAACTTCAACTGAGCTCTTAGTTGAAAAAATAAATTGTAGTCAGAATCATTACGGTTCATCTTCAACTTACGCCAAGCCTTAGACTTCTCTTAAACAATAACAGAATTCTATTAGAGAACCATTTGGGAAAATTATTAGGTGACACCCTCTTCATATGTAGGTGTATGCTTCTCAATTATTGGCAAAACATAACCATAAAAAGATTCAATCATCTTATTCACCAGTCCGTTTCCCAAAACACTGACCCAATCAACACTTTGTAGTTCAAAATTTATTTCCGAAAAGTTTGACTTAAAGTATATTAATTTCTGGATCATATTTTGAGACAAATCCTCAGCAATTTCAAACTCATAATCTATCAACAGTGAAGGATAGTGTGAATCCTTACCAACCAGTGGAGAGTCACATCTGGTAACAGAACACGGAATAGTTGAAAGAACTAAATCCAAGATAACTTGATTGCTGTTATAAACTCCGTTAGACTGAAACATATTGAGAAAAGATATAGATTCTATCAAATACTGCGCAACAGGACACGAATAAGAATACGGAACAAAGATTGAATCAACATCGGGGTCTTTTTTCCATTGGATTGTTGGGATATTGGAATCTCCAATAAGACAAATATCCGTTTTGCCGTAATAGCTGATTAAACGTTCAGATATACTTTAAAAAAAAGATGTTTTAAGTATCTAAGGATGTGGAAGGCGGTATATACATATACTACACCCAGTAGCGGTGAGCATTTTTTCATGCGTTACCGATGAAAAACGAATACTGGTAAAAAAAACTTTCACCAGTATCATCCCAAACAAGAGTGGATGAATATCCTAGTGTCCGATCCACAGCAATTAAGACCCCACCTCCATCCCTTTTACCACTCAACATGAAATCCCTATCCTTGCGGTAAACTGTATATTCGTTTTGAAAAAGTTCGCTGTCAAATATGCCACAATTTAGCTAAGCTTCCGTCAGAACAATTATATCATAACTATTTGCAAATAAGTTTGCTCTAAACTCCTCGATCTTAGTCTTCAAGCCCCGAAAATTCTGAGAGAATACTTTAGTGTGGTTCACCTTGTAGTATGATATAAATATTCCTTAAATAGAATAAAAAATTATTGTAGGGCCCTATACTCATAGCAGTTGTAATACTTAAAACAAACATATAAATTAAATCTCCACAAATGCATATTTCTCCTAATAATAATAACACCATCAAGCAAACGAACACAGGAAACAATACAACAAATGTGGCCAACACGGAACAGACCAGATACTTTATTACTAAAATAATATTCGCAAAACATTCGCATATTTTTTTGCGAATGCGAATGCGAATGCGAATACTTTGAAATATGCGAATATTCGCGAATGCGAATGCGAATGCGAATATTCGTTACATCACTACTTGCTACCTACTAAAAGTATCAACTTGTATTGATACTTGCTACCTACTAAAAGTTGGATATACGGATGAACCATGGCCAATATGCATTTAGGTACCTACCTACCTAAGTATAATACAATATTATATTCATACACGACGCCGTGCCGGACAACCAGTGATATGTTATACCTAGATTTGCAATATGAATCTCAAACATGTACCATCAATAAAATCTCGTTGCGGTCCTTGGTGCCGCAATTTTTAGTTTGAAAAAAAGCGACACACATATAAATTGTTTGTAGATAACAAGAGATAGACACTATGAGAATGGGGATTATTACAGACGACAAAGGCCGGTAGATAGAGATGAATATATACATAAGAAAAGAGATGAATATATATTAGTCAGGTATTGTACCTCGACGGGTGGGTACACATTTTTAGAGAATATTTGTATGACATTGCGAATCTAGTTGTAACATATCACTGCGGACAACACCACAACGATGATGCAGTCAGTCAAATGATTAGTGATCGCTCCATTCCTTGCAATTTTTATAACCTAATAGGAAAACCAAGTAACTGCCAGAAAATAATAATTTAGGAATAATTTAAACTTCTAAGATAAAATTTTGTGGAAGATTTTATTTTTATTTATTTATTCATTCATTCTTAACTGTACATTGATTACAAACAATTACATAAAAGGTATACATTCAATACGTATTTTTATTTTAATAAGGAACATTATACATGCATTACAATGTTTCATAATATAAAATCATATAACCTAGGTCCTAAAATACTCTCGAACATGGATTGAAATACAATTTCCGCTATATTACTAAGCTTATGAAAATGAGTGGATAGCAACAAATACAAGTATTAATTATAATAAATACAAAATTACTATACCTATATATTTTTATTGTTTAGCAGATGTAAGTGATGTCTATTTATTGTACGGTACGGTATTTAAGTAGTTCACGTACAAATAAGTTAACGAGTAGAAGTACATTGTCTGCTTATTCTCCGAAAATACTTTGCTTTACTTGATTAATAAATTTCTTCGTTAGATTATATGTAATATCTTTTAAAGAGCGTTACTGAGTTTTACTATTAAGCTGTCTACAAGTAGAAGATCTCTTAGTAAAAAGAGAGACACTACTCGCGTAGTTACCTGAAGAATTTTGTAGGCAATATTAATATGAGAACGTGAGCATTCACATTTCACAACCGCATCCTTCAACGCATAAAAACAAACTGAAATAAAGCGTGAGGAAGTGAGAGGGGAGTAGATGCGTACGTTTCGTTGAATCGTTGACGATAGTTTTGTACTTCGTTTTTCCGAATATAATACTATCGTACCACGAAAATAACCGACTTCAAAATATTCGATGTTTGTGTTATACTGTTATTCATACCGCGCTACAAATAATCGATACTACTTCGATATATCGATTATTTTTTACAAGCGAAGTCGATTATTTATATCGATTGTGAATTGTGAACGACTTCGATTATTTCGATTGTAAAATATGATACTATAGCCCATCACTATAGTATAGTAGTATAGTATAAAAAATGTCACAACATTAAAAAACATTGTGATACTCAAACAGTGAATCTGCTTTTGCTGGTTTGCACTTTCCAAAGTTCCGACTCAAGCACCCCAATACTTGTAGCCTGTGATATTAAAGATGAAGTACGTTTATGGTTAAAAATATCAAATCATAACAAATTTACAAAGCACACACAAGTGGTATGAATCACCGTAAGAAAATAATTACCTCTTTGTGTATACATACCTCATAAGTATTATGTTTTGTGATAAAAAAATGTGTGCATAAGGGTGTCCTTTATTTTTCAAAGTTTTAATTTTACAACACATCGACTATTATTTTATTCATTTGGACCCAAAACATTTAAAAACAAATTTTTATCTTATTCGGAACAGTGCAACCCTTGCCGACTTGCACGGAAACACCGTCATACAAGTTGCATCACAGGGGCGTTGAGTGCCCGCTGTTGTCACTAAGTCTCGATTTATCTGGTAATTAGCGTGGTTTGTTTTATATTTCGAAGATGGCAGTGCAACTAAGAAGCGATAAAAAATATTTTCTTGTTTTGTGAATTAAATCACTAAATAACAGGTGCAAAATCACCTTCGAATAGTCAAGTTTTCGCAGTTCTGTTGAAAGCGTACTAAAATGTACTAAAAAGCGAAAATCAAGTCATCCAGGAGTGCATTACATTCTGGAAAAAGGCTAAAACATCTACCAGAGCTGTGACTAATCGTGTTTAGAAGTTAGTGGATCTTTATCAGGTCTGGCAAGAGCTGCAAAAAAAGAGGATTCAAAGTTCCCATAGACACCGCGAGGAGAACTTTCAAATTGAATTGGATACCTAATTTATTCAATATCGCATACGCTGAAGCTTCTGAAAGACTAAAAATCGAAGAAAATAAAATATTGCTTAATGGGTATTGACAAAAAGTTGTCTGAAATTGAAAAAAAGGCTCTCGCCGTGAAAACTAGCAGAAGAGAAAAAGAAACTAAAGCGAATGTCTCCAGAAAGCTTATTGACACCTGCTGCTTTACATTTGAAGAAATAGAAGAACAGTCTGCAACCTCAGAAAAAAGCCTGGAAGAGCATCTGCCATCCACGTAAAATTAAAATCAAACCTACTGGCGCAATGCATCACGTACGATGGATGGCAAGTGCTATTTAATCTTCAAAAATATTTTTGTTTCAGTCTCAGTTTAAAATGAGTGGTAAGGACAAACAAAGTTTATGAGATTTTTGTTCATTTATTGTGGCAGTTTATGTGAAACCTTTGCTTGAATGCTATTTGGTGGTAATAGCGTCGAATCAATACTTGTGTTTTTAAATAACTTTAAATGATTGCAAAAGAATTAACAAGTTGATTTCAAAGTGACTTTAAACCAGTACAAGACCACCGTATAAATAAGTGTTTTCATAAATATTTAACGACCACAATGGTCTAACGTGATGATCTAGAGCTAAATTTAATGACACATTAAGCAAAACTTTGAGGCCCTGTCGACACGGGTTATAATTAACGTAGGAAATTTCTAACTAGTAGGCTTATAAACACAATTAGAGGGCAGGTATGCGAATCAATAAGTGAAAAAAATCTACTATATAAGGGACTCCCTAATGTACATATTTTATACTGGTTAAGTTTGTTTGTATTTGCGAAAAGAGTGCAGTGTGTATATATATATATACGAGATATATATACATCGAATAAATAATGTCAATGTATTTGACTAAGCGGGCCTATATATTAGAGATGTAATCAGGAATAAGTCATCAGTCTTGTTGACTCTTTTGCAGTGTTAATACCAAGTGCTTTTTAATCATGAAGAGAGTGTCCGTTATTGATGTCGAGGTGAGAATCCTATATTTTAAGCTATTTTTTTATTAATTTGATTATTGATTTGTTTTTAATAACCTTTTATTTTTGAAATTTTGTCAATTTTTATGACTTTATGGTATTTATCAAGAAAATTCGTAATAAAATGCTTTTTTTTATTTTTGTAACATCATTTCTCTCTTCTTTATATTTTTATTTATCCAGCTATATACGTTCCCTTTATACCATTTTATAAATTTTAAATCTGGAAATAATCTTGCAGTGAATCAAACAGCTAAATTTTTTGTTTTAAACTAAATTCTTTTTCCTTTTTTATTTTCTTGGAATACCTACGAAAATGAAAACTCATAATTTACCTCATTCGTTTTGTTTTTACTTGCAGAAATTGATGGCAGATGAACCAAAGGCAGTAAAACAGCCGCAATTGAAGAAATCTCCAGAAATAATTCACGTGAAGAAGATTCTGTATAGTAATTATCAATTAGTGAACTTGGTGATTCTTATGATTCTAACATCCATGGTTGTGTCGATGTCATACAGCTTAATTTTTTTTGCCAAATATGATATGTCGTGCTCAACTTACGACAATAACTCCATGCAATGCGTTGTGAGACGTTTCTCAACGTCTTACTTTGTCCTCACTAAAGATTTTACTCATCCTTAATTTTTGACGGAAGAAAATCATACTCTGGAGACTTCGGATATCATACAAAACAATGCGTGTCACAAATTCAAGATTCAAACCTCTGATCTCTATGAAATCAACCAGTCCATCATACAACACAAAGAAGAAGATCAAAGAAGATTGCACATCTTAATTTATATACCTACCTATAATTTTCAAAACCTTTTTATATTTTGAGTTGAATATGTTTTTGTGATATTATGCACTTTTTTATTGTTACACCATTTTATTTAGAATAAACGAAATCTCCAAATGAAGAAAAAATATTAACCTTTTTGTTTATATTCAAATCATTCCTTCTGTTGAATCCGACACCAAATCTTTCCTTTATTTGTTAATTTTAAAAACTTAATTTTATTATAATTAATATTTTTTACTTAATACATTTTTTATATCAAAATCATATTTTATTTTTATTATAAGCTTTTGAAAATAAGTTACATCTCTCAAATGCAGAAAAAGGTACCTGTTTCCTAATTTAAAAAATCTACAATCTGCTGGTCGCGCAGATGAGGTATTTGTTGAGTAATATTTTTTTATATAAATTTTGAAAAATGTTCATAGTAGTTTTCCATTAGAATTGAAGATTTTAATGTCTCATTCGCATTTTTTTTAAGAATACTTGCAACACTTTAAAAAGGGAAGTTCTTCTGTGAGGATCTACTTGAGATGGAGAGGCAATGAATAGATATTACGCATAAAAAAGGATTAACGAAGTTTGTCTGCATTGACTTATTTGTTATAACTTCTGCTTAGCTGTATACAAAATATTATTATTCTTTATGTTTTCATTAAACCTACTTGTATGGTGGTAGACATTACATTTGTAAAGTAAACAAAGGTTCATATTATTATTTTGTTTAAGTACATTAAAGGTCATTCTTGGAACATGGAATATATTATTAAGATCGACACTGTGTAACTTTCCCATACGATAAATAAATATAAAAATCAAAGCAAATACAATTGCTATGTTTTAAATGTTTTATTTATACATATATTTTTAAGTTACAATATTACACTTTAATGCTATTGTTTATTCTTGGATATGTACCAGAATTTTTCCAACACAAATTTTCGACTTTCCTGTAAAAGGCATGGAAACCACGTATAAGATAATATGTGTTTAACTTGTTTGATTACGTTATGGGATGCCACTCACATTCAGTTGTGTACCCTTGTGACGGTATAACGATAGGAAATGTTTTTACTGGAGAGCCGCATAGCAGTCGGCTTAGTATCACTGTTTTCGTTTATTTTTTTTTATTTCTTCAAGACCGGGCCGTAGATAAACCGTACTTAGCGATCGACTATTGGCGAACTTTTCGACAATCTACCTTCATGTACCGTATAATTATGCGTTATTGTTGCAACTATTATCGAAAATTTGTTTGTAGTCGATAGCCAAGTGAGTGTTAGTCTAGAGGGTCTGGACCGTTTCCAGTTTTTGTTTTTATAACTTATTTTCTTTTCTTTTTAACAGCTTGTAAATTCTCGCTCTCATACCAAGAGTTTAGAATGTCTTGGATGGAGCCCCATCCTGCACCCTCCATTCTACCAGACCTACTAGGATTTGTTAAAAATTTAAAAAAAATGTACGGAGACCTTTAAGCTATTGGATAAACACGAGTCTGTATGTTTAGAACAAACTATTCCTTCTTCTTGTTCTTCTTCGCATAACCTCATTGATACTCCAATACGTGAACATTAGTGAGCGGAGTAAAATGTCAATTAAGAAAAGGTCCTAACCTTTTCTCATGTTCATTCAATAGGTACTCCCAACACAACCAATGAACTTCGGGAAATTTCTTTTCTCAGAAAAGATTTATCCTCGGCTAATGAGAATATTGAAAAATTACACAATGATTTTCATTCTGATAACAAAAACATCTTAAAAACTTTGACATCTATTTTCTTATAAATACTTTCTTCTTCTTCTGTAGGTGCCTTGTCAAGTCCCCCGACGTTGACGATCACTCTGGCATAGGCCTCTCGGTCCTGCGCTATCTGGAACAACTCCTCCACACCTCTCATTCCAGTCCAAACTCGTATATTGCGCAGCCAAGATTTCTGCCTTATGCCAGACCCCCGACGTCCCTCTATCTTGCCTGTCATAAATATTTTAAGGGTATTAAATTTAAAGTAGGTGCGTTAACGTTGTGAAAATTCATTTTAATATGAGTTTTGAAAATGTTTAACTTAACACTGTTTAATTTTCACTTTAAGGGTAGTTTCTTTTCTATTTGTGAACCACAAAGACCTTTGGTATCTCTAGTAGAAAAACAATTTAGTAATTCTTCTATGTTTTAAGTTTCCTATTCTATTCTTTAATGCATTATTCAAATGTATGTAGAGCATTAAAACCTGAAAATGCGTTATTAACTTTTCATACGAACTTTGATACTATTTTATGGCCTTCTTAATTCAGTACAAATAGCACTAATAAATTTATGAAAAATAAACAAGAAACACGCTTTGCAGATGTCTTTGGTATAAATTGTTTATGAATCTTTCAGAACATGCGTAATGGTCGTATGAAGCATTATATTATTCAAGAGAAATTAGATACGAAGATAAAAAAACTTCAAAGAAGAACAGTAACAATTATGAATAAAAAGAAAACAACTGTTCAAAAAATCAAAATATCCGACCGATGACTCAATAGTTTAAGAGTATTGAAATAAGTTTAAATTTAACATAAAATAATATATTGTCTGGAAACATGCTGAGAGATGGAAGGACCTTCATTTAGGAATAGATGGGAATGGCCTGAGAAAGAGAGTTACAAATTCGTTTCTTCTTTTTAAGCTATTTTCAGTTATTTTTATTTCGTTCTTAATCAAAGATCACCCCTATTACGGTTTTTCACAACCTACTATCCTGAGCACACTGCATATTCGGTGGAACATTTATTTCATTGTATCTATTTATTTTTTCAATAACATACAACCAATAAGCATTCCTATTAAACCAAACTTTTACAGTCATATTATTTATGTTAATACCTTAGAACTATACAATATGAATGACGTATGGAAAAAAAGAGTCAAAACTTAGAAAGATTTTTTTCAGTAAATTTTTCTCATTTGTACTGGTTTCCTATTGATGAATATCTATATTACTTAAGAATATATAAAAATATACTTAAATATATCCTCTAACACTTATTTCTATTCAATATTATTTGCGTGTATTTGGATAAATAGGTACCTACTCATATTACACAATAAGTTACTACAACATTATGAATAATATTAATAAATATAACAGTGATTTAGAGATCAGGTTACGGTTTAACGGAAAGTAAGTGAATGGATGTATTCTTTTATACGTAGGTACCATTACATTTATAATTTAAAGGTTTCAGGTAGGTATGTACCATGTTCGTATGTATGAGATACGAACATTTCATAATATTTCTTTTTGAAGAGACCATCTGTCATGGCAAAAATAGCGGACACAATATTATTAAAGTTCATGAACGGAGCGAGAATCAAAATACATAAGAAAATTATTTTTTTAATAAAAAGAGTAAGATATACACCGTTTACGATGACAAATCAATAATTTAGATCCTCTCGATCGTTTGTTACATTCTGAAACTCGTGCTCTTCAATAATCCCTTTAGAAACGTTTAATTCTTTTCAGATGGCTTCTGAAAAATGATTTTTCTCAATATTTATCAATTTTAATCTTGTCTTGTTTTCATATAGCTCGTACGAACATATATTTCGTATAATATTATTCGAAATATTAAAGACTACAAAAATATCTGTGTTACGTGTTGCAAGTACAGTTCAAGGTCATTGAGATCAATGAACTCCCCACCCGTGTAACTAATACATGATCAAGAATGTTTCGTCATACTTTATACTCATTCATAAACCAAAACCTATACACATTCTCACCCAACCTTTTTCGATGAAATAGGTTTAATGAGCTTTTTAAATTAAATTTCAAATCTTCAACACTAGTCCTTTTACTATTCAATTTATCGAATTAAAAAAAAATAACAATCAAATATTTCAAACTATACATTTATATTTATGGAACACTTTCTAATATTTACATATAGGTTTTGTAATACAATGTCAATAATATTTTCCGGTCAATAAAACGAAATATACAAACATGAAACAAGTTTTAATTAAAAATTGTTTCAACCACAACGTTTTTGATTTCTAGTTAGTAATTATTAATTGATTCGTTTTATCCATTTCTCGTAATTTAATTAAAACATCAAACATATAAAATCAATGGTTAGCAAACGAAACGTGTATTCTATGTATTCCGTTATTTTTTGTATATTCTTCATATTGGATAAATAAAACGTTTGAACTTTTTAATACACACTTTTTATGTTCGTGTTGTAAACAATATTATGTATTGAAAAGTATGACATATTTTTTCAAGTTCATTTAAAATATCTAGGACTTAGTATTTTACGAAGAATTTTAGTATTTTTTTTTCGCAAATGCAGATAATGATATTCAATTTTCTGACATAGGTACTATTCTATTCGATTATGTAAAATAACAGATATATAAAAAAACAGTAATAGGTACCTAAATATATTTTTTTTTAGTAATTTAATCAGCCACTTCTGTCCACTGCTGAACATTGGCCTCCCTCATACTCTTTAGTATTTTCTGTTCTAAGATTACTGCAAACATTTACCAGCATTTTTCATCATCACACCATCGTTAAGAAGTACTTCTATTTTTATCATCAAGTTTAACAATATTCCATCTAAGTGGTGTCTCTAGACTAATAGATGGATAAGAAGGGAAGTGAAGTGGAGACTAATAGATGGATAAGAAGGGAAGTGAAGTGGAGACATCGTGAAGCTAAAAAAAGTAAACCTCGTACATGTACGTCTGATGAGATTAGAAGAATAGCTGGTGTCCGGTTGCAAAAACCCTAGGGTAGAGATGTCTGGAGATATATGGGGGAGGCTTATATTCAGCAGTAGACAGGAATAGTTTTATAAGTAAGTGCACATAGATAAAATCAAATTTATAACAAACCAATTAGGTACAATAATAATACTGTTCTTCGGTAGCCTGGAGGTAGAGTCTTGGTCTCATGTACAAGAGGTGCGCGGATCGATCACAGGTGCCGGCAAACTTTTCGTTCATGTCACAAGCGTTTAATTTACTGTGAAAGGTGAATAAAGTTGTTATTGGGTTGATGACAAAGGCCCAGATACATTTTTTTTTTAAATTAAACAAAAATTAATTTAATACAAGCATCGAATGTTCCTTATGTATTAGAAAAAGTAATATAACTTATTACACATAAATATAAATAGGTTGGTTTGATTTTATACTTAGATGTACACTGGGTGTATGAAGAATTCGATAAAATTACTTTCATTCCTTTTATGGTAGCTAGGTATTTCAATTTCAAAAGAATTTCTGATGCTTAAATACAAAATGAACAATGTTTTGAATACCAATATAACCGCTAAGGAATGATTGTGAATAATTACAATTTTCAAATTTGTACGAGTGATTCAATCGAATGTATTGTGTTTTTTTTTGCGTAGATTGTTTAATAAATATTTATTATTCCAAAGGGTTTCAAAGAACGTTTTTTGTTTAATATTTAAATATAACAATAAATAATAATTGAAAAAAAAAATATTATAACTTTGAACTCAGATAAAAACAAAAACATGTACCTACTTTCTCTAATTTATTAATAAAATGAATTCTTCTACGAATAGATAAGATAATTCTGAGCTTCTAAGTATTATTTTTTTATTATAGAAATAATAAAGAATACGATTCTAAGGTAAGAATAAATAAAGCGTAATTAGAAAATTACTCGCAAATAAAATTCAAGCGAATCATTTTTTTTTGTAAATCCAAGAATACAACAAAATTAAACAGTTTTATGACTATCTTTCACACTTCTTTTATTACATTTTCAAATCTGTATAAATAAAAATGAGTTGACTATGTATGTTCCCCTATAACTTGACAACGGCTGAACCGAATTGGCTGATTCTGTTGTCTATTGTTTGATTTTTTGTTGTGTTCGTAATTATCAGGAGACAGTTTGCATGAAAGAAAATTTTTGGAAAATTCAACGAAAAAGTTGGAAAATTGGATTGTATTTTTGTATGAAAGTTACGTTTGTATGACAGTTCCGCTGTCACGTGTTGCCATAACGATTTTTTTATGAAATTCACCCTGGCGACGCCGGGTAGGAACATCTAGTTTATTATAAAATTAAAACACAAAATATAAAAAATAATACCTAAGCAAATTTTACTTGAAATATGTACGGTAAATACTGTAATATACATATATAAAATATTTTCCAAATTAATATTATCGTTTCTTAGATTAATTCAGTACAATTGAACAAAAAAATCCGATTACTAACTATTTACCTTAACTTTGAAAGATATTCTAAGAAATAATTTTACATTTTTAATCAATTTCATTTCCTACAAAAACACTCGAGACTTTACTTGACGCGTCTCAACCTTGTAAATAGCATAATAAACATGTTTTTTTTTCTTAAAATAATACTCTTTGTTTTCATTCTAGAATACAATTACAGGATATTGTTTCTATTTTTTTTCTCGAGATAATCATCGTTTGATTCGATTTCATCACACATTTTCCGAAGGGTTGAAGCGACTCGTCCTTCTAATTTTAGGTTCATAAAACCTTTTATCTCCGACATGGAAAATAATGAGAAAATTCTTTCACGAATTACCTTCACATTCTTCAATGAATTAAATTATTGTCAAAGATGATTTTTATGAGATTTTCAAGGAAAAACTGTTAATATTATTGCTTTACAAGAAAGTTATATTGCGACGGCAGATGCTTATTTTTATTTCTTTAGCAGGCTATAATAAAGAAAAAAGAGTGCTACAAACGTAGGTAAGGCTTTTTTGTACTTATTCCTAGTTCTCAATTTTTTTAGGACATCTCTTGTGTCCCATACAGTTAATTTACAAGTTGACTTTTTGAAAATTATAGGTTTAAATTCAATAGAAAATGTCGGGATTTACGTTGCATTTGAAAGTAAGAATGCTTATCGTACTATTATTTGATCTTTTTGTTTCAAAAACTCTTCAAAACAATATGTTCTTAATGTAAAAATAGATAGTAATAACAATATGCTATTTTTTTATGTTAGCTCATTAAAAGCCTATATATGTATCTATCAAGAATTCAAGACGTATGTACAATAATTACCCGCAGAGCTTCGCAATTCGAAGTGCAAAGCTTTTTAATTCGAAAATGAAAACAATGACGAGTTTATGAAAAAAAAACATACTTGTATAAAAGAAATATTTAGCTTTATATTATATGCCACAGTGATCGACATTTACGTGAATTTTTCAGAAACTCAAATACAGCTATTCCCAGAATATCCATCAGTTGAATGAAAAATACAAACAAAGATTTCAAGACAAATCTTTACAGAAATATGTTGTTCATTTCAGAACAAAATTAATATCAGAATACCAAAAACCGATAATTCTAACGACTAAATAGTCAGCGAAATAGAAATCCTTAAAAATAACGAAAACATCTCAATGATTCTAATAAAACGCCCATTTGAAAAATTTAAACATTTTTCTTTTTCCTACAAATAATTCCGAAAAACCTTTTTTATAAATAAATGTTAAAGGTTTTTTTAGCACACATAATAATTAGTCAATGCAATCTAAAAATACAAATTATAAAGGTTTCATAATTTGTCCTTACTAGCTAACGGTTGGTGGGCTGGATAAATGGGATGCGGTGGAGTTATAAAAAATACCTGTATACAGAAAATATAGAGCTTCGTGCTTAATTCCTGCTGATAACGAGCAAATTTGCACCTTCTTGCTAAAAAAATAGTAAGTGTAATACATTTTTGAAGTTTTGTTGATTGGAATAAAGTCAAAAGAAATTCTCATTGTAATTTTTTGTGAGGATACGCCCGAAGAGTGTTCCTAAGGAAGAACCGCTACTGCTTCCAACTCGAATAATTTCTCTTCGTTTCACGTAAGTACGTTATTACTAATATGTACTTCATCACCTCTTATTTTTATATTATTGAATGGCATCTTGACAATTTACCCGCTCATTGTCGGTCGACCCACACATGTTACTTTTGCCTATCTAAAAATATCAAGTAATGTGAAGAAGTGTTTAAACACAGATTTTAAGATAAAAGGAAATAAGTCTTCTCTACAAAACGACAGGACATAATGTTAACACTATAAAACAATATATTTTACCATCATACCCTTTCAAAATTATGATCGAAGCAATAGGCGGGATCCAAATATACTTCATTTAATTTTGTTATTATGATTATTTTCATTTGAAGATAATTAAAAAAACAATACTATGACATCAACAGAGGACACGAATATTCTAATGATTCGTAGAATTATTATCTAAAATATGTTTTAGAAAAGATAATCAAACGCGTAAGATGTTGTCGACTAGAAACTCAGATTATAGTTAGAAAATAACGGAAAAAAATCTACTTTGATGCCTGTTTACACTACCAAATGTTGAAAAATTAAAGAATACAAAAGATATTGATCGCTAGACTAAGAATCTTATCGATTGGTACACAAAAGACATGGATCGTTAGACTAAGAACCTTAGCGATTGGTACACAAAAGACATGGATCGTAAGGCTAAGAATCTTATCGATTGGTACACAAAAGACATGGATCGTTAGACTAAGAACCTTAGCGATTGGTACACAAAAGACATGGATCGTTAGACTAAGAACCTTAGCGATTGGTACACAAAAGACATGGATCGCTAGACTAAGAATCTTATCGATAGGTACAAAATCGACACAGATAAAGTAAAAACCTACGCATAAAGCGAAAAAAACGTTTCATAGTTTTATTTTTTTTTTAAAACAAATTATCGATATAATATGCAATATAGAAAGCTATTGGCAATATCCACTACGAAAAGTTTGAATAAAAGACGATGGATAACATTATCGAATGTTCATTATTAAAGTTTGTGTTTGTTTCCAGTGTTATTATCGGAAACTCGACTTAAAACTATTAGGTTTCATGGGTACCAGCACTTAATAATAATTACCTACGACTATACCTACATAAATTTAGACTTCTTCACCCGTATAAAATGTATACCAAGAGTATCCTTGAATGGGTAATAGCTTGGAAACGAATCGATTATGCAATGCCTCATTATGTAAGAAAGTATCCAGATCCGTTTCAGATTTTACAACCAGGTATACTAATATACATACAGTCAGAACTAAGTATTAACAGTTAACTGATTTAAGTAAAAGAAAATTTTCTTAACCGTAACTTTAATGTTAGTTAAAAAAGCACTAGGTATAACAAATAAAATTCAAATAAAATTAACCTTTATGAAGGCAAAATAATGACAAAGTAGGTGTGTTTTTAATAAACTTGAATACGAGTTATCATCACTGTCAATAAAAAGCTTGAATTTAGTTTTTTTAAACCAAGTGCCTGTAAAACAAACATTTAACCAATATTTGAATAAAAAAAACATTGGTACATTTAAGATATGCCTAGACAATTCACACAGAACGAGCTTATGCCAAATTAATATAAGAATCTTGTGTACTTACTTACTTTTCGTATGGCCCGGTGTTGATAAATCTTAGCCCATGTGGGCTGCGTCGTGTCCTCTACAGTCTTGGCTCCAGTGCTGAGAGCCAGTTCACCGCCTCCGGTCCTGCTTTATGGATGTCCTGCAGATCCCCGCTGAATTTTTTGAGATGGCAGTTCTGCACTATGTGTCTCACCGTCTGCACATCTCCATATTCACAATCAGGGGAATCTCTTTTTCCCCACCTTCAGAGCAAGTAGTTACAGCATCCATGTTCTGTCCTCACTCTATTTTGCTGTACCCAAACCTTTCTCGGCAGATCAAAACCAGGTACTTGAATTGTGGGGTCCACTACCAGGAGTTTATTTGTAGTGTCCCCTGTGATCCATTTGTGTTATGAGTACTTACGTGACAATACTCATATTATATACAATGCACCAAAATACTTAGTGTATAACCCAAACCCAGAAAATTTTGAAAAGGGCCATAACGAGCAACTATTCCGAGTCGAGCAACATCGAGAAAATAGACAATAATTATTTATCAGGTGTAAACCAATCAATAGTCCAATGACGTAGTCTGAGATACAAATAATATAAAGGTTTGAAGTTCATCTTCTTTCTGTTATTTACCAATTTCCATCTGATTCGGGCGCCCAGACACACTTTTACTTTTTTTGAGAACAAATGAGAAGTAAAAATTTTACGTTTTAATAATTTTTCATCAGTTGTATTATTTTTTTCAAGGAATTTCTTGGAACAGTCAGAATAAAAAAATATCTTTCATATTTTTATTACCGATAAATGGAGTTCAATTTATTACTCTGTAAATACATATATTATGTGGGCGTACGCAAATAATTATTTTGAATAAATCACAAAATGTATAAAGGTACATAAAAAAGAGTGGTTGAAAGGTTATTAATATAAAATGTCGAAATTGTTACATACCTGTTTAAAAATATTCAAAAATTCACCCAACCCAAATTCTTAATAAAAGAAAATAGCTCTAGTACCTACGCAAAAGTAAAAAATTGATATTTCATTGAAAAAACGTACGAAATGTTAATCTTGACATAAGATATTTAAAACATACAAGACTCGAATAAAAACAATAAAAAGAAAAGTGTTTTTATACTTATTATACAAATTAAATTTTAATTCACATTCGCCGCGAGGTTTCGTGTAATATTAAACGCCTACACTTGCTTTCGCGATATAATTTTTCAATTTGTTTTAAATCTATGTTTTTTCTGTTTTATTTTATTAAATCTTTTTTAGATATGTGTTCCTTAAACTGCTGTTTTTTATTTTTGTCTTTAAATTTCTTTCAAAGTGGGAACTCATTGTATTATAATAGATATTCTAGTATCCACTTTGTATGCTTCACAAGATTCATGCTAGAAATTCATAGCGGAGTCACCTGTCCATCCATCCCTTTTTTCATAATATATTTTGAAAGTAAAATGCATCAATATTTTGATATCACAATCTATCACAGTTCATATCAATTGATAGGAACATTATATCTTTTAGGAAGGGAATTCAAGGACGGCTGCGTAAGTAAGAGAAATCGGCGTGCATGTATGAGAAACTGGATGGATGTAGAAGAAGTGAAGAAAGTGTGTAGGGATGGATCTATATGGCGTTCCGTTCTCTTTGCCTACCCCACCTGGAACACGGCATGAGAATAAAGTATAGTTTAAAGATGCCTAACAAGACGCTTTTGGCTGAAATCCCCCACTAACCACTTGAGCCCGCTCACGAGGACAAAACATTTCCATCGAAATGCAAACAAATAGGAGTCTATCATACCCGAATACCTCAAAAGAGATATTCGGGCATGGAAAAGAGTGTCCGATACTTATATCGTAGATTGCGTAGGTACAAAAATATTATATTTAACTTGTAAAGACAGAAAATTTTAAAGAAATCTTGCTTTAAAAATTGTTATAATCAATAGGTATTTATCAAGTCGGTTGTTTTACATTATTTCTCCTATCTTCTTGGTATTCCTTTGATATTTACAAATGTTTGATGTGAAATTTATATCCGAGGTTATTTTGTACACAGGAATTTACGAACAGTAGAAATCAAAGTAAGTTCATAGTATCCGAAGAATCTGTACTTCAACTATAGTAGGTATGTATGGAAAATAAAATAATAGTTGAGTTTATGTGAGTATAAACCATTGCACGTTCTTTAAGTATTTTGAAGATATTTTAAAATACATCGTGCTAGCTTTAAACTGGGCTTCAATCAGAAAGTACCTAATAGTTCAACATCATCTATCGAAAAAGCTTTTATTAGTATTTAAAACACTAAATTTCAGAAGCCTGCTTCATGATGAGCTATATCATATATTCTGAATGTCTTAATTTTAATTGACGCAGAGAGAACTGTTTGGATTCACTGTAGTAGAATTCCGTAATAAAATTAAAAACAAACATTTATTTCAATGTCCTTATAAGACTAAAGATGTCTCTCTCAATAAAAAAAACATATACATAGTGAAAAACATTTGTTTTTTAACTTCATGACTCTAAGGATGTTTATTATATTATGCTGCTAGTCTATAGGCTTGCCCACTTATGAGATCTGCTGTGACATCATCGATAGAAAGATAGAAAATTCAAAAGCCAGCTTGATATTATGTAGAAATCTGATGAAGAAAATGAAGTCCTATATTATTAATTTCTTAGTAATAATATTATTATTTACTTCGAAGGTTCAATAAAAGAAATTCACAAAGTTATAAAATATTTAATGCCCTATTAAAATAAAATACATAAATGAGGTGAAACGCTTTATATTATAAGTAAATAAAATTATCATAATTTATTTTTCAATTCTTACTCATTTTATATTGTACCAACTACATCTTAAAAATAATAATAAAACTTTTTAGTTTACTGCTATAATAACGCAAGGAACGTAACCAAAAACGGATTATTTGTAGATTCACCTACCACCTACCCCTTCACAAGGCGGGTTATTATTATTATTCTTATAAAAACAGCCTTCGCTATACGCACATGCGTCACATAAATATTTCACATTTATTTACGCGCCACCTGGTGGAGAACTTAACACTACTTTACGGGTTTTGCAAAAATACGGATTTTTCATGCGAGTTTCTTTTTCGAATATTTAAAAGGCGGGTAGAGTTTAATTGAATTTTATAAAACAAAACATCATGTTGAAGACATATTACAGCACGTTCAGTTCAACTATGAGGTATGCCACCCACACTAAATATCATAAGCTTTTTTTTTTTTTTTTAGTGGAGGGGAAATCCATCATGGACACCCGGCCTTTCAGACCGGGTAGTGCCGGACTTCCGCAGAAAGAAAGGGATGAAAGGCGACTGCAAATGGAGGAATAATATGTCAAAGTTTGCAGTTTGGGTAGACCGAAAGGTAGGAACCAAGCTGCAAAGGAAGAGGAGGGGTTTTAGCCGGTAAATATCATAAGCTGTATAAGCACGGAATAAGTGACTTGCATATTACTGTTATTTGCATGTAGCTAGTCTGCTGGTTATCTCACTTAAAGGAAATGTCGTGATAATATGAATAAAAAAGGAAAAGCATACAAATATAAGAATGTTAAATTATACAAAAACACATAGGTTATACAAAACATAGAAACCTCATGAAAATTAATATGTGCAGATATATTCCAAACACCCTGACACTAAGCAGTATGCTTGCCTTGAGAAGGCAGAAGAAGTTGAAATCAAAGATACTTCCAACTGGGAACTCTCGACTGACTGTCCGAAATTCTACCATCATCAGGTTACTTAAAATAAGACAATCTGACGAAGGGGATATGTAGAGGACAAAAAATTGACACATTAATACAGAAATTCATATGCTTGACCAAAAAGCTGCAAGAGATAAGCATTCTGCATTTACACAAATTCTATTATGTTCCCTATTTCATTAATTTTTTTCTTCCCGTCGTGACATCTTATCAATCTCTTAAATTGAAATAGTTAACATAAAGTTCGAGATGGTTTCTTGTACTCTGCTGTTATGATTTATAACAGTTTGCCTGACCAATTGAAGAAATGTAAAAATCCTAAGGAGTTTGGAAAGAGGATTCAAGAGTTAGTAATGACTTCTCAATGTTTGTAATAGTGTTTTGTGTTTTTTGTTTTCAATAGTGTTGCTGTTCTGTGATTTTTTGCTCTGGTGTCTTATATTTTACTATAATATCAAATAATTTAAATTTATGAATTGTTTTACCAGATTTGTAATACTGCACGCCTCTGACACCAGCAACCTTAGTTGCTGTTTTGAGGTATTGTTTATAATTGAATAAATTGAAATTAAATAAATTGAACATATTGTTTAAAGACATTTATTTATTTTTATTTATATATTTTATTCTTCACTGTAGGTACATTGTTTA
Source organism: Athripsodes cinereus (assembly GCA_947579605.1). NCBI lineage: Eukaryota > Metazoa > Arthropoda > Insecta > Trichoptera > Leptoceridae > Athripsodes > Athripsodes cinereus. The sequence continues at coordinate 22,941,946 of OX388309.1, forward strand.
CAATAATACAAATTAACATAGAAGATATTATCATTTATGCAATTCAATGTACAGAGGGCGAGTAATTTAATAATTCATATTTTTTTAAAATACGTGGTGGATCATTCGTTCAAGAATATTATTAAAATCCTTTTGAAAAGTCAAATTACAGTTGAAAATCCGCCCCAGAATCACACATTATTATTATTATTTGTGTATAAAAGTTGGTTAAAGAAAGAGTGTTAAATTTTATTACATTACCAGGGTGCTGTATATATTTTTTGTACTTTTATGGTTCTCTCTCGTAAAATAGTTTGTCTTTTAACAGCCGTAGTTAGTTTAAGTATTATTATTATTGTTTCTACAGACCAATTATCTATTGTATCGTGGAAAATCTACTGATAATTTCTGAAATTTCTAAACCTACTTTCTTCCTACCTAAACCTAAATTCTATATGAAAATTAACTATTAAACTTTGTGTATTTTGCTAATAATATTATTTATGTACATTTCATTGTTAAATTTTGTAATAACAGCTCGTGAACTAATTGGCATGAAACTTTTATGGAAATCAACGTACTGTACAAAGAATATTTTGTATTAGTAATATGTATTAACCTGTCGTAAATACTAAATCTGTAAATTACATAGAACTAATATTAAACTTTTTGTAATGAAGCTTACATGCAATAGGCGTGCTTATTACCAGGAGTCAATCTCTTCCAGAAAACCTGTACATAATTTTGACACTATTTCACAAGTACCTTCAGAAAATAAAAAGTAAATACCTAATAAAAAAATATATCTTAGTAGGTACTTATATAAAAATTAGAAAATAATTAGGTAAATCAAATTAAATTACGTTGACGCATAACATCTATCCACATCGATCTATTGGTTTTATGTTTGGGAACTAATTATTTGTACGGCTATTAATCCATTCGTTCGGCAAGAAAAAATCAGCATTTAAGTCATTTGCACAGCAAACAATTTTTTCATCGGCAATAAATAAAAAATAAGCGCAACACTTGTTTTGCAAACAAACTTGGTTATATCGGCAAATTAAAAAAAAATTATAAGCTTAATAAATACTCGCACAACAAAATAATTAATTGACCAGCAGAATTGTTACTTGAGCAGCAGAATTATTATTTGACCGGCAGAAAATATTAGATAAACAATATTTTTCACACACCGATTTACCTTCGGATCCACATGAAGTTTTTGTGATTTCTTACCAAATTAATGGTGTCTATGAAAATAATGCCCGTTTCCGCTTTGCTATATTAACGAAATATCTAACTGAAATGTCGAAAAACGCTAGTGTCGTTCATTCAGATGCTACATATAAAATCACATAAAAAGATGCTACATACAAAGATTTATTATTTGAACAAGATTAAAAATTTAGCTTTCACAAGTTTAATTAAAATAAGTTCACGGTTTGCTGCTCATTTATTTATTTTGCTGGACAAATAATCATTATGCCGGTCAAATAATAATTTTGCTGGTCGATTAAATTTAGAGTTTTACCATATCATATTATTTGCAATAAAAATATAATATTCTCGCTGGGTATAAGTAGCATATCAACATGATATATTTGTCGGCAGAATACATTTTTCTGCTGAACATAATATCAATATTATGCTGATCGTTTAAATGATAGCCTTTATGTTTTCTTTTTCACACATACCTACATCCCATCATGCCGCTTCCCTCGCGGGGCAGGCAGAAGAAATCGAGCACCACTTATTATTATATTTATGCGGTTCCCCTTGCATGTTCTCCCGTT
>OX388309.1:25423030-25714161 GCA_947579605.1 Athripsodes cinereus
TGTAACTAGAGCGTCAATTGCTCTATTTTATAACTGGGTCAACAAAATTCTTATTGGATACGTTATTGTAGGTTTGTATTATTTTTATTTGATATCTTCTAAATTGGAACACAATCAATTAATTCATTAAGTACTGTAATATTAATATTGTCTGTTTTGTTTGATTGTTATTACAACACGTCCTAAAGTAACGTCTAATCACTTATCAACACCACAAATCGAGCCGTTATTAATTACAATATATTTACCTATCGTGACACATAATATACAGCAGTGAAAATAATCGAGGTTTTACTGTTTTACCACACAATATATAGCAGTGACAATAATCGATAGGTTTTACTGTTTTATTAATATAAAAGTAGCCAAAACGTGACGATTGTGAAGTGTCACAGTTTAGCTGATCAAAGAGAATATATTTAATTATAAAAGTGGTACTGTATTGGTATTTATTATTATTAGTCTAATTAGTAGAACTGCTTTCATTTATGAATATCTACTTCATAGCCTAGTAACCTTCTCTGATACAATAGGTTATTGAGAGAAATTTTATGTCTTCGGACCTTGACACGTTGCAAGTAATTTAAATTTTAAATGTAATTTTCAGTTCATAATTCCAATAATTTTTCCTTACCTATAATATTATAAATTTAACACACCACCAAATCTTGCGAATATATTTGAATATAATTGAATTCGTCAGTAGCCTGGTGGTAGAGTCTCGGCCTCGTGAACAAGGGGTCCGTGGTTCGATACCAGGTGTCGGCAAACTCCCCTTTCACGACACAAGCTTTCAAGCTTTTTGTAGCTTACTGTGAAAGGTGTATAAGGTTGTATTTGGGTTTATAACAAAACCCAGATATATCATTAAAAAAAAAATTGTGTGTTATCGATGGCTGCTAGTGCTTGTGAGAACAGACGAATGAGCGGAATGTGCGATACTAAAATAATTGACTTAACTGTGGTACATGTTTGTGGATGACAACTGAGTTATGAATGACTTATTTTTATTTTTATATACCATATTTATAGTTGTTGTCTGTTTTGTACTTTTTACCACAAAATAAAAAAATGAAATAAAATGGGTTGCGTGTTCAAGTCAAAGGATTCATTGTGTCGGTATTTAGATAGTAGAATTTCATAACGAAATTATGTGGTTTATTCTCGAGAAATAGAATAAGACATTTGTTTAATTAATTTAATTTTAGTCAAGTTTTTGAGTGTCCTGTAAAAATCAGTAAGGTTACTCTTGACGTAATCTAAATACGATATTAATCTTAACCATACGACGCGCGATGTGACTATTAGTCAAAAATACGTGCATTACATACCAATCTCGCGGTAGGGCGATATTTTTGCCCATAGTCTCTTCGTGGGTCGCATGATTAAGATCAAGACTAGATTAAGATCGTATTTAGATTGTGTCAAGAGTAGCCCTGCAGATATTCGTAAAATACTGCTTGTAAAATATTCAACATAATTAATTTAGCGATGAAGTATGGCACTTATCCACAATGTATTAACTTTCATTTGCACGAGGAATGGGGATTGCATGTTTAATACAAAAATTTAGTCCGCTGGCAACCCCACTATTTGTTTGGAAAAAAAGACAAACGTCAATTCGGGTCGGTCGGACTTTTATCATTACGGAAATCTTGTGGATCGGTTCCGAGAAGAAGAAAGCTGTGGAAGAAATGAGTGGATAACAGATGCGAGAAACCAGCAATACATCACTGATTTCGGAATAGAGAAAAAACGTCAATTCGGATCGGTCGGACATATATCAATACGGAAATCCTTGTGAATCGGTAAGTCTTTTTTCCATCATCCATTATCCAGCATTCCTTCCTAATATCCAAGTTCGATGAGTTTATTTTAAGGATTCGTTTTAAGCCCATAATAATTTTATGATACTTTGTAATGATTGATGTTATTATATCCAATATAGGTAGGTACAGTAAAAAATAAAATATATGAATTAAGCCGTTAGATGTTTTGTTTTCCGGTCCAAAAATAGAATTCCTTCCAAGACAATAAAAAGAATCATTATCCTATGGTATATTATGGATGTACAAAAATTCTACTGAGTAATCCATTTACCTCTTAGTATACTCGTATATGTACCTATCTAAAATCCTTCTGTCCACTTTTGGCAACAGTCCTTATGCATGACAACTTTATATCTAAAATAACAACAAAAATTCTGGAATATTATTCCAGTTTCCAGCATTATTATTTGTCTGTGCAGTTCAAAGGATTGTTTCACATTGTTTCGTTCCATTTTGTTAGAATATTTCACTTTGTCCCTACATAAACTTTTTACGGAAAATCTCGTTGTTTTTGCAACAAATAAATAATATGAATTTAGATTTGTTACAATGTAACTTTATACGAAACATCTTCACAGAGAGATAATATATTGTAAGTCGGTAGGTATTTTATTACTACTACAACTATTACTACAATTACTACTACTGTACTACTACTGCTACTACTATGACTACAATAATTACTACTATTACTACTACTACTACTACTAATACTACTACTACTATTAAAGGTGTATGAGGTTGTATTTGGGTTTATGGTGAAAGGTGTATGAGGTTGTATTTGGGTTTATAACAAAAACCCAGATATACCTTTTAAAAAAAAATACTACTACTGTACTACTACTACTATTACTACTACTACTATTACTACTACTACTATTACTACTACTGTACTACTACTACTACTACTACAATTACTACTACTATTACTACTATTACTACTACCACCACTACTACTACTACTACTTCTACTATTAGGTACTATTACTGTTACTACTACTACTACTGTACTACTACTACTATTACTACTACTGAGTACTGTTCTACTACTACTATTACTACTACTACTATTACTACTACTACTACTACTATTACTACTACAACTACTACAATTACTACTACTAGTCAACTACTACTATTACTACTACTACTATTATTACTACAACGGTGCTCCGCAGAAATACTCCAATAAATCTAATAAATGTGGATTTTCTGGACTCACGCTCTTTATTTTTGAAACGGATTAACTAAAAAAAATAACAAACAAATACATGAGATGAAACTCTCTTCTTGACGTCAAGATGCGACATTTTTAAGCGTATTAGAAGAATTAAGTCACTGGTTGGTTTTGGTAGAAATTATCATTCCTAAAAGGATTTGGATGTAAAACATGTCTTGGCAATTTTTCAACAACAGTAGTAAGTACCTACTTACTAACTTACTTCTTAATACTTGTGGAAATATGTACATAGTACCAAATAATAATATTTGTGATGCTAAGAAAGCGGTCACAATTCAACTGTATATAAAATGGTTATATTCAATTAGATTTGATGGAAAATCGTATTTCACTATGAAAAAAAGGCGTAAAGGGTCGTACGAACTAAATCCTTTAATAAAAATAAAATAAAAAAAGTTGGAGGTTGAAAGATATCGTTATGAGATGCTCAATATCTGTAATGTTTTTTGACACAGAGAAGACATCTTGCATGTTTATTACATGCAGCTGGTCTGCTGGCTACCCCACTCGTGAGATACCCCACTTCAAAGACGAACCTGAATGTCTTGGGTTTTATGGGCACAGTAATGAAATATTTTGCTGTAATACAATAAATTATAATTTGTCGGGTCACAATATGTATTCGTTTCAACAAAATTTCGTATTATAAGGAGTATTTTATTAGGTCAAGAGCACAATTTCATTCTAACCAATTATTCGCTCTAAACGTATTCGTGCTAACCGATTTCCATTTACAGTCTTTGTGATAATATCCATATAATTAATTAATAATTACTTGTTTATAAAACAAAATATTATTAATATATTTTGTCGTATTTAGAAATCATCACATTGTGTATATCAAATTTATTCGGAAACATGCTCCTCGTTTCAGTATACTGTAACATGTTTTGTGTGTGAAGATATATTATTAAACAACATATTATGTATATTCAGCATCAGATGTATTGGTGTAGAGTGTACACACTCAAACAATAATACAGTACAACACAGCACACACACTCCCACACATAGAGAGAAAGAGAGGATAAGAAGAGGGAAAAATATTGAGAAGTCTAATATGTACGTACTAAGTCGAGTGTACTGTATAAGGAAATGGGAGCAAAGTGGTTATGCCGAATACGTAAATGTGACAGTGATGTGTATTCGTTTTGTATTTTGAGAAATAACTTTGATTTTTACGTATTTTTCAAAAAAAATTCATTCATTCATAATTTCTTTATTCATAAAATATTTACTTCACATTTATATAAATAATACCACAATTATTTATGTAACAATTAACAATGCGTTGGTGTTGCTGCCCCACTAGGTACAATGCACCTGTATTGGGTATACATGTAGTATACATTGGGTATAAAATGTAGCAATACATATTTAATTCTTTTTGTAGTCATCCGTTCGCTGCTGGATGAAGGCCTTTTCTATTTTTCACCGTTCGTCTCTTTCCTGGTTTTATATTGTTATGCGGTGTTCTCACTTTGGCGAATATCGCCAGGCACCAAAATATCGCCAGCCATTTTGAACCGTGTGAACAAAATGACAGCTAGTCTGAAACGATAAAAACCAGTAGAAACGATATCGTCTCGAGTTGACCACTTTCCAACATTTTCGGCCGATTGAACGATTCGCGCATGCGCAGATGTGCGCGGCTTTCGTATATATGGTAAAAACTTATAACCTATAAATTTTATAATGTTTCCCGCTTCGTGACAGCTGTTATCTTTGTTGTTGGTTTGTGGCGTTTGTTTCCTTAATTAAAAGATGCCTTATAACCTCTACTATAACATTTTCGACTAAAAATAAACACTTCGCGATCTCCATCTCGACGCCATTTTGAAAATAGTGTCAAAATCAAAACGCATCTGACAGATCGTTTCTGATCGTTTCTATATCGGTGGATATGTGTGAACAGGTGAGAAGATCAATGGATGTCCGGCGAATTTTATTTTTTCGCCTGGCGATATATTTTGAAATTCGCCGGGCGATATTCGCCAAATGTGAACACCCCATTATGTCCACTTATTATCAAAGAATGAGATTATCATCACATTTTCTAGAGTCCTATTTCTCAGAAAGGATCGAATACCCATTCCTAGTTGTGTTAGTACATTTAAGCATAAATATGAAAAATGTATGCATATACCCACATATTAAGATGGAGGGCCGTAGAGGGGTTGGAAGGAAGTGGCTTTCCTGACTTCTGAACATTCGAGAGTGGACCGGGATGAGAGGTGTGGAGGATCTGTTTCGTGCTACCTAGAACAGACAATATTTTTCCCAGGTGATCTCGGGGAGTCCAGACAAGATACGTAAAGAAGAAGAAGATACACGTTTTTAAGACCCCTACAAAGAATAAGGGTTATAGTTATATTATTTGAGATGGTCTGTAGCCTAATGGTAGGGTCTCGGAGTTTTAATCGAGACACCCAGAGTCGATTCCACCCTCTGCCGACTTACTATACATTTACGACACATGCATATTGCTTACTGGATGTCTGGGGTGTATTTCGTTTTACTACAAATCAAGATTCATCTTTTTTTTTTTAAATCTATGGAATAGCAATATGAGAACTCCAATCTTTCCTGAAAAAATATTTTCAGGTTGGTATTGGTACGACTCGGTCAGAAAGACTTAATGAGGATTTCTTCTTATATAAAAAGTATTCTGCACGTTACGTGTAAAATTTCACCTGCAATCATGAATCTTGTTAGATTTGTTTTGCTTTGCAAACACAAAGCTAATTTGAATGCTTTTTTATTTTATGATATTAAAAATAAATTCTGCATACTATTCACAAGCAGCAAATCCTCTGCATTATTAAAATTTATCCTTTTAATATATTAATAGATGAAAAGGATCATTCGAAGTAGAATTAAAAAGGATAAATTTGTTTACTCTTACAATCCCATACCCCGTCACTGGATATGATTGTGTGTATATAATACGTATTTATTTCAGGAACAAATCGTTGGATCTAATGGTGGCAATTCTTATTGGAATATACAGCCTATAAGGATTATATTTCACAATATATTATAATACTACGTGTATGTAAGTGACTGAGTGTAGTGTGTACATTTGCTCAATCAATCACCAGACGCCGAAACGCAATACATTATTTCTATACATTCTCAGCAGTAACTACCTATTATTGTAACATTATACGCAATCATGTATTCGTGGTTGTTGTATGTGTTTTTGATGCAGAAAAATGCGGAAAACCAATAAGATTCATGCATTAAAATTTCTTTCTTCTTTCTTTGTACATACATACATCTTCTTTCCCTTGTCCTAGTTGGGTCAGGGGTTCATTGCGCCTAGGTAGCTCCTCCTGAGATCCCTGTCCACCGCTGCTTTCAAGATCTCTGGCCACTCCAAACCAAGTCTCTCAATACACATTTTCGACACCTGCCCTTGCCAGCTTCTTCTAGGGCAGCCCACCGGTCTTCTACCCTTTCCCATAGCCTCCAAAGATGTAAGTGGAAGTCTGTCTTCTGGTATGCGGAGCACGTGACCCAGCCATCGCAACTGTGACCTCTCTATTAGTAAAAAATGCGTGCATACCAATCTCGCGATAGCGGTTGCGCGGTATTTTTGACAATAGTCCCTTCGCGCGTCGTATGATTAAGATCAAGCCTAGATTACGATCGTATTTAGATTGTGTCAAGAGTAGCCCTACAGGTCTTTCTGTCGGAAATAGAGTGAATAGCATATCGCATAGTTCTGCCGCTTTTCGCAATAGCTGAGCGTTGAGCTTTACATTCTTCAGATAAATAATGTGAAATACTAGCCGATACCTAATAATATGAATCAAATAAGATTTGGGTTACTTTTTTATTATACTAATAAGGGTGTTGTTCGTAATGTGAGAGTAAAGTGTGAAAATAGGATAATGTTATTTCTTTTCTTTTATAGACATTGTAGGCATTATCTACATTTTTTACCCCTCCCCCTTCATGACCATTATCTTTTTAGCATAAATATATACATTTCAAAGATTTTTTCTTTCAGATTAATTAAGTTTTCGAGCGTCATGTAAAAGGCAGATGTTCGTAAAAATAAAGACATTTTACATCTCAAATTCAGCGATGAGTTTTTGACACCCATCCTGAATGTTTTAATTTTTAGTTGGCACAGAAAAGACGACTTATATGTTTATTACGTGCAGATAGTCTGCTGGCTACCCCGCTAGTGTGGGATATGCCGTGATGGTGTTGTAGTAGTAGTAGTTAGAGGACAAACGAAAAATAACGCATTCACCTAATTTCTTACCATTGCGGCATTTTCAACGGATGGTGTAGCTAGCGGTCGGACGGCAAATAGATTAAAAACATGCGAGTTATTATTTCACTATACCAACAAAAGTTGAGAGGTGATGGGTGACATAGTCCATCGCTGAATAAAAGATGTTAATTGTCTTACACAGGTTGTTTTACGAATATGTACCTGCATTTCACAGGACACTCGAAAGCTGACAGAAAAGAGTGGTCGACCTATTCTTTGCCGGGAACTTTGCATCCACAGAAAGTTATTTTTAAAGTCAACCGCCGTTAACCCGAATATTTTATTAGTCAATATTGCTTTCATTTACTATTCATCCATCTATCCCAAGTGGTAAAACCAAGGAAGTTGTCTAGCCTAATACATCGATCAAAAGTCGACCGACCATAATTATAATCTACATGTACATTGATACCTATTATAAATATTTTGGATTAAAAATTGACTTAAATTTGATACAAAAATTGTGTAGTAACGTAAAAGGCGACGTAAATAGTTAATAGGATGCGTATCTTAAAGCGCCCCTTTAGCAAAAACGATAAAACATTCAATTTTCAACAAGTTTGGTATACAAACTCTCAAAACTTGTTGACGCTGCGAACATTTTGATTTGATGAAATATGAAAACAAATATTATTTACCAATATAAGACTTTAACTTAAAAAAAAAATATCTTGATTTTAGCTTCACTGTATTCGTTTATAAAAAAGCATATTTCTAAAAGTCGAATTCGAGGGAGTGTTTGGTACATTAATGTACGAGAATCCTACAAATTTTCATATTTTTTTTAATATCACGAATAGCTAACTATTTTTTTATGCGGCAGAATTGCCATCCACACTTCTCAACATTATACAACCAGATAAGTCTCCATTTGATCAGTCATGGTCACACAAAAACTTAACAGTCTAATGCCGGGAAAAATTCACCAATCCAGATATACAGGATATCAAAGGATTAGGCTCAAAACGCGGGATCAAAATACCAGCATTGTGCCTGAAATATCTGTGTTCAAAAACTTTTTTACTATATTACAAGTGTTTATTATAATAGATTTTTGAATTTTAATATACAAATTAACCGGTAAATCTAATTTTTGTAAATTATTTATTAAAGATTTTGGAGTTACCCCAGTAGCTGACATGACTAAAGGTATTATATAAACGGATCTAGAATGCCAAATATTTTTTATTTCTCCTGCTAGTTCTGTATATTTACGTATTTTTTCTGCGACGGTTGTTTGTATATTATGTGTATTTGGAACAGCGATGTCTATTAGGTACGTTATTTTATTACGTTTATCATGTAATACGAAATCGGGTCTATTATGATGTATTTGTTTTATTTTTTATAAGACGAATAAATTCTTTTTTTATTGTTTTTTTCATGGATATTGACGGATTTAAAAAATGATTTTTTTCATAAAATTTCTCATATTTTGAAACCAGAAATCACCACATGAACACAATTTTTTGTGTACTAAAAAAAGTTTGCTAAAATCTATAGTATTAATACGCTTGATAGGGTGAATAAAAAATGTAGGTATATATATATTTACAAATTATTTGTATTTTGATATAACTAGTACCTAAATAAATCTCGTCAGTCGTCTATTTTTTAAGCAAAAAACTAATATTGGTAATTATTTTTTTTTATCAAATCAAAATGTTCGCAAAGGTCAACAAGTTTTGAGAGTTTTTCTATCGAATTTGTTGAAAATTGAATATTTTACCGTTTTTGCTAAAGGGGCGTCTTAATATGCAAGTCCGATATACCTATCATAATGATGAGACAATGTGTATGTTTTATGCCATAATTTATATGACCATAGTATGCCATCAAAGCATCTCCCACAAGTGGAGCACTCAGCGGATTCACTGCATGTAATAAAAATGCAAAAGGTCCACTCTGTATCATTATATTATATTTTCCACTGCTGTAAAATTGTCGTTGAATATTCATTATACTTTCATAATAAAAATAATAACAATTTCCATAGATAATGGTCTACAGCAATAAATATAAATATGCGTTACAACATAAAATGTTCCTATAAAATTATATTTTGTATCATCTAAGAGTATTTCTGTGAGTGTATAGATATTAATGTTAAGAAATATTTCAACCCGTTCGTCTATGTTTTTATATGAATTTATAGTAGGCATGTCTTTGATTCTGTCAGTTTTCGGGTGTCCTGTAATAGAGAAACATCGCAATATAAGACTTTTGTTATGTTCATCACAGAATGAAAAGAATGTGTTATAATATTCTATCGTAAAATTAATATTAAGATTATGTTGTGTATAAGATGGTAGTATAATACCATCTGCTAATGTTAAATTTCAATTGTAGTTTGTAATTTTATGTATTTTAATACTTATTTTTTCTTAATAGGCATCAGCCGTTTATTGAATAGTTAACAAATAAATTTAATAGTCCTGGTCCTGGTCTTGGTCCGTTACCATTACTTCCAAAAAAGGAACATTGAAAAGAAAGTAGTACTGTAAAGTAAGATCTGGCACTTCAGGCCTAGCCAATGACCCACCCATCGAACAATTTTAGTTTGAATATATGCGTTTAAATAGGAGACTACGACCCCTGAAATATCCGGGTGTAGCGTGGGTCATTCTTCAATGCTAGTTACTGTTTTACCGGTTATGTCGTGATGATATAGATAGAAAGATAGAGACGTTTCTAAAATATGTTGATAAATCTAACTGATCGCATCGATTGAAGCTGGGTTTAAGGTTAGTATAGAATAATATATTATTATAAGAGTATTGTGTATGCAAATAAAGTTTATAAATCCCTCGACCCTGTTTTTTTAACACCGACACATGTTACAGTCATAATAAAAAAGCTAATACCAAATAGTAGAATAAAGCTCCGTTTTCACGTAGTAGTACACATTGTACTTTTATGTTTTTCAGCGTGAGAATTAAAATGAAACTAATTTTATGTTTGTTAGCTTTTTTGTGTCATTTGAAAACTGTCCGTTGCAGTATCAACTTATTGCATTTTTGTGATTGTGTTTTTTATACTATGAAAATCATAATTGGTAACGTTTTCATATAAAAATAATGTTTTATTTGAAGGATATTTATTTTGATAAATTGATTTATGTGTAATGAGGATGCGCGACGAAGGATTTTTGTGTGCTTTAGACAAAAATATGCATTTGATATAATATAATTCTAAGTAAAATATAAATTCAAATACAACCTCTAAACACTTAAACGTAAATTGTGTCATTAAGGTGGAGAAAGCTGGTAACAGGAGGATTTGAATCTGGAATCTTTTGATTGAAAGTTTGGAAAAATAGGATCAGGTTAGCGACTACTTCAGAACATACAATTGACGCAGTTCTTCTTGGGAGATGGACAGAAAATATTGAAATAAAAAAAAAACTTGCGCACCCAAGTTGAGACGTTCTCTTGTCCGAGATTCGAACCTAAGAATTTGCTAATTTAAATTTTAATCATTTTACGAGAAAAATAATGCGAATAAAGCTTTTAACAAAAAGTTTTGTAATATCTAAATGTAGCTTTGATTCGATAGTGGCTGTAAATTCAAAACACCGTAAGCAGTAAATCTTGCATTAGGACGTTAAATAGCGGAAGAGGCGCTGACATCACACTACTCGATGTAATGCCTTCATTTTCCATTCCATTCTGGCCTGTTATAGTGCGTGACTCACACCGCGCTCTCAAACATTCTTATCGAATCTGTTCCTAAAACTAATAAATTGTCTTTTTTCGCTTTTCGTATAAGTATCTACTAACACTTCAATCAAAAACTCTTTTATTTATGGAAATGCTGGAAACAATGGAAAAATAAAATTATCATGTCACTTGTCTAGTGATCGTTTAATTTCAGTGGATCTCGATCTGGAAGGTCCTCTTGCACGATACACCGTTCCTATTACAACGACATCAGACCATCAGGAATGTCGTAGGAAGAAAGAGGTGACTCGATTGGCAACGAATCGTTCTGAACGGACTGGTTTGGTAGTTATGCTATACTCTCAAGAAGATCGTCGAAGTCATACTCCTTTAATTAATTATTTCAATCAATTAATTAAAGGAGTATGACTGTGAGTTGGCGATGATAATATTATATCTTAAGGAACTATCTATAATAGAGCGTCAGTTACTCTGCTTGTAGAAAATACTGTGAATAACGAAAGAATGAGAAGATCCGAGATTGTGCCGTATTCTGGCATATAATTTCATATACATTATGTATATAAAATACGAGTTTATGGTTGGTACTTACTTATTTGAATAGAAATCTTTATAAGTATTTCTTTGCTTCAGGGAGAACAACAATAATATGTAACTCTTTTCAATATGTAAATCAGCAATTCGCATAAAAATAAATGGACCAACATCCGTTGTGTAATAGTATTAGAAGATTAGTAGTACAAAGAAATAGGAAACTATGGTAGTTCATACTTTGTAATGGTTATACCTAGTTGTAAGTATCTAACTTACTTCTACAAAACTGAGTGTTTCTGTCTGGTTATTGTATGTACTGGTAATACCGATATTTAGGGAACAGTGCTGTGCGTAAGTGAAAAGTTTATATATCTTATTAGTATCTGTCCCTTTATGACACTTCTCTTGTGAGATACAGAACGGAAGACCTGAGGCAACATCATAAGATCTCGGTATCTAAATAATTAGTTTCTAATAAATTTATGGTAACATCGTAGGTTTTTAAATAAAAATCCGAGATAAGAGATCGATACCGCTTTTTTTTTCTTTTTTGAAAATCATTAATATTATTTAGTTATTAAAAACCTTTACAAAACATAACAATTTTGAAATTCAAATACTACTTCATAATCTAACCAATAACGGGTATTCAAGGATAGTATTCAGCGTTAAAAGTAGCTGTGATTTTCATTATGAATGCATTCTGAGTAACGGGTAGTGTGTAAGTAAATAAGTACCTTACACTACCAACAAAAGTAACGAGTATGATATTATCTCTATGGTACAATGTATGCGTTCTATATGGAGTAATAGTATCTAATACCTAGTAGGCAGTCTCAAGTAGTACTCAGTACCTAGTAACAATATAATGCCTGCTTTTGAATGATTAATGCAATCCTTTTACTCGGTACAGTGACTATGGTAAGTATTAGATACTCTATATTCGGTACATACACATTTCTTCCTCCCCTTATGTCTGTCATAGTGACGAAAAAAATTAGGGTCATCAGATTATTTTGATTTTTTATATACTTACAAGGAAAGACTTCAAAAATTATTTTGATATTAGGTATATTCATTTATAATAATTTTCTTAGAAAAATCGTTATGAAGCATCACTTCTTCCTTCAGAGAGATTATCGTCAAACGTTATGGATTCTTCCCTTGATATTCTTGAAGGTTTGATATTGTTATAAATGTGAAATTAGTAATTTATTTACTGCAGTAAAAGAAGATCTAGTGGAGACTGGAGAGCTATGTACATAGTAGATGTATGAAAATTTATACCTGCGACTTTTGTTTTTTTAGTATTGTAGATAAAAGTCTCCAAGGTAAATTGGTTATGTGCTATATAGTCACATAGTTCAAACAGAGAATGATAGAAGAGATGTATCGATGTCACAACGATCAGGAGCAAATTGAAGACATTACTCTTCCAATATAGTTTCCCGCGCCCTTATGATGGATGCTTCATTAAACGGCACCGAATAAATCATCAGACATACTTACATTGATGACATCAAACGAAAGGAAATAAGTGGCTTCGTGTTTTTTTTTTTTACCAATAACTAGGACAGAGTATTTTTTAGTCCTCTGGCTACTTAGCTTGAGGAAAATGCCGTGATGGAATGATAGAATAAGTATTTATGTTATTTTATTGAAACATAAACAGACATTGTATTCAGCAAAAAAATAAATAAATATTATGTACTCAATTGTAGTGAATACTGAAATACAAATAGAAAAAAGTGAAATGTTGCCAACCCTAGAATTCATTATGAGAAAATTATACTACAGTGGAACCTCCATACATTCTTATAACCCCCCGAAGGTTGTGTTCAGCATACGCATATCCATATTTATGGACGTCTTTGTGTGTGAGAGGAGTAGAGGACCCCTTGTAGTCACACCATAGCCGCCAACAGTAGAAATGTAAAGATACTCAGTGCAATGTGTATAACACATACTGTAAAACAATGTAGTAGCTTACTGAAGATATTTTTTAATATAATCAAATCAATGTGTTTTGTAATGGACCCACAAATTATATTGAATATTCTAACTTATCTACTTAACTATTTTCTATGTTCTAAATTGTTTTTTACTTAACTACATATATTGACATTATTACTCACAAATATATAATTACAAACAGAAACTTCAAAATATACATAGTATAAAATATTGAGATGATTTACCTATATGAAATTATGAAATCAAGTTAAACCACAAAAATATGTCAAAAATTAATTCTATTTAACAAAAATTCAGCACATGAGTAGCACTGGTATCAGAGAAACTTTTTCTTCAGTTCATTTATCTTTATTCTTTATAATTTATTTTCGTGATCTTTCTTTGAATATACACTGCGATTTAAATAATATACCTATTTCAATATTCAAATATTTTTATTTCTCATCCTGTTTTTTATATACCCAAGTACTTCTTAATCAGTTTGGTGTAAAATGTATGAACAAATAAACAAATAAATATCAATTGTCACTAAACACACCATAAATATTTATAATTTAACTTTATCTCTTGTGTGTCCATCTTTAAGCGTTGAGGCCTTTCTGATTTTTTACATTCTATTCTAGACTTATTTCATCCACTTCTTGCCAGCGATCTTACTTTTACCATCTGACTATCTAAGCTGAGATATTCCGACATTTTCCCTACCTGTTTTCGGTTGACACTCCAGAATAATCTTTGCCCACTTTAGGTATGAGGATCTAGTAATATGCCTTCATTTTAAGGTAGTTGACTTTAAGGAGTGCCAGGTTTTATCCCAAATCCACTGGTTTTTCTTTAGATCTCTTATATTGTAGAAAAATTAAACTATTTAATTTTATATTTTCTTTTATCCTCTCTGTTACAACATGTTAAATAGGACGCTTGTTATATTAGTCGTGGCCTATCGCTGAATTTGAAATAGTCATAAATGGATGAAATATTAAATATCTGGGATTTCCTTGAAGAAGTTGGAAAAACATATTAAGGGGACTACAAAAGAAATAATTGTTAAGTACGTATACCATACCTACATACAAGATGTATACACATAGGTACATACAAGAAATTTCTTTGACTTTATGCTAATATTGTTACATAAATAATTCTCTCTAATCCTACTAAATTATTCTATGTTAAGTTCCTTGTCAATATACTTAAAGATATAACTAGAACAACTTATAACAATAATTGTGATTTATTTATGCTAAGTACCAACTTACTCTACTTACATAATATTATTTGTTCTAAAAGAATCTTCTAATTACGATGGTAACTATGTAATATGTAGTACAACGTAAATACTGGTATGTATTTTTTTGTATTATTTTCCATTTACATTGATAAAAGTACTAATGGTGATGTCTACAGAAAATGTATTTGTTTGATAGATACAAAATGTTGTCTGTCTAACCTGCAGAGATTTTGACGTCAGGGCATAGACAAATAGGAACCCAAATAGATCAGGATATATTCCTTTATAATTCAGTCACTTATTTTATTATTATTATTTACCCATAAAGGACGTAGCAGAAAGATTTAAAATGAATATACAGATCGATTTCTTTGTGTCATCAGTGAGTAAATTGTTCAAGATGAAAGATATATTTCATTGCTAAATTAAACATAATGTCATCATCATCACTTCCGTCGGTTTATTAATTCAGAGGATCGTGACCATCATGCCTCGTTCTAAAGATTATCTGTCTCCACCTCGAGCGATTCTCCGCCATGTGCAGAGCCCCATGCAGTGAGCTCTGTGGGGGCTCCTTTATTTGGCCGATCCACCTTGCTGGTACTCGGCTTCTTCCATGCCTCCTATCCACAGCCTCAGTTAATATTGCTCTTTCCAGGTTCTTATTCTCGCAATGCGTCCGAAATATCGGAATGCTTAGTTCTCTGAGGATGGACTCATTGGTCTAATATTCATTTCATAGGTATATGTAGGTACCTAAATAATTATTTCTTTCATCAGTGGCTTTCATTCTCTTATATTAAAAAGGTATATAAATATTTACAATAATTATTAACTTTAAAAAAGAGAGACAAAAAAACTTAATTCATAAAAAAAACTGCTGAAAATATGTGTGTATTCATCTAATATTAAACAACATAAATAATTATTTCCCGGAGAAGACATTACATACGTTTTGAAACACCAAAAACTCTTATAAAGTCCTTGTAAAATAAGTCATATTTTGTTTCTCGAGAAGTCCACGGAAAAGAATAGGTCTCGATAAGGAAGTGAAATTGAGTGAATTATGAAATTTAAACATTTGAAACCCTAACAAAATTCAGTTTTTATGTCATTAGGTCAAAATCGACAGAGTATTTAGACAAATTATGCGTATGACCTATTTTTTATAATATTGGGGGAGAGGGATGAAGGAACCTAAAAGACAGTTATTATTATATTTTATGTTTCAAATTTATGTCTTTCTTTTTCAACCCTTACATTTTTATGATCGACCCAATTATAATATTATTATATGCATTTACAAATACTCTGCATGTCATTATGTAGAAAATATAAACAAAAATTGACCATTACCTGTGTATTTGTTTGGTTACTTACGATCGTAAATTTCATCATAATTAAGTTAATACACGATACATTCTTTCTTGACCGAAAATTGTGACCGCTATGATTTTTACGACTCTCCACTACCTATGTATGTATTTTTCTCTACTGTCTTATTGTGAACATGCTCTTCATTGAAATTATACCACAATTTAACATAATACTTCAATTACAACAATTAAGTATACTACGAACAAAGACTATTTCGGGGAAATAGTAAATACACATTATTTATTCGTATTTAATCAGAAAACTAATGAAATTCAGAAATGATGAAGAGACCTTTTGATAGGTAAAACTATGTATGGAACTACCAATTACCTATGAATATACAATAGCATTACACGTGGCTAAAGAATATTGTGTATAACTTGATCATTCATAGAAGTTATATTGTCAAAGATAAGTATGTGTTACGTACATTTTGTAAAGTTCTACCATACTTACTCAAGGTCTTTTGCTTTCTCATTTCTTTCCAATGTTTGCGAGTATCATACTGCAGAAAATTACTCCTAAAACAAGGAAGTCAGCATTCTCTCGAACTTTTAATTGGGAGATATCTACGGGGTTTGAATCTCTCAACCGACTTTCTTAGCTTTCGAGACACAATGAAATTACATACTGTAATAATTTTTCGAAACGATTAGAGCATTTTTGCTCTAAGAAATTTACTTTTCCAATATTTTGAGAACAGATTTCAAACATAGAACAGACCAATTGAAAATGGGTAAAGGTATTTTTCAATGATTCATCATGCAAATTTTCATATTGATTTATGCTATTATGTTGTGGAAAGAAATTCTGTGTCTTCTGGGTTTGATAATATAGATAGTACAATAATTACTATAACATTTTTTGACAAAAAAAAACCATTAGTATTTATGAGCAAGTTCGTTAAATATTGGAATAGCTCACAGTATTGTATTTATAAATATATCACATGATATTATTGTTGGATGACGTTAAATTACGGTCATTAAGGTAACTTTTGATTATTAACCATTATATTATATCACTGATGTACTGGACTGAACAACTACACGTATTCGTGATTGTACAATAGCAGGAGGGTGAATCTTACATAAAAAAAATAAAAACAACGTTTTCATTAACCATGAATAACACTGGATTCAAAGATCTTTTGGATGGAAGTAGGTACATCATCAATGAGTTTTATTAGAAAATTCAAAATGTAAGGTATATAAACCTTACGCTGTATCTCTCAAAACATTAAATTAATATATTTATTATATTTTTGCCAATAACTGCGAACTTAAAATATACACCTTCTTCTTTTTATTCTCCTCGTTAGGTCGGGGACTTAATTCGCCTAGTTGCTTTCTCCAGAGATCCCCGTCCATTACTGCTGATTGCAGAGCCTCTGGCCGCTCTTACATTCATCCCATTCATATCAACACCTACATTCAGTTCTTTCAATGGACGAATACAATGATCAATGTATAGGTTAAAAAGCCATGGCGACATCACGCACCCTTGTTTTACTCCTCCGATATTGGTACCTATGTATATTGTCTTACTTCTTCGTGTGGCGATTTTTTTTATAACTGTTCTTCATAAAACGATGTAACAGATAAACGAGAAGATTTAATATCACAACAACTAGTCGTTATACTTGAAAAATAAGTAATACTTGAATTCTCAGAATTCACTTTAATATGCAGTAACGATTTGTAGAGTGCATTACATGAAAACTCATATTTAAATATCCTACACTTACTTACTTATGCAGGTACATCCGCTATAATAATTGAGGGCATTTTAATACAGTCGTGACGATTCTATAAGGTACGATGAAAATTGTCTAGAATCTATGCTTTAGTACGTCAGTTTGCTTAAGTATTCTAGTGCGTTTTATGCGCTTTGGGGATGCTTAATGTTAGCAGTCCTGAGGTGGCTGGTCGAATAAGTCGTTAAAATGTAATGTTTTCTTATCAAAAATTCGTAGTTAGCTCGAAATTTTTTTTTTTTGAAAAAAATAGTTTTGAAGTGAGAAGAAATGTTTATAATATCGTGTATACTTATGAGGAATATAAAATAATTCAAGAAACATGAAAAATAAAATACAGTGCAACCTAAAATATTGTAAAGAAAAGATAACGTTTTTTTTACATGTCTGCGAATAATGAACATCGATTCATAAAAACTGAATTTCGGAGTAGATACGTCATTCAGTGTTGTTTTTGACAGATATGAATTAGGGTAGGGAAATTTAATTCATAGGGAAATATCGGAGAAATGTTGCGTAGGTAGGTACCTACATTACGCCTCGTGTCACATACTTAGTTCAGTAGGTACGTTCAAACTGAACCCAAAAAATAGAATTTTAAGTTGTAAATTTTGTTGTGGGATGTCTAAGTTATTTATTTACTTTTTTTTTTCTTACGATCTGAGGCCCCCTTTGTGCAAGAATCATTTTCATTTAGGAAGTTTTTTTTTTTAATTTTTTTTTTTGGTTTTATGTTATAAACCCAAATATAACCATATACACCTTTCACAGTAAGCTACTAAAAGCTTGTGTCGTGAAAGGGGAGTTTGCCGGCACCTGGTATCGAACCACGGACCCCTTGTTCACGAGGCCGAGACTCTACCTCCAGGCTACCGACGAAGTCCCTTCCTTCTGGAGATTTTTAATATTGTCTTCTCATTTATAGAACGTGGAAAACATTGAATCGCCACAGAAGTCAAATTGAAATAGAAGACATTTGCTTGCCAAAGTATATTTGCTATTTTTTTTTATGATCTGATGTATTAGACTTTTTACTTATAGGTATATTAAAAAACTTATAATTCTTTACACTTTCTTTTAATATAAATTCATCCTTAGATTGGCGATCCTGTAGGCGCAAATAATCTAACTTTTAGTGCATCGCAAATATTTATTTATTTATTTATTCAGATATTCACGGCCAAAGCCTTTTACATGTAAAAAACTAGTATACATACAATACATGCATATGTATAAAAAATATTTTTCTTTTAAAAAAGACACAAAAAAATTAATTAGACACAAAACAAGAGTACAATTAAATAATAGAACAACGTTGACTCAATTTAAAAAAAAATAAAATTTGGTCAAGAAATAAAATTCAAAAAAATAATTTTAAAATTGAAATGATATAAATATTAAATGTCAAACAGAAAAACAAATGGTCAGTTAGTTAAAAAAATCACAAATTAAGGTCAAATAATTTTATATATATACAGCAAATTATAAATACTATTTTATAAATAAGTTTTCAAATTATACACATGGACTCATCCCACCAAAAATGATAAATATTACAGAAAAAAAACAAGTAAACTCTGAACCTCGACTACCCGTTGTCAGTTTATGCACATAAAAATTTGATGATGTCAGATCTGTATTTGAGGAAACTGTCGGCAAAAATATCTGTGTTCTCACCAACCAGATTACCAAGTCTATGAAGTCTGTTTATTGGAGTATGGTACGTATAGTTGTTTCTAGTATAAGACTCGTGAAAAGTCACAGATTGTCTGGTATTTCTAAAAGGGACATTAAATTGGATCAGTTCAATCAGTTCAAGAGAACCGATTGCACCATTTAGAATCTTGTGTAGGAAACAAAGGTCAAATATTATAGAACTATTACGCCAGTAAAGAATAATTAATTCAGGACAGGTGGCTAACCTAATCTCTGATTCGAAGATGTTACAGAAAATAGTAAGAGATTGAAATGTCTACATTTTTTTTATGAGTTGCTAGATTTAAACTATGTCCAGGTTGATGCTAGTATAGAAGTATATTGTATAGAATAAACAATACCTACTAATATTATGGTGAACAACCCTCGGACTGATATTTTAGTACATGAACTACATTCTCACCTTTTTGTCGTCGTTTTGAGGAAAATATGATGTCAAGCGATGAAATAAAATAACATAATTAAACATAATATTATTTTATTTATATGTAAAATTTATAAAATTAGTCAAATCTTATACTAATAAAGTGTTTTAATAATTTGTCGAATAAAGAATAGGTCTTCCACTGTTTTCAGTAGTTTTTCGAGTGTCCTGTTACACAACTATTCGTTACAGGTCACAAAATAATAAATTCAACATCTTTCATCCATCGTCTACCTTACATTAATACCTTCTTCATCTTTTCGTGTCGTTCAGCAAATGATTAAATAACAAAAACATTAAAATCTATATTTATATTCTCATTCCCTCCCAGAAAGCCAATAATTAATACCTTTTTTATATGGTATGGGGAGAAAGTCTACCTGTTAGTTTATTACGTGTCAACTAGTGGGAAATGATGTAATAGTAAGTTTTAATAGATAAAAATACGGTAATCGAATAAACGTTAAACGAAGTAAAACCTTATTTTATGTTTATCCTAGATACCGACTGTTATACCCTTATTAAAACATATTGTTAGTATAGTAGACATTATGATTTGAGTGAAAACCTTCGTTACTCGTTGCACGCTTAGTATTTTGACATCCATCATTTCGTAAGACATATTTTGCGAACCAACGATGCCAGTATTACGAATATTTCATTCAGACGGTTACTTTTCATTTTTGTATGTTTCACATTAAGAATACGTCTCCCTTTATTTTCCGTTAGATTTCGATTGTCCGGTGAGAGATAACATCACGTATTAACAGCTATTAAGACATTCAATATCTTCAGTTCAGCGATGTGGTATACCATCTATTTTATTTGGCATACCAATAGACTTTTTACAAATTAGTTGACACATACAAATATTTAGCAACATTAGTCCACTTACTGATAGCAAATTAAATTAATAAATTTAGAACATATATATAATAAGTTACAATCCATTGGATTGATCTGCAACGAGTTTGGTTTTTCTTCTCCATTCCTCCCTATTCTCAGCCAGTCTTTTCAGCTCTACGTATGAGCCACAGTTCATGTCCCTCTTCAGTTGGTCCATATATGCATCTCTTGGTCGGCCTCTGCCATTTGCTGCCCAAGTACCTACACGAATTCTCTTACTTGTTTGATGCTCACTCCATTTATGCCAATGTTCGCAGTCGCTTCCTCCCTTCCAACGACCATACATTTTGTTTTTATATATTTTCATGTTGTACTTTGACAGCAGTATACTTTCCATTTTTCGTAAGGCGTCGTTCAGCTCCATCTCGGAGTCTGCGAGCAGTGCTATATCGTCAGCATATCGAATCATGTCGACCTTTTTCCCATTTATTTTTACTCCTGTCCAGTTCTTCATTTCTTCTCTCAATTCATCAATAGCTCGCTGTATATAGTAGTTAAAGAGAGCTGGCGACATTGAGCATCCCTGTCTTACACCTTGTTCGACCCTTGCTTCTGCGCAGCTCTCTCCGCTTTTAATTACAGCCACTTCGTTATTGTATAAGCTCCAGATTGCTCTTCTGTCTTTATAACTCGTTATAAAATTTAGAACACACGCTAAGAAATGAAAAATAAGAGATAAAAGTTAGAAAACACGCTAAGAAATGAAAAATAAGAGATACAAAGAAAGAAATAGAGTATGAAGATTGAAAACTCAAAATATCTAATATTCATTTCATGAGGTGATCACTACCTAGTCTGCCGACATAATTGTTTGAATGTATTATTATTCAAGCGAATATTTGTCATCGATTGTCTTTCAATATAATATTATTCGAAGTAATATTGGTTTCAATGAAGCCCTCGCGGGCTTGCAAAAATTGCCATAGCGGACGGTATTTCACGTCCACACGGCGGGGTATTGGTAAAAGTTTTCAACTAGCAATAATCGCACCTCGGATAAACCTCATTGGTTACGATATCGCCACTGCGCAAAGTTAACTACGAAATGTTTTACATGCGTGTATATAATAATATGTGGGTGCTTTCATGTGTGAATAAAAAATTACACTACCGCCATCTATCGACACACAAACCAAACACTATTTATATACTTTAGGTGACTACATTATGTATTTATTTGTATATACCTATTTATATATATCTACATATAATTAATTTTAGGTATAAGTTGAACTCAAGCAATAATCTGCTTAGGTATACTTTTTTATTCAATGCATTATTTTTTCCTTTTTCTTATGTTCTTGTACTATTTTTGGCATACTTGTCTATTTTAAAAACATTTAATGTTCATTATAAAAAAAATCGGCTAGTCCCAACTCAGCTAGCAGTTTTATCTTTTTGTGTGCATTGTAATTAAAATTCATTAAGGTGCACAGTGAAAGAGGTTTATTTAGAATGTGTTTACATCCTTAATATGAATCAAGAAAAATGTCCATATTCAAATTACTTTTAAAAAAATCATTCAAATTACTTTTAAAAACTTCATAAAATAAACATACAGATTATCTTCCCCGTGCCGAAAAATAAGACATTCAGAATAATTGTCATACCTCATCGCTGAGTTGAAAAAGTTAAATGTTTTATTTAAAACTTCACTTAGGTATAAGGCATTTAATATATTAAATTCAGTGATAATGCATACCACCTACATATCCTAATTTTTATATTGGTACGGAGAGGACATCTTCTTTTAGTTTTACGAGAACCTACATATATATTCGATTTTTACAGGATTCTCGAAAGCTTACAGAAAAGAATGAACAAAATGTAATTTTTGTTAGTAGAGTTCGTCGGTAGCCTGTACGTAGAGTCTCGGCCCCGTGCACACGAGGTGCGTGGTTCGATCCTAGGTGCCGGCAGACTCCCCTTTCACGACACAAGCGTTTAACTTAGTATGAAATGTGTATAAGGTTGGATCTGGGCTTATAAAAAAACTCAGATTTAAAAAAAAAATTACAAAACTGATGATTCGTGGATTTTATCATTTTTTTTTCAAATTGAATTGTTTTCTTAATGTAATAAATATAATATTTTACAATAATAATCATTTCTTTAGTAAAAACATTGTTAGTTCCCTCAAATTTGAGCTGAGCTCGTGCTTTGAGAGCTTTATAATTAATTACACTTTGTACTCATAACGAAATAATAAAATAAAATAAGACAAATAAAGTTAAATATAATAAAAAAAAGGAATCAAATAATAAAAAAAATTATATGATAAATATATGAAAAGTATATAACAAATTCAAAATTTGGCGATGGAGAGACGGTAGGTAGAAAAAGCTGGGTATTTTCTTGAATTCCTTAGCCTAACTTTTTTCAGTTGCCCCACCAAAGCTAAGATATAGAACATCCATATCCTATCACTGAATGACTGCTTTTATCATTCTGACGATATATAATTATGATAACGATTATCTATTAAACCATTTCACTGTTCATTTCCTTTAACAATCAATCCATACGATGCCCTTACCAATAATATAATATTATTGGTATTATTATCCTTCAAATAGAACGATATGCTCCTATAGAGATTCTAAATAACAGTGAAAAATGATAGTGGAACTGTTATTTTGAATATTAAATACCTAAGTATAAGTATATTCATATATACCATCACGGCATTTCACACTCGCGTGGTAGCCAGCTGACTATCTGCAAGTAACAAACATGCAAGTTTTCCTCTTCGTGCCAATAAAAGGTAAGACATTTAGGATGTGTGGAATACCCCATCGCTGAACTGAAGATGTTAAATGTCTCAAACGTGATATTTTTCGAATACTCGCATCTTACAGGACACTCGAAAATTGGCAAAACAGGGTGGGAGACCTATATTTTATCGGCGACTCCAAGAATAAGGTATCTGTGATGTTTCTTCGCCAACAGTTTTGTGTCCTGTAAAAGGTGGTTAGGGATTCATAAAACAATACATATAAGACATTTAACATTCTCAGTTCAGGGATAAGCCATGCTGAATGTCATAACTTTTATTATCATGGATAGGACGAGTTGTACAGAATATACAGAACATCCTCTCCTTGCTAATAAAAATAAGATATTATGAATGGGTAGCATACCTTATCACTGATTTCAAAATGTCAAAAGCGATGTTTTAAGATTGCCTGGCTTTTACAAGACATTTGAAATCTTACAAGAAAGAGAGCATTTAAGAGCTTTTAAAAGCTGGCTCTCGATTTATCAAGTCATGTGAATGACACAATGAATATTAGTGTTTTATTTTTAAAAATTGGTCAATTTAGTATTACTTTTTTATTCTTTGAATCATTTATAACATATTGATTAATTTTTTATCTAACTAGGTAGTTAGGAATAACTTTTTCTATTAACAAATTTATTATTAAAAAAGTGTGACTGTTCTTTTCTTAGCCACTATAAAGTTGTTACAAACATATTTATGTATGGCTGTATGACTGCTCTCCCTAAAGCATATAAATTATTGGAATGACCATATATCACTCAAAGTGCTCCCTAAGTGATATATTCCTATCTACCACACGTCCAAGATATTGAGATGCATTTATTGATCGAGTTATGTCATTAATGTAACATTATAATATTGTATGTACTGAGTTATATATACCTTTAATATTCCATTCTCTCTTCCATTTCCTTCCCCCTCTAATCATTCTATGATTAATAATTATTAAAATTGGCGTTGTTTATTAAAATAAAAAAAAATATAGTTAGATGGAAGAAATTACTAATATAGTGATAATCTCGCCACTAGGGATTGCAATCCAGCAAAGTGGGATCCCGCAATCCAGCGGGATCCGCGTTATTTTAGGGTCTGCGGGATCCCGCAAATGCTTGCGGATCCGCATGTGCGAATCCGCAAACTGAAGATTTTCCGAAAGTTGCCAACTAAAGGTGATACATATTTGCAAAAATACTTAAAGAAGAAACAGGAAAAGAATTATGCTTAATCCTAGATTGCTGCACTCGCTAAAACAGCTTGCTTGATATGTTAGAAAGATTTTAGTCCCAAAGTTTGCATTGAGAAGGCTCTCATCGACATACATAGCATCTGACATAAAATTTACGCACAAAATCAAAAACGTGATTGACAGCTTGCAGCCCTTTAAATTGGTCGTAAAGTATTATGCAGAAGAGAGTCTACACTAATAACGGCAGATATAACATTTCGATTTATTTTAGAGAAGCTAGACACAGTATTAAGCGATGTACTATCCGAGGCGCTGCGTGCAAGAGTGAAAGAAAGACGCAGTGAAATTATAGCTATGTTGATTTATTTTCCGCATCCAAAAAAATATGACTAAGAGTTGAAAACGTGCAATTCAATATTTGTAATGCCGAAAAAGAATAAGTTGCGGCAAGAAATGAAAAACATGTTACATCGAGTCATTATAGAAGACGCTCAAAATGTAGAATTTGTAGTTGTAGGTGATGTAATTGCAGATAATTGTCAACAGTCTCTGAATGTGGAAAACAATTTAACTTTACAAATGGAATAAGAAATGCAGCAAGACAATGAAGATTACACTAAACAGACAGAAACTGGACAAGAGGAATGCTTCGAAAAAATATTGAAAAAAGAAATGGCAGCATTTAAAAGTGATGGAGTTAAAGAAAAGTATTTGAATTTGTTGCACGACTTTATCAATACAAGTATCTAACCAACAATTAGTGTGGGGGCAGAAAGAGCCTTTTCGGTCGCTGGCTACATATGTAGTTCCTTAAGAAGTACTTTGGAAGATAACACCATTAAATAAATAAATAAATAAAGCTTTATTGGCATCAATATATAATGTTACATGTTTTTTGTTCCAATAAACTACCAAAAGGCGGGCTTATCGCATATGCGATTTCTTCCAGCCAACCCGAAAAAATAAAATAATAAATAAATAAAAATAAAACAATAGAAAAAACATATAGATAAAAGTAAATAAAAACAAGATGCTAAAAAAACTACAAATGAAATATATAATAAAAACAAGGTAAAATATAAAAAGCACACATACAACAAGAATAGGAAGGGAAGGGGAAAGGGGAAAAGGAGAGGATCTGCTCGGCGTAATTATTACGCGAAAGTTAATGCTATTCTTTTAAAAACCATTTTTCTAAAAAGAGATGTGACTTTTCATTTGATATTTTAAAATTTGTTCCATAACACTTGATTGATTAGATAATGAATTAGTTAGAAAAATTAAAGACTAATAGTACCTATAGTTAGTTATGTCAAATTCATATATGATAGTATGGTTATTTATGTTATATTTAATTATGTACAGTAAGATGTTGCTATTTTTTGCAATTTTTAATAATCCCGCGGGATCCCGCTGGATTGGAGTCAATCCAGCAGAAATCCCGCGGGATTGAAAACGGTGCGGGATTGCAATCCCTACTCGCCACTGCATATCATCACATTTTTTATGTTAATTGCTTTGTTGATTTTGTTATGTAAATGATGATGTGCAAGAAGAATAAAATAAATAAATAAATCAAAATATGAACTTTAAATGTAATATATAATATAACGTGACGTGGTGGACGATTTCAAACGATTATGATTTTAATATCAATTTCTAAAATTCATACAGATCGAGCTGGTTTCAAACTAAGATATTATATGAATCTTGTATTATGGGTACTAACGCAACGATACATAATATTATTATGTACACAATGCACTAAATACATAAATAAGCAACAGCCAGACCCAGAACACTTTGAAAAAGTACATTCTTCACTTTATTCTGGCCGGGAATCCAAAACAGGACCTCGGGACTCAACGGCAAGATCGTTTCCTCTGTACCACACCGGCGGGGATATAAGAATAGATCAGCAAGGCGTTCCGTCCTTTCTGTCCATTCTACCTGGAATACGGTGTAAAAGTAGGTAGGTACCTATAGAAATATAGGTTGAGAGTTTGTCGGTAGCCTGAAGGTATAGAGTCTTGGCCTCATGCACAAGAGGTGCGCGGTTCGATACCTGGTAATGGCAAAGTCCTCATTCATGACATAAGCTTTTAGTTTACTGTGAAAGGTGTATAAAGTTGTGTTTGGGTTTATAAAAAAAATCCAGACATATCTTTAAAAATTGAATCGAGACTTTTTTATTTGCTTTTTCTTTAGGTATGTATTGCGTTATTTCACGTATGAAAGGTTTGTCACTAAAGAATGTGGGTACCTATATCACAGACGGCAGTATACGATGTCCAGCACCTAATTGTACAACAAAGCATAATAATATGGAGGACATTAGTACGAACATCAGACACGTTATAACAATATAGACTTCAGCAGACTGCATGACTACTATTGTTGTAGTATTCTTGTTTTGAAGATATTGCAATCTACATAGACTACCTCCGCAATGTCTCCCGAGAGAGCCATATGCATGTTTCTGCAGATGAACTGATGCTCTATAGCTTTCCACACATACAACACATTGTATGCTACGCTATTAATTATGTACTTGGTTATGTAATTACTACTGCACTAATAAATGTACGAACTGACTTTAGTTTTGGGTCATGGATAAATTTTGATTCCTGAATCTTTAATATTATCTCTTGTTTTACTATTCCAAAGGGTTCTAATATATATTCTTTATGTTCTATCATCAACTTCATTTAATTTAATAGTTCTCCAGGCGAAACTTTAGTTTAATTGGTATCCATTAACTTCGGTTCTAGTCACAATATTTCTCTTGCATTTAATCATTTCATTTTCATATACATTCCTCCCTTAATCCCTCTCGAACAAAATAAGCTTCAGGTGGTAATAAAAGGCGATGCTATTCAGTATTCAACAACGTTTTTGATATATTCTTAAGCCTGGTTAACGGCTCTAAAACAAAAATCATACGAAGTCTTCATCATCATGATAGGTTTATTAAGAGCAAATAGGTAGAAATAACATTTATAAATACTCGACCTCCTTGTCTTATCTAATCGAAATTACATTTCAATATATATATTTTTATAATGCCAGTCACTCGAATTTCTGCCATCAAAGAGTATGCAAGCTCAGAAAGGCCCTGAGGTATTGGGTCTTCTTAAAGTTAATTAAAGGCTTTGTGCTGTATCTATTGAGAAAACAATAGCAATGCAAAAGCTATAGGAAACTTTTGCGCTGGGTTTTTTTTTTAAATATTACTACACCAGCTAATGAATGGATACACAAAGATTAAAATACACAAACAAAAAGTGTACCAGATATTAATAATTATAGAGGACTTTGGTTCTTTTGAAACTATGTAAGGAATATGTATCATAATAATATAATCCTTTTGTGATTCAAAAATGATAAATGAACGTGTTCTTTTGGAATACGTTTTTTACGTTTTAAAATTCTTTTCCCCCTTTACATAGTACGTTTGCCGTTATTTTCTGTTCAGTTTTTTCTTTGTTAAAAAAACATATGCAAATATGTGTAAATGTAGCTATCCAAGTATACCACTAGTCATAATAGAAATGAGAAAGGGACTGACCTAGTAACGAATATTTTTTACCAACTTTTTTCAAAACCATAAAATGTAAAGGATACAGACAATGTTATAATTTATGCAATATAACTACCTAACCAAACGGTACACAAGTAACATTACAATAATCCTATTCATCTTACATTAAATTATATCTAATCCAATCTAACCTATTTGCCCGCTCCTAACGAATATACAGGATGGTAAGCAACACCAATTGTGTCATTTCTTACCACAGCTTTCCTGACACCCTGATGATTTTAATACAAACTAAAAATTAATTTTTGTATTATTTAGATAAATAAATCTAGTGTCATAATTAAGGTCTTTTATTCAGTTATGACTGGTTATAAAGATATATATTTATTGTCAACAGTCAGTGGGTGCAAAAAAGCCTGTAAAATTTTTTTAAATACTCGATGATAATGTATTGGTTGACGTCGGCAAGGTATTATTAACGTCTCAAATATTTCAGGAAAACTTGAAAATAAAATACTCATATAAAACTCTCACTTATTTTCGTGAGAAATTTGTCACTGTGCTATGTAAAATTTCCTATGTAAAAAAAAAATTGCCCGCTATAATAGGTATCTGGAAATTTTTTCACAGATAGGTATAATATTTTTCGAGATATTTTTCACAATTGCGAAATTCCGTTCATCGTCACGATGCGATGTAGTGAAAACAAAGTTGAAACCAACACGCCTTTTATGTTACGTACATAAGACTCTTAGATCTTTAAACAAATCATTCTGCAAAATAAATTCAATTGCAGTGTGGATGGGGTGCCAACGTTTACGAATTTACCTTAATCTGGATAATATGACCAGTTTAGGTTCTTAAAGTCTCTAAATGTCATCCGACTATAACTTGCCTTTTTAGACTTCAAACAATCACCTTCTATTCGAGAATATTAAAACAAGAAAAAATTAAAATATCCCAAATAAATATACTGACGAAGGATTTGTGTATCCAACAACAATTTTGTTTGAACGTGCATGATGTAGACACGCTTAATTGGGGGGTTGGCCTGACCAAATCAATGTGTCTTTTTTCTTATTTTATGAATGTTTTGTCAACTCTCTGTGTGTGTCTCTGTAGAATAAATAAATAAATAAACAACTATTCGTGGTACGTCTTGTGGAAGTCGTAATGTGAAAAGTACCCAAGATATCCAATAATACTAGTTTAAGGCATTTCCTTGCGTTGGTGGGAATGTTATTACACACCTTCGCATTCCTGACACATGTAAATTCAAGTGGAGAGCTTAATACAAAAACTTGACAACATAAAATTTTTTTGTTTTAATAACGAACAAATATTTTTTCAGACATTTCGGTTGGAAAACCATATTTATAAAATTTACATAATAACATTATGCAAAATCTAATTGGTAGAAGTGAGGAAGGCGTCCCAAAGCTTACGATTTGGCTCTAAGCTGGCTCAAATGATCACTTTCGGTATCCATAGACAACGTTATCCAATTATGGAATTTTTTGGTTCTGGTTCTCGAATGGGTGTGCCCAGATAGTAGGATGCGAACGTCAGTCAGTCTTCAATCATTTGGTGACAATTCGGAGCATTCTCCTAAGAAATATTCGAATAAATGCCTTGGTAACCCGTCTAAGGACGGGAAATCGTCACTGAATAATTGAAGATTATTGATTGATTGACGTTCGCATCCTACTATCTGGACGCACCCAATCGTAATCTGATTGGTTTTGTCATTTGCGTGCTGTGCTCAAAACCAGTGAAATAAATGAAAAAACAATAATGTACTAAATGAAGATATTTTTATTCCATTTAAATCTGTAATATTGCAGTGTCTTCCACAACTGGGTAGCAAGTGCACGGTAGAGTCACTGGTAACAGTACATAGGTCCCAAATTGTTTTCTTACAGTTTACCAGTGTCCTTTTAAAGCAATAATATTCCTAAAACATCACGAACGAGACATTAAACATCTTCTATTCAGCCACGAGGTTTGCCAACCATCTTGAATGATTTGTTTGTTTACTGGCTTGTAGATGATGACCTGCATGTTTATTACAGATAATAAGTCTACTGGCTACCCTAATTTTGGAGGATATTTTAATGGTACAGGTTCATTAACTTAACAATTTGTGATGAATTTATATAAGTAAAACTACGATCTGCGAACTCTGGGAGAGTGTGGAGGCGTTCAAAGCAAGATTTAAAGTCATATAGTTCAGGAGGTGCTATGATTCTTCAATGGGCCCTACCGGTGATATTTCCACAAAACGGCACATTCTAAAAACATTACTTGTTTATTATTACTATTACTAATGAAGGAGGTAAAGTTCTCGGAGGATGCAGGGGATCGGAAAACTTGGAAGATGAGGACTAAGAGAACCGACCCCAAGTAAATGGGATAAGGAGAGGGCGAAGAGGAAGGAGATTATTGTTGAAACGATAAGTATACCTGAAATGGTTACATAGTTTATTTAATGGTTTGTGGCTGAGGCATTACACGTGTTTTAGAGATAATCCAAATATTATTTCGGTATAGAGTAGGAGTCTAATTATATTCCGTGACTCGCGAGATTACTCAGTATATTTATATTAAAGCGAAAAATATTACATGTATAATAAGTAATATTTGGAACGAACAAAAAAAACTTAACAGTTTTGCTCACTAATCTGAACCAAAATACATTCATGTTAATGTTACTGTTTTATTATGACGTGGATGTAATAAAACATACAATATTATATAAAACATTTAGTAAAACCTATTCATAAAACAAAAATCGATGAATGTTGTTTGTTGCGTGATATGGGACTGTGTATACATAGGACTTGGGAAGCGATATAAATAAAATGCTTTGTTATGTAATTTTGTTAATACCGATAACTATTACAGTATAACGTCATCTTATTGCGAATAGGCTAAACCTACAGAATATTTTTAAAAAGTACTTGTAATTATTTATTCTAAATTTTGCATTCTGAACGGAAGAGGTGGAGCTCCTTTTGGTTCTGCCTTATGCTCTTGAAAGGAATGTTGTACTTATGTAGTAGGAAAAATGATCTACTACTACTATACCATCACTGCATATCTTACAAGTGGGTTACCAGCAGACCCGCTGTATTTAATAAACACCTGTTTTTTAATAATTAAAGTTAACAATAAAATCTGTTCTCTCAACACCAACAAAAATTAAGACATTCAGGATGGGTGACAAACCTCATCACTGAATTAAAGTTTTAAAATGTTTTTATCTTTTTCTTACACCTTACAAGACACTCGAAAACCTACGAAAAAAAAACTTCTAAAAGTTATATTTAAATTTTTTAAATAATTTGGCAATGATTTGTAAAGTTGGAATCAAGTTACAGAACCTATTATTAAATAAAATAAAACTCATACAGTTTGTGTTTATTCCAAAAAAATAATAATAGAGTTTTTAAAAAATGAACGTCAACTCAATAAAAAAAAATAAAATTATATACATAGGTAGTTCTTAGATTTTCATAAAAACTAAATTTTTCTTTTAGGTACACAAAACAATTATTTATATCCTTTCATTTGCTACTAGCGTCAAATATGGCATTACCATTGTTATGAGAGACAAAAAAGTGAGAGTGAGAGAGTGGAAGAGACTACTGGATTCAGCCAAGGCCCACCCAGGGCTGTCGAGCTCATGATGATGAGAGACAAAAAAACTTCATCAAACATTTGTTTCTAAAAATCCTTAAAAAACTATAGAACGCAACAGTAAAATTGTACGGTTGTAGTGATTTCGCATTGAACTATCGTTTTGAATTTGTCTTGAACGCTTTTAGATCAGTGGCGTAGTGTTTATCGCACTAAATTATAGTTGTACCTACGTAGTGTATTATATTGTATTTTGTGATAAGTTTATTATTATGTATTATTATAATTCTTAATAAACGTCCTATTTAGCATAGCTCTCACCGGTCACTTTGTTTTCACCACCCAAAAAGGGTTGTTGCCAGGGGTAGGTAGTAATAAAACAAAAACTCTTGCACGATATTATATGTACAGTTATTTCAAACCTTTTTTTCCGATTATTACAATGTTTCGCATTAATTGTGTAGGTGTAAAAACGTAAGTTATTGTAAACACCATTTCTATCGAGATATCTCATGTTCTGTGCAGCACTCGTACAAAGAATTGGTCTACCACTCTTTTCCGTAAGTTAACGAACGTTCTGTATAAGACAGATGTTCGAAATAATAAAAACATCTTACATTTTGAATTCAGCGATGAGGTTTGAATGTCTCATTTTATTGGCACGGAGAAGACAGCTTGCATGTTTATTACATGCGGCAGGTTTGCTGGCTACCCTATATGTGGGATACGCCGTAATGAGATACTAGTAAAATTTTCGAAAAAGTTTAATTAATTTGAGGTGTCGAAGCTTGGTTAAATCTATAGTCAAATCTACTTTCTTAAATAATGTTGTATTTTTAAATTATTGAAAATTCTTTTCATTTCTCCGATCACTGATTGTATACCTCTGTAGTAGTATAAATATGGCGATTTCATAACATATTAATGAGCAATTTTATATTTTGTAATAATATTATTATAATATGTAAGTTAACTACCATATTTCGCAAAATTTGTTGAACTATTAAATTTCTTTGCTGAACGCTATTTTGAGATATTAATATTTTATTATTGTCTAAAAAGGACTTACGGTAGTAATCCATATTAAAGTATTAATTGTAACTCATCAAAGTTAGTAGAGCGAGTATATTTCAAAGTACAATTATATTGTGTTTTCTTTCCCTTGTTCTAATTGGGTCAAGATCTCATAGCACGTAGATACTTTTAACAAAGATTCCTATATATATATATATATGGACAATTTGTAAAGCGCCGTTTACTTATAACATGACCTCAAGGGCACTGTATATCGTATCCATCACCCGCAATTCCCAGCAAAAAGGTGTGTCTTCAGCCCTCTTTTAAAACTCTCTCCATTCACCTCCTCTCGCAGACACAGAGCCAGCTTGTTCCAACATCTGGGACCCGCAACACTAAACGTTCTATCTCCAAAGCCTGTTTTGCGAGAGCGAGATGGCTCATTCAGTCTGCATTTTGCCTCACCCTGTGCTGAGCGAAGCATCAGCCGTCTTTCACTGATGGTCTCGATCTCGCACATCTCCGACAAATAAGACGGTAATACACCCTTCAAGGCCGAAAACACCATCACACATATTATCTTATACTCCACTCGTTGCTTTACTTTTAACCAATGTAAGTTATGTTAAGTTATCTTGCAATGTGTTGGATAACAATATCACCGTAATGTGACGTTTCCTCAATAGACATCGTACAAATTTTGTTCCATTTGCCCGTAGTCAAAACACATTTTTGCGTTACATTTTCGTTTCGTTTTTGTTCGAGTGTTGGCGAAGTTGAGAGAAAGTGGCAATTTTCGATTAATATACAATTACATATCTATATTGCATGTTCACAACAGTAACTTGAATTATATGAAGTGAGTCACAATCCATTGTATTGGTCTGCAACGAGTTTGGATTTTCTTCTCCATCCCTCTCTATTTTCAGCTAGTCTCTTTAATTCTACTATGTGCCGCAGTTCGTATCCTTCATCGTTTGGTCCACATAGGGGTCTCTTAGTCGGCCTCTACCATTTCTATCTTCGGTTTTGCCCTCCACGATGGTGATGAGCAAGCCTGGGTGGCTGATGTTGTGGCAAATCCAGTTAATTTGCAATAAAAAATTTATAGTAGACATAACACAACGCAGAAATTGGAACAGTATAACAATAATAATTATAGTGAAAATAAATAACAAAATAAATTCATAACATTCAAGAAATTAAAAACTAAATAACACAAAAACAAACCTAACATTCAAGATGAATGAAAAATTAATAGACAAATAAAAAACGCTTGAAATAAAACCTTTTTAACCTAAGAATAATATAATTGGAATTAGTTGATTTTCCATACGAAATGAACCTTTTCACGTAAGACATAATTCAAGGATAAAAATGGGGACTTAACATACTTACATTGTTCATTTGGCAAGGACTTTTATACACACACAAATGGTATTAGGAATATTGATTCTTTTTATTTATTTCTATTGTGATTTCTGATTTATTTTCTTCCCATTGTTATTCCGATACTTATTGCCAGATTCATAATAATAATAATAATATATTATTGTTTTGTGAATGTGATTAATATATTATTTGTTGGTTCATTATATCTAAATAAATAAAGAAAACATTTTTATCTCATTAGGCATGTAAACAATAATATAATTAATAAGAAGTAAATTTAATACATTATCCTCGTATATGACATTTCCCACAATTGGGTAACCAGTAGAATAACTGTAGGTAAATAATAAATAAACTGGTTATCTTCTTAATATTGAGGCAAAACAAGGCATTGTGAATAAGAATTTCGTAATCAAAGTTGTCGATCGAATGTACTTGGTGGAAGTTCATGTTAATTTTTTTTATTAAAAAAATGCTTTTTTATTTAGTACTTCCTCACTGATTTTATTTTAGTAGGTACTTTCAAGAGCTTCCGCTCTCATCATCGTGTTAACGTAAATTTACTTTACATTAGCGTAATAATGTAAAGTAATTTTTTTTGTAACTTAACGTTAGCCTGATGATGAGAGCGGGAGCTCCTGAAAGCGGGTTCACCATCAATAAAGTCACTATAGAAAAACTAAATAAATATTAGTATTTCCATTCGTAATTGTTCATCGAATTAAAGACGTCTACCTAATTTTATTGCATGTCAATGTTTTTTGTTTTTGAAAACAGTTTTATCTAACTTTTAAGTTTTTTTTTTTTGTTAGAACGAACAGAGAGAGAAATAGTTTTTTTATATACAGCTATTGGATTGTTCAATTCACTTCCAGATAATATAAAGCGACTGAATAATATTGATCAATTTAGGAAATATGTATTTGAAAAACTAAGAAACCGAACAGAGACAATTATGTAAGAAGCAGTGGCGGGACTAGGCTTTTCACATCGGGCATGCTTTGTACAAATATACTATTTTACTCGCAAACGAGTGGACGTCCTTGAGAATAATATAATATATATATCGGAGACGGGACTAGGCTTTTCATGTTGGTCTTACATTCGTTATAATAAAAAAAAAAAGATATCCAGAATGGTTGACATACCCCTTTGCTGAATTTAAGATATTAAATGGTTTATATGTGATGTCTCTTAAAAGACACTTAAAAACTTTAGTGGGAGATCTATTGTTTGCCAAAGACTTCATGGGTCCTTAATATAAATAAATAAAATACAAGAAGTCTGCGATACAAATAAATACTATTTTTAAGTATGTAAGTAACTTTAAAGTTAAATGTCGTAATTACTATAAAATTTATTTTGTCTCGCGCATCCATCATAATATTAATCAATCCTTTATGAAGAACGTTTCAAGTCTAAAAACTATTAGCGGTTGCACATAGTATCTACCTTCAAATTATTTTTAACTGCCTGGTACGTTACGCACGACTCACACGATCATCACACAACCAATACAAATAAAAACATACTCATATAGGTACATTATGCACCCAAACGTTCTTCGTGCAAGCTTGCTTATTTTGGCCTTAAGATTGCACACATACAACCAAACATACCCAATAATACACATGTATGGCGCGTCATTGCCTACTACGTATTCACACTAAAATTTAAGTGTGTGTTAGTGAGAACAGAGGCTACGTATAAAGCAATAACTTACTATTCCATTAATTTAGCTATTTTATTTATTTTTTATTTATTCATTCTTTACTGTACATTGATAAAAAACAATTACATAAAAGGTATACATTCAAATTAAATACAATCAATATACAGAGGGCGAGTTTATCGCAAAGGCGCGATCTCTTCCAACTAACCCAAACCCAAAAGCTATCACGGTAAATTATTGGATTTTATTAAAAAAAGTCAATATAACGTACCGATTGTACACGCACTTCAATACAAATAGTACGCGCTTTTGATAAAAACTCTAAAACTTACAAAAATTGTATATTTGCTGCGTATATTTTTGTGAATCGTTCTCTTTGCAACGAAATGTTTGGCGGCAAATTCAAACTAGTTTTTGATGATTTCAATATTTTCTTCATAGATTCTATGGGCATGCTGTGCTTTTTTGCATGTATGGTAGGCACGCGACTGGTAAGAAGCAATTTTTGTGAGAAGACATTTTGTGCTTGAGTTTTAGAATAACATCCTCCCCTCATACCAGCAATTCATTGCTGTTTGGGGAATACGAAGTGTTTATTGTTAACTATAATAAAATATCAATATAAATGTATCGAAATATAAGTTGTGTATAAATAAATAAATAAATAAAATAAACTTTTTTTTCGGAAAACCATGGATCTCAGTATAAACAAATAATTATACTTGTTGCAATGCCTTTAAGTCTTGATTTCAATAATATTAAATTTTTATTTTTGAATTGTCTATTTCGATATTAAAAGGGTACAATTCCATTCAGAATTGCAGCTAAGAGTGTATATGAATTAAGAATTGTCATATGAATTAAGTTCATAATAATTTAATACTAACAAGCTAAACTGTATGAATATTGGTGATATACTAAGTATCGTGCTTGTAGGATGCAAAACGATAGATATCTTTGTATTATCGATATCCAGATTGGATGTACAGTTCCTGCACATTCACCTGGGAATAAACTAATATAACTGCGCAGAATAAAACAGTTTCTACGGTTAAACTAATAATAATTGTAACGTGACTGTGTTATGACTGAATATGCACTATGAAAACATTAGTCTGATAATGATCTGAGAAACTCCTGGCCACCCAACTATACTGGAATATTCGATACAACGTTGGATCAAAATATTAATTAAAATACGCAAAAAAAGAACAGCTATCGCGGGGTTCCATACAAAAAAACGTAATTGGTGAGAATAGGTATTTCGTTAGTGACTAGATTTTTTTTTAAGAATGCCCAATGATAGTAGACAATATCACTGTTTTTCAATTCGTTCAAAAGCCTGGAATATTTTCAAAAGCTTCGATGCTTCTTTATTACGAGAAAATGTTTTTGCGGCGACGATACCTATCTGCCGAGCTTAATTAAGGAATATCGTGAAAAAGGTGACACAATTGACGCAGAATTGCTCTGAACGTATAAGGTTTATATCCACTCAGTGCTTCCGAGAAGAACATTAAAGG
Organism: Athripsodes cinereus; assembly: GCA_947579605.1. Lineage (NCBI taxonomy): Eukaryota > Metazoa > Arthropoda > Insecta > Trichoptera > Leptoceridae > Athripsodes > Athripsodes cinereus. Next base: position 25,460,738 of record OX388309.1, read on the forward strand.
ACTAAAGGAGATAACTTGATTTCATTCATCTGAATGTAAAACAAATATTTACACAAAAAACGCAATACAAAGATATTGTATTATTCACAGTACGAGTACAATGGGAGAGTTTATCGCAAAAACAGCCATTATAATAATATTATTCGTGTTTTCTATCGTCGGTGATTTCATGACACTTGCTATGTGCATTTATTAAAATTTTAGGGAAAATCAAAAACCTTGTCTTGTATGATAAAATCTTCTATGTTTCTGAGTCGTCGCAAGGAAAATATTTAAAAATGTAAATGTACCTTGACAATTGTCTGTGGATTTCTTTCTATTGTTTATTGCAGTGGTTCCCAAACTTTTAATTTCGCGAACTACACACGAATTAATAAATCAGTGAACTTAATTTAAAAACGCTTTTACCACTGAACTGAATTTAAAAACGTTTTATCTAATTATTTACTGTGTATGTCCTATGACCATGGCTGCTTGCGTACCACCTTAATAATTGTCGCGTACCACTGGTGGTACGCGTACCATAGTTTGAGAATCACTGGTCTATGATCATGATTGTGACCGCATATATTATATGCGGTTGTAAATTTGACTTCTTCTTCTATCAAATTCAATCCTTGCTTGAATAAACTACACTTTGCTTCATCACAGGCATCTTTTAATGTCAAAATCCCCAATTACATACATTCCTCTGGACCAAGTTGCAGGCCAACAAAAGATTTTGAAAAAATTTTGCAGTTTATTGAATTCCTGGGCATGATTGGGAAATTTTAGTCGTGTTTCTTAAGACATGCCAGTTTGGACCAATTATCCAACTGAAAAGGCAGCATACAAAAAATTTAATTCTTCCCAATAACTTACTTTTGCCATGAATGTCCCAGCAGAATATTATGAAATCGATAGTAGCGGCTCGACAAGACAAATTATTTGGTACCAGTATCTCTTTTAAGAAAAAAAAAATCATATAGGAGGTTTCACGATACCAGAAGGTATGCACCGGAATATACCTATAAACAGTAGTGCATCGAATTTCATTAATTTCAATAATGTTTGCAGAAATTCTATAGTTATGTAGATAGCTCTATACTAAAAGTACAGGAATCTAGTGTACAACGAGATAATACACGATATAATATTGTTGTAATTTCTGTGTACCGCATATGAAATATCAGAGATAGTGCTCTTGCTCTGCGGGATTGTTTTAATTACATGTGTGATTTAACATTGCATTTACTACATATGTATGAACTCTTAATACAAAACTATACAAAAGGTATTTCATGTGTATAATGTTTACCTATCAATATAGGCGATACTTTTTCATAATGTTTTCAGGTTGCTTCAAGTATTATTATAGTAAGAATCCCCATGTTTTTGATGTCAAAATTCTTAAAACTCGTTAAACTCTATTTGTAGGTATTAGACTCAGAAGAAAAACTATGTCGCCGGACTTCTGCAATCTGAGTGGACGGTGGGTCCTTCTAAACTTTCGGAAGTAGCTACATATGTAGCTTACTTATGTTTTAATATTGATAAAATTGAAACTGAAATAAAACTTTATATCTTGGTATTTAGTGCCTAATTTTCAACACTTAGAGGTAAGAGGAAGAAAACCCAAAAGCCTGAACGCAAATTATACTTATCATAAAATATGCAAATTAAAAAAGCCTTGGAAGTTCCTGGAGTGAGTCCACCATTTAAATTTTTATTTTTATTTTACGAGTGTTTTGACAAATGTTCATTCATTCATAGCCCTCAACGCTCCTCTCGGGAGCACAGGGCAGAAACCAGCCTCCTCCATTCAGAGCGTCTCTGTGCCAATTGCGTCACCTCTTTCCACGACATTCATTGCGCTCTGATATCGTTGTCATAGGAACGGTGTATTGTGAAAGAGGGACGCCCGGGCCGACGGAACACCTGCGGACGGAAGAACAGTGCTCTTTTTGGCAAACTATCATTAGGCATTCTCAAAACATGTCCCAGCCATGACCATTGTCTCTCCTGTATTACGGAGATTAAAGGTCTCTGCTGGGTGCGCCGGCGCACAGCATCATTTGTAACATGTTCAATTGTTCATACCATCTGACATCCAAAATTCTTCTAAGACACTTGTTTTCAAAGCTTAGTATCTTCCGCTCTTGAGGTGCCAAGACTCGCAGCCATATTGACAAATTTAGGTATTCGTAAAACATAAATATGATATTTCACATTTTTGATTCAACGATAAGATATGCCACTCATCCTGCATGTCTTAATTATTATTGGCATATGGACGAAATTTTGTATGCTTATTAGATGAAATTTGTCTACTGGCTACTTCACTTGTGGTGCCATGATGGTACAGAGAAAATTCTCTAATATCATTTTTTTATATGTATTATTTACCACGTGGATCAAATTCTCAAGGATGGTCGCGTGTTAAGTAAGAGGAATCGGCGTGCATGTATGAGAAACTGGATGAATGTAGAGAAAGCGAAAGAAGTATGTAAGGATAGATCGACATGGCGTTCCGTTCTCTCTGCCTACCCCACCTGGGACACGGCGTGAGGGTATAGTATAGTTTAGTATTATTTAAAGAGGTATTTTGTTTCAGTTCAAATTTGAAATTTTATATTAATAATTATAAGAGTATGTGGGGTCGTGCGGTTCATGTTTACTTGTAAATAAATGATTTCTTCAACCCCAAACTATTTTAATATCTATTTAGTATACCTACTAAGTTTGTATATTAATAATATGCATGAGACCCAATATCAAAATTTGACAAACTTTGTACGAGTAATTTCTTCTTTAATAAAATATTAGAAACATCTAGTACCTACTGGGTGTTCGTTCCTCTTGCAGTGAGTTCACCTCACAAGAAAGTTTTCTTGAATTAATTTAAATACATTGTGTAGGTAACTATAAGTTCTACGCATACAAATTACTTACTGAAAATTGTCCAACACTAGCATGACTTAAGTAACATGTTTATTTGAGTAATCGTTTTTTTCTTTTTTTAAAAAAGATATATCTGGGTTTTGTTTGTTATAAGCCCAAATACAACCTTATACACCTTTCACAGTAAGCTACTAAAAGCTTGTGTCGTGAAAGGGGAGTTTACCGGCACCTGGTATCAAACCACGGACCCCTTGTTTACGAGGTCGAGACTCTACCTCCAGGCTACCGACGAACTACCGACGAAATAAATTAATTAATTGTCTGAAAAAATGAGTGAAAGAAATTTCGTACGTGTAGTTACACTTTCGCTTTCTCATGTACGTGAAAGAAGACAAGTTGATAGGAAAGATCAAAATGGTGTTGTGTCCTCTGTATTCACTACACAATGAATGCATCTGGGATATTTATTACGTGAACACTGTTATTTATTAGGTGAACACTGTTATTTATTAGGTGAACACTGTTATTTATTAGGTGAACACAATATTTATTAGGTGAACACAATATTTATTAGGTTGACACTGTTATTTATTAGGTGAACACTGTTATTTATTAGGTGAACACTGTTATTTATTAGGTGAACACTGTTATTTATTAGGTGAACACTGTTATTCATTAGGTGAACACAATATTTATTAGGTGAAAACAATATTTATTAGGTTGACACAATATTTATTAGGTGACATTTGACGTGACATTATCCTATGACAACGATATCAGAGAGCTTTCGCGAGAAGATACTAAGCTTTGACAACAAGTGTCTTAGAAGGATTTTGGATGTCAAATGGTATGAACATGTTACAAATGATGCTGTGCACCGGCGCACCCAGCAGAGACCTGTAATCTCCGTAATAAAGGAGAGACGATGGTCCTGGCTGGGACATGTTTTGAGAATGCCTAGTGATAGTTGGCCAAAAAGAGCACTGTTCTTCAGTCCGCAGGGGTTCCGTCGGCCCGGGCGTCCCTCTTTCACAATACACCGTTCCTATGACAACGATATCAGAGCGCAAGGAATGTCGTGGAAAGAGGTGACGCAATTGGCACAGAGACGCTCTGAATGGAGGAGGCTGGTTTCTGCCCTGTGCTCCCGAGAGGAGCGTTGAGGGCGATGATGATGATGATATTAGGTGAACACAATATTTACTAAGTGAACACTGTGTGGAAGTGGAATCATTTCTCCGACAATATCCTTTCAAAATTCTAAGGTTTATAGATGTTTTGATCTAGAGGGCTTGCTTTAACCAGACAGGCCAAATGGAGGGAGTACAATATATCCTATAGGTCATAATGCACAACGCACGCTTTCAAATAAATAAATAAATATAAAGAGACATACCTAGATTAGATATAAGGGTATTTTAAAAATTTACTTTAATTAAATTTATTGGTTTAATAGAAATAATAGTAGGAATATAAGATATTGACACGTTAAATTTCCAAATCAAAGTTATTACGTCATAAGCACCAATTAAGAAGTATTCTTGTTAATTAACAGTCTTTTAGCAGCTTTGAAATATATACCTATTTATGTTTCAGTATACAGTAGTTAGTTAAGTGAAGTCAGTTGATGGTTTCATGTGTCACATAATTACTAAAGGAATATACCTGCCTTTGTTAAAAAGAACTGCGAAATTGAAAATTATGATAAAATCAAAAGGTGTTATTTTTCTTTCTAGGATGAAATCACTGTACCAAAAAGGTGAAATGAATTCATTTTAAAATGCAAACATGCAATAAGAATGAATAAATAAATAAAAACATAGCAATGTTTGAATATAAGATATTGACACGTTAAATTTCCAAATCAAAGTTATTACGTCATAAGCACCAATTAAGAAGTATTCTTGTTAATTAACAGACTTTTAGCAGCTTTGAAATATATACCTATTTATGTTTCAGTATACAGTAGTTAGTTAAGTGAAGTCAGTTGATGGTTTCATGTGTCACATAATTACTAAAGGAATATACCTGCCTTTGTTAAAAAGAACTGCGAAATTGAAAATTATGATAAAATCAAAAGGTGTTATTTTTCTTTCTAGGATGAAATCACTGTACCAAAAAGGTGAAATGAATTCATTTTAAAATGCAAACATGCAATAAGAATGAATAAATAAATAAAAACATAGCAATGTTTTTCAGAGATGTCTTTTTTCTTCTTTTGTCCGTTACCGCAATAGATATGTTGCGTGATGTTAACGAGTGGACAGAATAGTTATTTTTAATGTATTTCATGTTTTTTTTATCGCGTTTTGCGTGCACATGCCGAATACACTCATTATAATATACTCTCTCTCTCTCTCTCTTAGATTTTCTCATAGATGAGTGTAATGATTTTATGACAAATAAATCGCTCAGGGCCTTTCACCCCTCAGCACTGTGCATTGCTCTATAAACTGAGAAAGACACAGCCAGTTTTACTGTTTTGTCCATCTGATTGCAATTTTTCCTCTAGGTCTCTTATCCAGCATTAAATATTTGTAAAATACTATACTTTTTTAGAAAAGATTCCTTCAATGATAACAATGTGAAAAAATAACAGTTACTATTATTTTAAACTTGTTATGTTTTGTGGGATGGGATCTATACCGAATACAACACCCTTAAATTATCTTAACAAGCCAAAATTAACACTAGTGGGTTGGTATCGTGTTAACATCGATTCCTTAATAAACTATTGTGTAGTTTCCTTACACTACTAATTTTCCAGTAAACAGAAAGGCGACAAGATTATTTGTAGAATGTAATTAAGAATACATCCCATATATCTACATAATATGATAGAATGTGTTAGAGTGGTTTTGTGGTTTGACAAGATTGATTCTTTGTGTAATAGAATAAAACTCACGTTTATCATAGAGTTTATGTATTAAATTAAATATTATATTTAAAAGTCAATTTTACTGAAAAAAGATTATGTGAATATTTTGATAGATGCTATTCACTGTGAAGTCACTGAAATAGAAGAGGTCTTCCACTCTTTTTTGTAAGTTTTCAGTTACCCTGTAAAATGCAGGTGTTTAAAATATCATGTTCAAGTCATTTAACATCTTTGAAGTGTTTGAAAAAATTAAGACATTTTCAGCGATGAGGTTTTGCCACCCATCCTGAATGTCTTGATTTTATATTGGAATGTAGAGGACAGCTGCTTGCATGTATATTATATGCAGCTGGTCTGCTGACTAACTCACTTGTGGGATATGCCGTGATGGCAATGATTTAGATAGACAAAGATGTTATTAATTTTTTCTCTGAGTCACTAATATTTGTCTGGTGTAATTAAATTTACTCCATATGTTCACAAGAAGATCAAACTGATGACAAAAGAGGAAATATATTAACTGTCGATTTTCAAAACACATAAGGACGCAATAAAAGTATTCTCGTTGATATGTTGGGTTAGTTGGAAGATATCACGTCCCTGCGATAAACACGTCCATTGCACAAAATTATTCGTTTATACCATGTAGTAACCTTATTATTTGTATCCAAATATTTTGTACAACAAAGTTAATTATTATTATTATTTTTGACCGACAGTTCTTGGTGGAATTTGTAATTAAAACACTTATTTAGTGCTTCCACTGTGATTTTATTGGCTATCATTTAAACGATCAGCATAATATTGAAGTTTTGTTCAGCAGAAAAATGTATTCTGTCGACAAATATATCATTTTGATATGCTACTTATGCCCAGCGAGAAAATTATATTTGTATTGCAAATACATAATATGATATTGTAAAACTCTAAATTTAATCGACCAGCATGATGATTATTTGTGCAGCAAAATAAATAAATGAGCAGCAAACTGTGAGCTAATTTTAATTAAACTTGTGAAAGCTAAATTTTTAATCTTGTTCAAGTAATAAATCTTTGTATGTAGCATCTTTTTATGTGATTTTATATGTAGCATCTAGCAACGATTCTAGCGTTTTTCGACATTTCAGTTAGATATTTCGTTAATATAGCAAAGCGGAAACTGGCATTATTTTCGTAGTCATCATTAATTTGGTAAGAAATCACACAAACTTCATGTGGATCCGAAGGTAAATCGGTGTGTGAAAAATATTGTTTATCTAATATTTTCTGCCGGTCAAATAATAATTCTGCTACTCAAATAATAATTCTGCTGCTCAAATAATAATTCTGCTGCTCAAATAACAATTCTGCTGGTCAATTAATTATTTTGTTGTGCGATTATTTATTAAGCTGTTAAAATTTGTTAATTTGCTGATATAACCAAGTTTGTTTGTAAAACAAGTGTTGCGATTATTTTTTATTTATTGCCGATGAGAACATCGTTTGCTGCGCAAATGACTTAAATGCTGATTTTTTTCTTGCCGAACGAATGGATTAATAGCCGATCAAATAATTAGTTCCCGATTTTATTAGTCGCGATCCGGCTTTCAAGAGCTTTACGCTAGCCTAATGATGAAAGCGAAAGCTATTGAAAGCCGGCTCGCGACTAATAAAGTAATAGTGGAAATATTAAATAAGTGTTTTAATTACAAATAATTTAAAAGTAACAACTATTCACCTGCTCACATACAAATAATATAACAAAACGAACGTATAAGACTTGCTTAGTTGTTTAAACACTTTTGAAACCTTAGTAAGTATTGAGTACTGAACATTTTATGGACTTCACAATATATCCGTCACCTACTTACTTAAATACTTTTCATACTTTAAAATTTAGGTTTCGGACTAGTTAGAGATTTAGTCATTATTTTGTTATTTACGTAGCATAATAAAATCAACTGATTGGCTACATATCGTAAATGAGAATCGTATAGGAGTTTTTTTCAAGCAAACAAAGTAAACGTTGGGAGATTTGACATGACAAAAAAGAAAAAAGATTGACGTTTATTTTGAAAAACTCAATATTTATTTAGGTAAAAAATAAACACAAATGGTTTGACAACGAATTCGTAAGGTGAAACCAGGTCACTCGATTATAAAAAAAATAGTAAACATAAAACTGTTGTGTGTGTTTTTTTAATAAATTAAGAAGAATACTATTTGACATGAAAAAACCTGTTATCTTTTTATCTATTTAGTTCAGATTTCTTAAAATTTCTTTTCGTAAAATATATTTATTCATCAATGTTCTCAGGAAGTGTAAAAATAGTGTCATTGGGTGATGTCGTCATACAATTTTTGAATATGGAATGTTTATTATTATTTTTAATTATTTTACTCTTCACTGTACATTGGTTACAATATTACAAAATAAAACAGTATCATAAAAATATCAGTTATACAATTTAATGTACAGAGGGCGAGTTTATCGCTAAAATGCGATGTCTTCCAACTAACCTAACTGACCGAATACTTCCACTAACGAGAATACTTTGAGGACTAAGATGATCATTTTCAATGCGAAATTTATACTAGGCTTAAAGAGCCTAATAGAATAATTGTCGAAAAAAATCACTTAGTTATTACTTAATCACTTAGTTTACGACTAATATACAAGGGAAATCCCACAGTGTGTAGGTTATATACAAGAAGTAAATATACAGATAGACAAAGGTTGGAGTTAATTCATACCTTTTATTCTCTAGGGAAGATGTTGAGTTATAAGTTCAGCCAACTTCTCAGGTTAATTGTTCTACTTGGCACCGATGCCAAATAATTATTAATTTATTATTATTTCACATAAAAAGCCACTTTAAGTGTACTTTGGCCTTTTCTCTTATTGAAGTTATTGGGGTGAAGTGGATCTAGTGCTCAATATGATTTAATAGAATTACAGAAGAGGAACTATAGAGTTTTCACACAAAATAATTTGATGACATAATTATTCACACAAGATATGGAAGAAAAAAATAAGTATCAAAATTCTTAGTTTTTCAATGTAAGAAAATGTGATTAAAGCTATAGGTATTATTGTAGTGCTAACTAGATAAACATAGCGAAAATAATTATTTATTAATAGAAATGAATTTTCTTACTATGTTTTTAAATCTTCACTATTACTTTTAATTTTGCGACCGGTTTCGACACGCTGGTGTCATTGACGAGCACTTTGAAAACAATTTTTATTAAATGCCACTAATATTAATAATAATTATTTATCTCTATTACCTCTAGACCATGACTAATAAATCCCTTTACCAAATTGAACATTTGGTGAAAGAGGAATATATATTTTTCGTACAAGTCGAATTACCAAATTGAATGAGGCTGAGACTTAAAAAAATGTTCCGGATATAAGTAAACGGGACATGAAAATATTATTTATACTCTGGAGAGACTCAGCAAAAAAAATGTTGGGAGCCCCTGACTCCAAACAATCATACCATTTCCCACAAGTTAGGTAGCCAGAAAGCTTACTACATGTAATAAACATACACGCTACCCTCTTCGTGTAAAAATATATAAGATATTTATCCAAGATGGTTTGAGTAGGTAAACCTTATCACTGAATTGAAGATGTTATGTATCTTGTGCACGATGTTTTACGAATCCCTCCCTTTAATGAGACACTCGAAAACGATATATATAATGTAAGTCATAGACATACTAGACTTGCAGCGCGGTACATTTTATCGGATTTTTTGTGTTCCAACATCAATGACCTTCAAGCATTAGCAATTCGTCTTGACGTTAGCGTCAGTTTAAAACTGGATGCAAAATATGATTGGCTGCATGACCGATTTTTTCTCTGAATTATCTATGTATTCAGTATATTATCTTTGGTGTAAATATTTATTCTTTGTCATAAGCTTCACGGAGTAAAAAAAGTTAAAAGTTAAATTAACATCTAATTATTTCATTTCTATAAAAATTGTATTACTACATATCTACTTATATAGAACTATATACTTTAAATTTATACTGAAGGATGAACTAATAAGGTCACGCCTAACGACTTTTTTCTTCCTTTGAATCTATTATAATGTAATTTATGTAACTGATTTCTTTAGAATGCCTATTATTCAATGAAGTTATTGAATTTTAATGGTTATAATCAATTTCAAATAAAACATAATATATAGGTCAAGGAATGCTTAATGAAATATTTTTTCTTATTAACCTAATTCAAAGGACAGTTATTTTTACTTAAGAAAATTAAGTTATTAATAGCTAGGCATAGAGAGAGCTGTTGTCGATTGTCAAAGTGAGGAAGGTCTCATATTTGGGTCACGTGCTGCGTGGAGAGAAGTACCGTCTCCTCCGCTTTATATTGGAGGGCAATATAGAAGGAAGACGGGGAGTTGGCAGAAAGCAGATGTCCTGGCTGCGCAATATTAGAGAATGGACCGGAATGAGGACAGTGGATGACCTGTTCAGAGCAGCACAGAGGCCTGAGTCAATAACACACTTTCGCGTCACGTTCCCGCTCCGTTATCGTTCGGGTGCAGACGATGTTGCGCCAAAGTGTTAATTTTCGTAACTATTGTGTATCTTAGCAACGAAATTGACACTTGCTTGCAACTTCGTCTGCACCCGAACGCTAACGGAGCGGGAACGTGACGCGAAAGTGTGTTATTGACTCAGGCCTCAGGACAGGGAGGTTTTCGTCGGAGTGATCGCCAACGTCGGGGGGACCTGACACGGCACAGAAAGAAGAAGAAGAAGAAGAAATAGCTAGGCATACATGTACATAATTTCATAAATATTAGATACTTACTTAATTACCTACAGTTTTATTTTTTCTCGTTACAATCAAGTGTCATGTAAAAGGTTGATATAATTATAGGCGTATAAGCTCAACCAAAAGATATCTATTATTTCATTTAACAATGACATTTGTGCCTCCTCCTAAAAAATATCTATGAGTCTCCGGTAAAGAATAAGTCTACCATTCTTTTATGTAAGTTTTCGGGTGTCCTGTAAAATAAAAGTGTTCGTAAAACTGCACGTACAAGACAACTAACATCAATTATTCAGCAATGAGGAATGCCACCAATCCTGAATGTCGTAGTTTTTATTGGCATGCAGAGGACAAACTTCATATACCTATATTACGTCAAGTTATTCCTCTGGCTGCCTCACTAGTGGGTTGAACATGATGGTATAGTAAAGTACTACTTTTTACTGACTATTCGAGAAAATTTCAAATTCGAAAATCCACGATACTTTAAATATAGACATGTTGATGAGATGGAAGATGGAACCTTCGTGGTATGAAAAAATAATCTTTAAATAATACACATCTATTTATTTGTCCCTTTACGCCGCATTTTTTGTGGGATAGGCAGAGATTTCATAACAAATTATATTGTTGAGATTCGTCTCTGTCATCTTAACATATCGTGATTTTTTTCCAAATTTTCTACTACTACTACTACTATACCATCACGGCATATCCCACGAGTGAGGTAGCCAGCACACCAGCTGCATATAATAAACAAGCAGGCTGTCCTCTCCGCACCAATTTAAGATCAAGATGGATGGCAAACCTCATCGCTGTATAAAAATCTTAATTTTTTCGAACAACTGCCTTTTACAGGACACTCAAAAACTTACGGAGAAGAGTGGGACACCAATTCTTTACTTTTTTTTATGTTGTTAATTTGACATGTATCTTATGATGTTAAGAGAAAAATAATTTTATTTAATTTTGTCAAGGTATGTTAGGTTTTTTATTTTGGTACGAAAATGTAAAAGCATTTTGTTCATTTACGATTTTATCGTTTGTCTATAGGATGTAGAAAAAATAAACAATATCTTCAGATTTAAAAAGGTTTCAAAGTGTAAAATTCGGTAATTCTTCTGAAGAAAAAACACATTCAGGGTCGTGAAAAAACCTTAATGTCTGCTATCTACGGTGATTTTATTAAGTTCTTTTGAGACCTTATACCTATATGTTGCTTTATATTATAAAGCTTTATATTAGGTAGGTACTGTATTCATTTGAGACTTTATAACTTTATAGCGTAGTGTCCTGTTTTGTGGATCATTTTATAGGACAAAAAGGATTTTTCGCTATTCAACATAATCGACAAAAAAAGGAAGTTAACATATATAAAAAAAATCGCAAGCTCTTTTCATACAATTTTTTTTTACTGATACTTTTTTTTTTTTAAAAAAAAGATATATCTGGGTTTTGTTATAAACCCAAATACAACCTTATACACCTTTCACACTAAGCTAAAAGCTTGTGCCGTGAAAGGGGAGTTTGCCGGCACCTGGTATCGAACCACGGACCCCTTGTTCTGAAGGCCGAGACTCTACCTCCAGGCTACCGACGAACTCAAATATAAATTAATAAATTAAGTAAGTATCTGTTTTTTGAGAAATAAAGTGAAGAAATAAGGCTTCTTTTTGTTTCGTTGTACATTAATCACATACAATATAGAAACTCTCTTTGTGGACATGCCATTTTAAATCATTACTATTTATATAGGTACTCCTTAGGAAGTGCACTATATTATTTTGTACAATTCGATATTTAACACTGATCGAACTAGTCCGAAATATCGATATAAATATTGTACTAATATTACGATACACATATACAGTGTACTGAATACATATATATGCAATACCCAGAACCGGGACACTTTAGAAAAGGACATTTTTCTTTTTGTCTTGGCCAGGAATCGAGCCCAGAACCTCATGACTCAAAGGTAAGAGCTTTACCTGTGTACCAAACCAGCCACCAGTAAGTATGTAAAACCAATTTTATAGGAGATAATTATATATTATATTTTCATTACAGATCATTATCTCAATATGGCGTCAACTATTGATAAAAATATGTTATTTGACAAGCAATATCATTATTATTAGAAGGCTTAGTGAAGGTTTGATGAGGAGTGTTGGAGTTAATTTGATAATCAGACTCATTTAAATATGAATTGCAAAGTTTTAAATTTTAAGTAAAAAGATTAGTTTATTTATTTTTTCTTTACTGTTGTACATTGGCAACGAGATAATTTAAACCAATATACACAAAATCAAAAACGATCACACAATCAATAGGTATACAGAGGGCGAGTTAATCTCAGAGGTGTAATTTCTTCCATTTAACCCAAAATGAAGAGTATTAAAACTATGTTCAAACGCATATTCAATTTGAAAAAATCATTCTTTTTATCAGGTAAGTCCTGTTTTATAAAATCGAAAATAATGATCATCGACTGGTCGAATATTCCGAAGCGAATTTCATCGTGTGTAATGATTCACATCTTAAACCTTTTTTGATCTTTTAAGAAAGCGTGTTTTTTAGAATCACCAATGGGAAATGGACGAGACACTAGATATCGGCCAATCTAATTTTATTTTAAATTTCAAATAAAAGAGTGTGTGTGTATTTCTTTACAATTTTATTATCGAGGGATAAAGGGAATACTTTGCAGGTTTCATGAACTAAAAGAATGACCCCCAATCATTGTTGATTTTGATTTGTAAAGAAGTTAAATTTTTTTTAAGGGTTAATCTGGATTTGAAGCAAGCCCGATTCAGATCACAGTAAGCAATATAGTTGAGTCGTGAATGTGGAGTAGGTTGGTAGTGGGTAGGTAAATATCATATTATACGAGTAATATAGGCACAGGAACAAACATTTTTTTTCAGAACTTCGTAAAGTAAATTAATTGTGAAGGAGATAAAAAGTTGTTCATAGTATTAGATTTTAGACTCAAATCTTGCTGCCGATAAGGTATGTATTTGTATACATCATCTGTAAATTTATTTTTATATACCTACTCAACTTTAGAGGCTGTGTGAGAGGACAGAAGACCGGTGGGCCGCACAAGAAGAAGCTGATAAGGGCAGGTGTCAAACATCTGTGTTGAAAGACTTGGTTTGAAGTGGCCAGAGGTCCAGAGAACAGCAGTGGACAGGAATCTGTGGAGTAGGTACCTTGGCGCAATGGGCCCCCGACGAGGACAAGGTGAAGAATATGTACGTATATATGTATGTGTACTCAACTGAGTGATTAATTTATTTTCAGTCTTGTTCATATTTATTATTACTTTCTGTTGTCGATTTCCTAAGTATTTTGAAAAGAATGACCAAAAAAGTTTCGAAATTTCTTTAAAATGTTGCCATGAATTTATTGTTGAAGTTGATATGGATCATTAATGGTTGAACAAACTACTTAGTGAAGTTATAAACGTCCTTTTTGATAAGGAAACATTCACGCTGAATTCCCGACTGTACAATATTTATATTTAATTCCTTACAAAAACATTAATACCATTTCTTACCAATGTTCCAAGTTATAAAATAGAAAGATATCATGTTGTTATTAACTTATTTTACATACCTACCAACATAGAAACATCGATAAATTTTCAATTATATTTGTTTTACACACTATATTTGTTAACGAATAAAATGGAACATTTTGATTTTAATTTAATAAAATCAGTCTAAGGAATGCTTCTGGTAATGCTATTTCAAATTTAAATTTATTATGACGGATATGAAGTAATAAAATAACTCAATAATTATAAATCAGGCGACAGCCTTGACAATTGACAAATTACAAGCGATTTGATGTATTTTCTAACAAAATCTATTCGCGCAGATCCAGACAAAGAATAGGTTTTCCACTTCATCGAACGTCTTAACTTTTATTTGCATGGAAAGGACAATTTGTATGTTTGTTATTCATAGAAAGTCCGCTTGCTATCCCAACAGTGGGAAATACTGTGTTAGTATGAAGGAATAAATATTTTTTACGTAGAACTTGTTTCATCATTTTTGGAAATGAGATCATTATCACCCGTAATGATCTCATCCTTTTCTCTCCACCTTTTATTTTGTACCTCCTCTTTTCCTTCCTGAAAGGTTTTTTGTGAAAAGTTCATGAAATTGCTCTGTATATTGATTGTATTTTATTTAAACGTGTTTTTATGTAACTTTGTTTATAATTAACTACTCTTCTTCTTCTTCTTCCTAGCCTACTCCCGTCCACTCCTGGACGAAGGCCTCTTCCATCGCCTTCCACGCCGCTCTATCTTGGGCTCTTATTTTATAATGCGGCATCTTGGTTGTTGTTGTGGAGGGTTTGTTGGCGTTACCTCACCACGCTTGCCATGCGGGTTGGTGAGTCGTAGTATCCTGGAGGTTCGGGTGTTTTGTGAACTTTTCCGGATTTTAATTGATGCAGCTGCTGCCCTACATCATGGAACCATATCACATCATATTTGGTACGGTGGTATGGGGATTTTCGAGGTGGCCTTCCTGGGGGAAAAGCTGACACAGGTATTTCCTCCTGTGTAGATGTTACAGTTATACCGCTGCTACTCGGTCGCCAGAGCCTCGTTAGTTGTCTAGCAGGGAATACCACGTGCAGGTGAGATTGACATTTGGGTTGGATAGGTGTTATTTGCCATCACCCCATTATCCCCCAGTAAAGAATATCCCCCAGTATCCCAATATCCCCCAGTAAATTAACTACAGTAAAGAATAAATAAATAGTTTTTAAATTTTTTATCAATTTTTGTATATTGTACTTGAAAATGTGGATTAATTTTGTAACAAATGTGAATTTGCCTCGCAATATAATTATTCCGTTTTAGCGTGTCGCGTACACTTAAATATCCGCATCGCTTCTTCTTCAGTAGTTAAGTCGTAACTCCTGATATGTGTGGAAACTGTTGGTTTAACGGAGACATTTATTTGTCTCTATCACGGAACGAAAAATAATTCACTACGTGATGGAATGGAATTCTTACGGAATGAAAAATAATTCACTACTTATATCATTAATTCTATCATTGGTATCAGTGGTTGACTGGAAGATGTTGCTCTGCAACAAGTCCGCCATTTGACAGAGCACTGTTTTCTATTTATTATGTGTTTCTTGTACAAACTTTGTATTATGTTCTGTCAATAAAGCTTTATTATTATTATTATTATTATTATCATTGGAAAACTAAAAATTATTTTATTTAAATCTAAATAGCTATTAACCGGCAAGATCAATTGTAAGAATTATTGCAGAGGCTGACTGAGAAATAGGTACGGGGTGGAGGGGATGCGCTGGAACAAGAATTAATAATTAATCTTTGAAATGTAATCAGGAAGTGGAGATGGAAAGTTGAACTTCTTACAAATTAATTCCATAGATTATTACCATCTCAGGTAGAGAGATTTCTGTTTACAACTATTTTGTACTATTCTAAGCATTTCCTGTAGACTTCCATTCAGATATTAGGAACGATTCTGCGTCTAATGAGTATCACCTCATCCTAATGCTTTGACATTTCTGATATTGTAAAATGTATTATGTATTACACTGTAAAAAGTCAAAAGGCTTACCACGATTGAAAAATCTTTATGGCCCAATAAAATTCATCAAAATAAAAAAAATATATATATATTATAGAACTACAACCAGATGATAATAAAATTGTTTTTAATTGAAAATAAAACACTTCTCTAGTATATCCAATATGACTTAAATGGACGCGAGCCGGCTTTTAAGAGCTTCTGTTCTCATCATTGAAAATATCAATTTTACAGTTGTTTCTTGCAAAAAATTGTTCTCTCCGTTCCGTTACATAACAAATTTTGATTCTCTCTCATAATAATACGAAGGAAAAATGAATTATAGGATACGACAAAGTGTAATGTTACGACAGTTTTATCTATTTATTCCCCAACAATGTGCTGTTGTTAAATCTCGGTAAATTATTATTTCACTATGCACTTTATAATTATTGTATGTACAGATATCGCTTGAAACTCTTTTCACATTAACGAAATTGGATCGGTTAACACAGACGGATACTGGAATGTGTTTCAACTTTTTTGTGGATGTTTTTAGTGGATTTCACAATAGAAAACTCCCCATAGACTGGGAGTCGGTATCACAAGGTGTAAAGTGAACCTATTAAAGTGAGGATACCTGTCTGCAGAAATATTCAATTAGAATGCGACGTGCGTAATTCAGGATGACGACAACCTACAGATAGCCTACCGACGAGTCCTATTTATCTGATTCTAGGTAACGACGGCATGCATGTTTATTTTTTCGTAAAAGAAGATTTTACTAGTTTAATAAATATAAAAATTGCTAGTACGTGAACGCACAAATAGTACAAAGTGGGTTAAACGGTGAGATATAATTTTTGTTTTATTTTACGAAGGTACCTATGTAGGTACATAAGTGCAAAAAATAAAAAAAGATATATTATATTTTAAATTCACCGATGAGTTTCGTTACCCATCCTGAATATCATAATTTTTGTTGGGACGGAGACGACAGCTTGAATGTTTATTTCATGCAGCTGGCCTGCTGACTACCCCACTTGTGTTCAGATGGTATGGAAGTAGTAGTTTGTAGGTATAACCAAAATTAGTTGAAAAAGTTCTGTAGGCCTAGTCAAAACACACTTAAGCGTTACGTTTTCGTTTCGTTTTCGTTCAAACGCGGACGACGTTGCGAGAGCGCGTCAATTTCCATAGCTACTTGTGTATTTTAGCTACGAAAACTGACGCATTCTCGCAACCTCGTCTTGTTTGAACGAAAACGAAAACGTAACGCTTAAATGTGTTTTGACTAGGCCCACAGATATCAAAATTTTATAATAAATCAATGTATGTCGTAGATATGAAATGTCTGTGATTAAACCTAAAACGTGCATGAAAATAGCAATAAATTACTACTGCCACTTGTCTTGTATTTAAGAGTGAAAGGGAAAATCCAGATCGCCGACATGTCGTTGAATCTGGTGTGTTCAAATATCTTTAGTATGTAAAAAGCGCCTTTGTAGTGTTGCATAGTGTGGCGCGGCGAGGCGCCGTGATAAGATTGGTGGAGTAGAGAAAGCAGCAAGCAGAGCGCAGTCAGGAAATCCCTGTGAATCTAGCAAGATTTATGGTCTGCTAACACTCCACTTCTGAACTCGGACACAGAAGCTTTGGAGGAGGCTATACTTATTCTACTTGTCTAGAGGCTACTCTAGAGAAGGAAATAAAAACATCGAGACAAAAGTTTTTGTGTTAAATAAACACTGTCTATTTTATTATTTTTACCTTATTTAATGGAATTTTTGTCAGCGGAGTTTGTGTCGTAAAATAACATGTTTCAAATATTAAAGAAAAACATTTAGGACGTAGAAATAAGAGGCTAATAAAAGGCAATGAATTCATAAAAAACATGGTATAATAGTCTATTTTTGTACATATGCATTACAGGTAGTATATACCTAAAATACATATAAATACTTAGACATATTATTCACTGATTATCTCAGTTTAAGAAGAGGCTTTCAGTAAAATCTAGAAATTGTAACTTAATACTACTTCTTCATGATACAAGCTTCATTTGATAAAAATATGAATTTTGGTGTGTAATGAATCCAAATATAACGTTGAACACGTTTACAGTAAGCAATACATTATATTGCGTTGTAAGTGTATTTTATTTTCATCCAAAAAATCTAGATTTTGCTTCGAACACTTAACAGCCGTTCTTACCTAAGGTACAAATTAGATTTAGCTCAAGTGGTTTCAGGCAACAATTTTTAGTAGGCGCAGAGAAAATTATTCAAATAATTAATGAAATAGCTTTATTAATAAATATAAGCCAAAACTTTATATGCAAAAATATTCATGGGTTAAAAAAAATAGTATGTTATCACATTTAAATAAAATTTAAGTTGTATTTATTCTATAAACTGAATTTATTTATTTCCTAATTCAAAAACAGAGCGAGTAGGGTCTCACATCCGGCTACTAGGCACGCCGTGGGCCTTCTGAATCTTAAAATTTGTGAAACTCGCTATATTCTTGATTATTGCACATAATAACGTTATATATGTAGTATGCACGGTAAACAACATACCATATTATTATATAAATAAAACAAATGGTTGAATTATAAACATTTTCTATGATTTTTTGATAATGAAATTTATTTTTGATGTGTATGCAGTTTGTCATAATAATTAAGAAAATCCAAGGGTTGTAAATAAATAACTCAAGGTGTATTATAGAATTCACGATATTTTAAGATTAATCTTGGTTTTAAAATTTTATTAACACTCTTGTATTATTAAGGATAATTTATTTAAAATAGCACCACTCAACGTATCATCATTCGACGGTAATCTTCAAAAATTATTTTCACTATATTCCTCGCAGCAAAATAAAACTAAAATGATAAAATCGCATTTATAAATGTTCAAAATATTATATTAATATAAAAAATAACATACATTTGATCCAGAATATATAATATTTAAAAAATAAAATGGTTGTAATTTTGCTAATTCGTTTGCATGAAATCACAAAGAAGGGGTGTAGAGCCCTCTTAATATATTTTAAACTAACACTTTTTCACAACTTTTCGTTTATTCGATGTTGTTCTTAGCTTCCCTAGTCTATCTTATGTACCGGGAAGTAAATAACATACATTAGCCAACAACACTATACATTATGCAGTACATTAAAAGTACATATTACCTATTCTATATCACTATATATAAGTCACTAACACAATGCACATAAGTAGTAAGTATATATATCTATATATTATCAGAACGTACATGAAACATTAACTTCCTTGTAAAAGAATGAATATAGCCATGAGAGACAGAGCTAGCAATGAGATTGTTCTCCAGCGAATGAAAAAGCACCTGGAGTTGCTTGGCAGTTGACAAAATAAAGAAACTGCTGTACTTTGATCACTGGATGAGAAGAAAAAATATCAACTCGTACATCTGATAATTCAGGGAAAAATATCAGGAAGAGAATCAGGACGGAGAAGAATCTCTTGGCTGCATAAATTAATGCAGGCAACTGCATAATTTAATGCGGGCAATGGTTCAGAAGTATCATCACATCCACATTTCCACCTTGTTGACTGCGTTCAGGGCTAAGAAGATGGCACTTAAAAAAAAGACCTGTGGTGATATATTTACAATGCATTCATTACATCTACCTACTTACTTTACTTTTTGTGTGGCTTGGTGTGTTGGTAAATCTTCACCCATGTGGGCTGCGTTGTATCTTTGCTCTTGCGCTGACAGCCAGTTCACCGCCTCTGATGGATATCCATTCAAAATTCTACACATTAGGTCCTCAACTTTACACTAAATGCGTATAAAACATAAGACATCCATGCTATTTTTAACTATATTTACTATATATACTTACTCGATGGGGGTCCACGATGGCATGACTAAAAAATGGGGGTCCACGAATCCATAGTTAAAGTATCGGATATTCGGTAAAAGCATTAGATATACACATAAACAATAGTCGGTACAAATACCCGGTACATTGTAGAAATAGGTATTGGGAGAAAATATTCTTTAAGAGAACCGAGGAGTTTTGAAAATATTTCAAATTCCTACACCATTTTGAAAATTCGGCGACGGGGGGTAGAAATTTAAACAATTGACATAAACAATAGTCGGTACAAATACCCGGTACATTGTAGAATAAGGTACTGTGAGAAAATATTCTGTAAGAAAATCGAGGAGTTTTTGAAATATTTGAAATTCCTATACCATTCCGAACCAGCAAATTATTGAAAGTGGTCCACGAGAAAAAAGTTTGGGAACCTTTGATATACATCGATTGAGATAATATCATGATATAAAATATAAATATTGTGTGCATATATTTAGATTTATATCTTTCATACCCTAAATAAGAATTTTCATCATTTTCATAACCACAAACAGCAACCGCATAAAGTTTACGACCTCCTATAATACTCGTAATAATAGTATGAACGCATTTTAATATTATTATACATTATAAACTAGGAATAAAAATACTGCATAACATTGTATGTATTATGCAGTGACGGGACTAAACTTTTAACATAAATTTTACACATGAAACTATCATTAGTTTCATATACTTTTCGCGAGGTGAGCTTTGTACAATTAAGCTACCAGGAAACATATTTTGCTTCGAAATTAAACCACATTGACAGTCTCACGTTTAAGTATTGTTCTAGCATATCTAGCTGTAAGTATCTCATGCTGGATACAATCAATCCCGTTTAAAGCTCTACCAAATAAGATGATGTTGTCTTTTCTAAGCCTGATTTGAAAGTTTCATGTGTGAAACTTACATACTTTTGTAATCTCTCACAATGAATTGCAAAAATAGACCAAAAAAGTGTTTTTAATGTTTTCGTAATGAATATTTATTTTGTCATTAATATCTCACATTTTCTAATGTACATAAGTTATATTCAAGAAATTTTGTGGCTAGGGTTAAGAAGTGGCAGATATTGTTTTATCAAATGCATATATTTTGATCTAAGATGCAATTTTGCACTGTGTAACTAATATTCAGAACATTTTGCAGTTGTGTTTTCAACTGTTAGGCACGATGTGGTATTTTGCACGTATGAAATTTTTTTATGACAGGCATGTGTTGCTTTTTTGCATATTTGGAATATACACCACTGTTTATATGATACATAAATATTTGTATTCATCCAAACAACTGATTAAAATTCAAAGATATAACTCCTTTTATTCTATTTTATGCCAAAAACATAGTTTTGAAATTGAATGCCGCAAATAAAACTGAAGATATGTATGAAAAGAATTGAAAATAAGTATTTATGTATAGAGAATTTTTTACTGAAACAGACTGAGCCAGTAAATAGTATAATCTTATTATTATTCAGTTAATCTTCATTTTATTAGAGTAGATGTAGCAAAACACGTTTTTACCTGTGAAAATGTTTAGAATTATTTAAACTACATAAATAAGCTCTTAGAATTTTTAAGGAATCTTTACACTACAATATTTATGTCTGCGATCGATGTATTCATATTCGCATTGTGTAACTTAAATCGCGCAGTTCTGTTTTGGATTTTGTGAAGTGTACACGTGCATTCTGTTTGTATCGCTGCACCGCTGGATCCAGATAAGAGTTTTTG
This sequence comes from Athripsodes cinereus, assembly GCA_947579605.1. NCBI lineage: Eukaryota > Metazoa > Arthropoda > Insecta > Trichoptera > Leptoceridae > Athripsodes > Athripsodes cinereus. The sequence goes on from OX388309.1 coordinate 25,482,500, forward strand.
TAACAATATTAATTATTGAAAAAAATAATTTAATTATTCATTAAGTTTTTTTTAAGGTTTTTCAATTCTAGTTTAATTTTTTCTTTATTTTATTAGTTTTAGTTCAACATTTTGGTAAGTTTTTTTTTTATATATTATTGGTTAATTCTATTGTATCTCTAAATGGATGTCGATAAACCTCCAATTCCTCCAATTCCCCCCGATCCTCCAGATGTCAAAAAACGCAAAAGAAGTAATCTGGAGAGTTCTGATCTCTCTGTACCTTCCAACCTACCAACAACCTCTCAAACTTCTATAGATGATAATATACATCTAAATAATAATACTTCTTCTTCTAACACTCCTATTGTAAACACTTCTTCTTCTACTACTCCTTTAGCTGCAGTTCGTAATCACTTTTACTCTGAAAAGTCTCGCGGTCCATTTATCGTTCACGTTCAACATACCGACTCGAAACCTATTCATCCTATGGATTTTGGTCGGTTTATCTTCTCGAAGAATGTTAAAAATGTGGTTAACGGATCAATTAAGGCAGAGGGGAGATTCAAAATATCAATAGAATTTGTAAGCGGAGTAGCTGCCAACAATTTTATCAAGAACATTTTTATTAACTCTAACTCTCTATACAAGGCTTACATACCCACTTTTAACGTCTCTCGCATGGGGTTAATAAGAGGGATATCCACAAATGTGACGGATGAGGAAATTATTGCTTCATTGCGCCATTCGAATCAAAACATTGGAGACGTCCTAAAAATAAGACGTTTAAATTACAAGGATAAATCCTCGGAAACGCCGTCATGGAAACCATCCAATACCATTGTAATAACGTTTGAAGGTCAGGTTTTGCCGAACAAAGTTTATATTTTCTACAACTCATTCACAGTGGAAAAATATTTTTATCCGACTATCCAGTGCTTCCAATGTCTTAAATTTGGACATTCGAAGGTAGCATGTAGATCAGCGGTCAAATGTTATAACTGTGGAGGAAACCACTCGTCAGAAAGTTGTTCAGCACAAATAGTTAAATGTTATAACTGTAAAGGTGAACATAAAGCCATAAGTTCTATTTGCCCTGAGCTTACGCGCCAGAAAGCTATAAAATATGCTATGGCATCCGAAAATATCTCCTTTTTCCAAGCCTCCAAGTTGATCCCACCTAGTGGTAAATCAAGTTATGCTGAAGTTACTGCCAAACCAGTAACGTCATCTCCCCTTCCTCCTCCATCTAGCTCATTAGCTCCCACAAACGTGGTAACTTCCAAAAGTACATTAACTTCACACACAAGGGGTAAGTTCAGGTATAGAACTCCCATTAGTACTGGGTACAGCAAAGATGATCATAATAATCTACTTTTCTATCCTAACGGTACATCATGTACAATGGCCTCCAACGGATGTGCTTATCCTCCTGAACCAGAATCCAATATTCAACAAGAAACAGTTTACATAAATGATAACCTCCGTAAAAACTTTGCCAATGACAATAATAACTTCTTGAAAGTAATGATCACGATGCTTATAGAACTTCTTTCTTCTAAAAATTCCCAACCGTACAACGCAGCTTCTTTAATTACTTCCCTTCAATCCTTCGTAGCTGGAGATGGCTCCACAACTCCAGAGAACTAATGACATTACCATTCTCCAATGGAACAGCCGTAGTGCTGTTTCAAACAGATCAGAAATAATTCAGTTATTAAATACTCACAAGATTAAAATAGCCGCGATCTCTGAAACATGGTTTCCTCCAATGTCCCAGTTTGTTGTTCCCGGATACTCGATTGTCAGGGATGACAGATGTGATGGCAAAGGGGGTGCTGCCATTTTTATTCACTCCAGTATTCCATTCACACAAATTTCTCTTCCGTACATCCAATCAATGCAGATTGTCGCTGTAATAATTTGTGACATCACCTATGTATCCGTTTACATCCCACCAAGAAAAATATTTGACCTTACTTACTGGAATAACATAACCTCCAAATTCTCCAAATCGTTTGTTATATTGGGAGATTGCAATGCACATTCGACTTCGTGGGGATGCGCATATACAGATATATCAGGCAGAAATGTTCTTGATTATGCCGATAATTATGGATTATGTATACTGAATGATGGCCAACCAACTAGGTTCTGCTCTCCGGATCAACGCCCAAACGCCGTGGATATATCTCTATGTACGGCAGATCTGGCCCCCTTATTTATTTGGAGTATTATGAGTGACCCACATTCAAGTGATCATTTTCCGATTCTTTTACGCTTGCAGAAAATTGCCAAAATAAGTCAAATATCACGTTCTCCTCGTGGTTTCAATACTAAAAAAGCCAAATGGGAGGAGTTTAAGTCTTTGCTTTCTATTAATACCGCTCAATGTAAAGAAGCCTTAGGTGAATCCGATATTTCTCAGAAGGCGGAAGCAATTAAACAAATAACTCTCTCTGCTGCCAATATTTCTATTCCGAAATGCCATTCTAACCACAAAAAACCTTCAAATCCACCTTGGTGGGACGACGAGTGTTCCACAGCAGTTCTTGAACGTCGAATTGCAATACGATCATTTAAAAGGGACATGTCTTTTAGTAACTTTCTTATAGCAAGACAGGCCCAGGCCGCGGCTAAAAGATTACTTAAAAGGAAAAAAAGACAAGGTTGGAAAAATTACTGCACGTCATTATCTCCAGAAACGCCGTTGACTGAGGTGTGGAAGGCCATTAAACGCTTTCGTGGGGCGTTAGGGTCTAACAAATCCCATTCATCCTCTGGTGAATGGATATATGAATTTACTGACAAATTAGCGCCTCCTTACGCTCCACAGAACTCAGAGCTTGCCACCCCCCATTCTTCAAAGCTGAATGTGTACTCCGAAATATCTCACCCATTCTCATTAAATGAACTTAAATCAGCTATTGATTCAACAGGGGACTCAGCTCCGGGAGAAGATCTCATTCCATATTCTTTTATTAAGAAGTTTCCTGAAACTCTCCTTATACATTTACTCAATCTTTATAATGCCATTCTCTCCACTGGAGATGTGCCTGCACAATGGAAGAGACAAATTGTAATCCCAATTCCTAAACCTGGCAAAGAGGCTGATTTAAGTAGCTCATATCGCCCTATTGCTCTGTCGTCATGTTTTCTAAAAATTCTAGAGAGGATGATAAAAATCCGACTAGAATGGTTTACAGAGAGCAAGTCTACCCTACCTCCCTGGCAGTTCGGATTTAGAAAAGGTAAATCAACCCTTGATAGTTTAAGTGTAATTACAACAGATATTCGTATGGCATTCGCCAAAAAATCTAATATTGCTGCGGCCTTTCTGGACATAAACAGTGCATATGATAACGTACTTCTTCCACTGGTAAAATCTAAATTACTAAGAATGGGAATCCCTTCCAATTTGTCCTTCTTGATTTTCAATATAATGTCCGAACGTCAAGTCCTGTTGGAATCTCCTCAGGGAATGATAGAGAGAAACGTCTATAAAGGACTTCCGCAGGGTAGCGTGCTAAGTCCAATCTTATTTAATATTTATACTGCTGACTTACAATCATTTCTACCAAACTCCTGTTCCATTCTTCAATATGCAGATGACTTTGTCGTGTATTCTTCAGACATCTCTATTCCCACTGCAGTAGCTAGGCTTCAGGAAGGCTTGAATACAATGAATACATGGCTCAAGGAAAATGGCATGAGCTTGTCCCCATCGAAAAGTCAAGTAGTGATCTTCTCAAAAAAACACAGGATCCCTAACGTATCTATCCATCTGGACAATACATTGATTCCTGCGAGCGAATATGTAAAGTTTTTGGGAGTTATTTTTCATAGAAAGCTTAATTGGAACATGTACGTGGAGCACATTGTAACGAAATGCGAAAAGGGAATAAATGTCCTTAGAGCCATTTCCAGAGTCTGGTGGGGTTCACATCCCATTACCATGAAAACCCTTTATATTTCTCTGGTGCGCAGTCACTTGGATTATGGTTGCCAAATTCTTGATCCTCTACCAAGATACCTCGAGTTGAAACTGCAAAGAATCCAATCCAAATGTCTGCGTATGATTTTAGGGGCGATGAAGTCCTCGCCCATTGATACATTGCAGGTAGAATGCGCAGAAATGCCTTTGAATTTGCGAAGAAAATCATTGACTTTCAAATTTTTATTAAAAAGGTACAATAATTCCTCACACCCACTATGGAATGGACTCACTGCTCTCATGGAAATACAGTCCTCTCATGTAGCCCTACGGGCCAAGCCTATTTCAAATATGTGTTTCACTTTACAGGAGATCAATTCCCTCAATATTACTAGAAATGATTTTCACATTCAGATGTACTCAATTCCGTTTGAAACGATAGCTTATCAACCAGTAATTTGTACAACAATAGATATTGATCGCTCGACCACTGAGAATTACGGTGAGTCCATAGTTCACAATTTGTTTATGTCCGAAATTTCCCGTAGATGGCCAGACTCCGTATCGGTATTTACAGATGGGTCTAAATATCCTCAGATTGGTTGTGGAGCAGCTTTCTATATACCTGATCTAAAAATCGAGTCCAAATTTCGCCTTCCCAAAAATTCTTCCGTATTTACAGCGGAGTGTATTGCACTCAGAGAGGCTTTAAGTGAGATAATCAATCTTAGTATAGAAAAGTCTGTTATTTTTACTGACTCGCTTAGTCTTGTTATGAAACTGGATAGTAATGGCAATTATGACCCCTGTGATTACTTGTTCTGGACAATCAAAGAATTGCTATTTAATGCGATGATCAAGGGTTTGCAGATTGCAATTGTGTGGATCCCTTCACATGCGGGCATTGGTGGAAATGAGAAAGCTGACCAATTAGCTAAGAGCGCTTGCTTAACAGGATCTGATCCTCAAAGATACCAGCGTCCTAGGAATGAATATTTACACGATTACGAGTCAAAACTAAAACAAGAATGGTTCAATGTTTGGCAATCTTCTTGCAAAGGGCTTCGTTATAAAAATATCCAGTATACAATTCCTACTTCACCGTGGTATGCTGAAGGAAAATTATCGAAAGTCGATATTTCTTTAATATGCCGGCTGAGAATCGGACATTGTTCGGTCGCATCTCATTTGTTTAAAATCAAGGTCATTAACTCGCCCGCGTGCGAATGTGGAGCCGAAGAGGAGACAGTGGATCATATATTTTTTGAGTGTTCGCTGTTGAATCGGGAACAATTTATAAGTGAGATCCGACAACACAGTACTTCATTCCCTATAAACATGCAGTATCTCCTGTGCTTAAATAACAGTAGTGTTCATAGGAGTATTGCAAAGTTTTTGAAGGGAAACAATAAACTGATTTGAAAATCCTTCCCTACAAATTGATATTGTTTTAGAATAAAAATAATTTGTATTCCCATGTATATAGATAGCTACAACATAGATAATAAACTGCTTTGAAAATCCGTCCCTACAAGTTGATATTATTTTGGAATAATAATGGTTTGTATTCACTTGTAGATAGCTACTATATCGATAATAAACTGCTTTAAAAATCCGTCCCTACAAATTAATGTTATTTTAGAATAAGAATAATTTGTATTCACATGTATATAGATAGCCACTATATAGATAGGTATTATAAGTACCAATTAGTTGCGTTGTATCATTTTTTGTTTTTATGCTCGCTTCTAATGCGTAGTTGCGGTAGGATGTTATTTTGCAGTTTTGTTTGTTAATTTTATTTTTATTACGGCAAAATCACTCAGAATTGGGTGGAATGCCTAAATAATAATAAAAAAAAAAAAAAAAAAACTTAAATCGCTGACGATTATTGCACATTTTATATACAAATAAGCGTTTATTGCCAGATTTTACTATTTATGTAGGTATATAATGTGAATGTTGCCATTGAGCACATGTCAAAATTATTGTTTTTTTTTTGGGAATTAACATAAAACTTTCATTCATAATAAATTATTTTTATGACATCGATATTGAGGCGTTAGAAGAAAGATCACTCACCTTGGAAACATTGCCCTGAAGGAGGAAACTTTTTCAAATGGAACTAAAAGAAAATACGCTATGTTATGGAGGTATTATGAAATCTAAAACTATTGTGCGTATAGTGATGTAAATTGATTTATTATTTTACTTGACACATTAAAAAGAACAAGATCAATTTAGAAATTAAATGGGTTTAAAGTTATAACACTGATAACAAAAATAACTTCAACATCGTTGATGCTACAAAGAGATTTGAATATATTATAATATGTATCTGATTCGGGCAATGTCGTGGGAAGAGATGTGTGAATTTGTGCAGAAACGCTCTGAATGGAGGAGCCTAGTTTCTGCTCTTTGTTCTCGAGAAGAACGATATGAAGTGGAGTGATCTAATACAAATCTCATGATGAGAAAAAGCTTATTCTTTTAGCTTATTTATTCTGGTTAACATCCTGCAGTAGAAAGAATGTTTATTGGAATTCTATTCTGTCTAGTTGCGAAGTTTTGACTAATTGGAATATCCTAGTTTGTCGTTTACTTACGCTATTTACACGTGCTGTGCTTGTTTGCATAAAAAGCAACTAACTGTTCCGTGACAAAATGTAAGTAACAACCCGCTATGTACATAAGAGAATTTACAACACTTTGAACTAAAAACAGTTGGTAAATATTAGGTACAATTGAAACCTTTGAATGGTTCTACAATAATGCCTAAACAAATAACTTTCAATGTTTGCTACTACATATTTTTATTTTAATGAGTCTAATTTTAAGAGTGCCTATACACCTTTCATAAGCGTCAATGTTTCTCTAGAAAACATTAGGCGAAAAAAGCTCTTGTTTTATCTACAAGTTTTTACTAATTATTGATGAATAACTTTAGTTCGCCGGTACTCTGGAGGTAGAGTCTCGGCATCATGAATATGAGGTGAGGGACGGCAAACTCCTTTTTCACGACACAAGCTTTTAGCTTACTGTGAAAGGTATATAAGGTTGTATTTGGGTTTATAACAAAAACCCAGATACATCTTTTTTTTAAAAAAAACTTCATTTCACTCGTTACGGGTAGCCTGAAAAAAAAATCAATTCCACAACATTATTTAATGCTCTAGTATCCATATCAGAAAATATTTATTCAAATTTTTATATAAGTACTTCATAACCATAACACCAGGTTAAAAAAAAAGAAATATCTTTGGATTGAATTTTGGGTATTCTAAACTTACTTTAAAAGAGGCTTTAACTTAGTTGCAGAACCCCAATATCTTTATTTATTAATTTATTTATATACAATATATATTCTTGGTAATCATCGCAGCATAAAGTAGAAAATAAATACCTACTTTCCATGAAGAATTGCGAAATTTTTATCTTGACATTACGGACTAAAGCTTTATTTTTTTATGAAACTCGTGGAAGCCCATACTAACGACATATTTAAAAAGTTGTTTTCGGATAGGATAAAAATTAATAAGCGTAAAAGTAGTCTACTAATCAGAACAATTGTAACAAAGTTAAAGTATAATTTTACAGACTATTAAATATTAAGAATATTCTGAAAAAAAAGTATAAAAACTTTAGTATCGTAATACTTAATAAGCATGTAGTGCTTGGAAATCAAAATAAGCAAAAGTACCCTTTAAGAAAAGTTTTGTCGGATAAAACTGTTATTCTCAAATATAAATTATAATAGTAGCTTATTTAATACTAGCATAACTATATATTTGAATTTTTTTTTTGAAAAAAATAGTTCTATCAACTTATACAACGTCATAAAATCGTTTACACGTGTAAGGTTCTGTAATTTTGTGCATAAGAGTGTACTTAACACTAAAAGGAATAAGGACAAATGACTTGGAACATACATATTAAAAATAGCATGGATTACTTTTTTATGGCGCAGTGACTTCTCCTGAACAGTAGGTAATGTTCTCAATTTGCCCCTAAATGTTGCAGTAGGCTGAATCTGTCTAAAATCCGCTGGTAGTCGGTTCCAGGCAGTTAGTCCCGCCACGATAAAGCTCCCCTTTGCGAATTTGGAAGTGTTTTTAATAGGAATAGAGCTTGGAGCCACGGTTGTTCGAAAATTAAATGACAAGAGTATATATTAAACCAGTAAGCCTAGTCAAAACACATTTAAGCGTTACGTTTTCGTTTCGTTTTCGTTCAAACAAGACGAGGTTGCGAGACCGCGTCAATTTTCGGAGCTAAAATACACAAGTAGCTACGAAAATTGACGCGTTCTCGCAACTTCGTCCGCGTTTGAACGAAAACGAAACGAAAACGTTACGCTTAAATGTGTTTTGACTAGGCCCACTGATCTTATAGGATAGACACGATTGTGTTGAGCGCATTAAATAGTAGAGCATGCAAAAGGAAATGTGTGCAAGGATAGGAATAAGTCGTGCTGGATTTCTTCTGTCTATCCCACAAGGAAAGTGGTGTGATGGGATGGTAATCAGTACATAGTAAGATTTATTAATATTTTAGAATTTCCAATCATACCGATCAAATGCCTTGGCCTAGGAGTGTATAATAAATGGTCAAAGCAGCATAACAAATAATAAAAATATATTTAAAAAAAATACCGGGTTAGGTTTTTGCTGTTATTTGAATTCGAGGGGTTCTGCCTCGTTATCGTTATGATAAATTAATGTATTTGAGTTGGAAATTATTTTTAGTTGGAAGACATCGCATTTTAGCGATAAACTCGCCCTCTGTACATTGAATTGTATAACTGATATTTTCAATGATAAATTTTTTAATTTGTATTATTGTAAACAATGTGCAGAGAAGAATAAAATAAATAAATAAATAAAAAGTTTACTAGATCAATGTGAATTATAGTGCCAAAAATACTATAATTTTCAATAAGAAACTCTGTTTTGTTTTCTTTCGTGGTTGAATTTATAGCTATATAATATTAGGTCAGTAGTAGTATTATATTTTGAAGGAGGTCATCCAGAAAAAAATAACCTTTGTCTTTTTCTATCCCCATTAAGTACTTTTCACCACGTACGTGCTTGAAATGTTAAATTTTTTGTTTGTCATTACAGAAGCAAACAATGTTGTCATTGTTTCAAATCCTTAATCTACCCAAAAACAAGTATGTAAGTGTAGTTACTATACTTGTAAGCTAGCTGAGTAATGTGGTGATCTTGGAAAAAAGAAACCAGTCAAGTAACCAAGTAGAATTAAGATCGTTTTAGAAAAACTGGTAAATTACTATTTCGTTATTTTAAATATGTTTTCTTTTATAATACATATATTCAAATGCAAGTTAATTTAACACACAAAACTATTATATAAAGCTAAGAAAAGACAATTTTGTTTTATTTATTGTTAGCTAGATGCACTGAGAAAAATACTAACGAAATTTCACAACGAATCATTGGTACGTACTCTTCGCAAACAAGTTGTTGGTAAATTTACCAATGATTTGTTTGCGACAAGTTAATATTATAGATTTATACCAATGAATCGTTTGTACGATCTCTGGTCCTAATCTGATAGTACCGTACCAATGATTCGTTTTGAATATTTTTCTCAGTGTGGGACTTGAACCCACAGCCCATCCGCCTGTCGAAAGTTTCAGATCATTGTTCTGTTACTTTGGAAATGTTTCCCTATTATGATTTATTTATTTATTTATTTATTTATTTATTTTACAATACACGGCGTGAGCCTTTTACATGTTAATGTTAATCAAGCAGTATAACAAACAACAAACACAAACAGATACAATAGTCAAGAATACATTATTACATAGATTTGAAGTGAAAAATTAATGAAGCAACAGTCAATAATAAAAAAAGGACAAAGCAAAACATAAGAAGTCAATAGGAAACAAAATGTCAACGATAAAAAAAATTGCATTAATTATATCAATTCAAACAAGCATGAATAAGTCCAAATAATAAAAAAAAAAAATCCGATCAGAAAGATAATAATTTGATAATATGCAATTAGGATGATTAGAATGTCAATAAATACAGTACAAAACAAATTATATTAATTAGATTATTAAAAAATAGAATGGTTTTAAATATTTGGTATAAAAACAAAGAAAAATGAAGTGTCAACAAAATAAAGAAAAATTGAACTGTCAATGAACTGTCATAATATAATACATTGATGAATACATGATCAAATGTATAGGAAAAACACAATTTTAATTCAATTTTTGCATGTTAAATAGTAAAAAAAATAGAGATGGAACGTCTTCCAATAAAATGATATTGATCATATTTCCATCTTTTTTGTGGTCTTCCTTTTAAGCCCACGTAAGCAAACGTGTCCTTTGAAGCGATGTGAGCGATCCTGCCCCCCTAGACAAACATGCACTTGGCGATCGACTACAAACGAATTTTCGACTATAACCGCAACAATAACGCATAATTATAATTATGGTACATGTAGGTAAATTGTCGAAAAGTTCCCCAGTAGTCGATCGCTAAGTACGGTTTATCTACGGCCCCTGTATTCAACTTTTTATTGGGTCTTAATTTATCTAAAAATTTACTATCTTCTCATTGTGTCATAAAAAAATAAAATCAAGATGCAAAAAACTAAGATACTTTGTTCACATCAGTAGTGAAGTTTTATAACAGTCTCCTTTTCACATGACACAAAAAAAAACTAGAAAAAATTTACAGTTCTTCTTTTCACAATGTTACGGTCAATATAAATTTATTATGGTCATCTAAAAACATATAAAAAACAACAACGTATATATCAGTATAGACGAGAACACATTTTGTGAAAGGTTGTTTCAGCACAATGGCCTCCCTGAGTTTTATGAAATTTTCAATAAAAGCAGCACTTTCATAATTGTCAAGTAAAGTGCACAGCATACTTATCGTATTGCAAAGGTGCCATAACATAAATTTCACAACTAGTACCCAGCATCTCTCCATATTCTATACGCTTGGCTACAATGATAATAATGTTAGAGAGGGTATTCAGCCCGATATAATCTCTTGTGTAGAGAATTTTTCTTTTTATAGACACATAGACAGTATTGAAAGAGAACAGCAGACAAATAAGAAATTGCATAAATGTGGAAGATTCGAAAGATAATAGTATTATAATTGTAAAAATATCACCCTGCTTTTGGCCAAGGCGGTCTCGGCAGGAAAAATGAAAAATAAAGAAATGTCAATTAAAAAAACAAAAAAAAAACAGCGAGAGTGAAAAAAAAAACACAAAAGAGATAATATCATCAAAAAGAAACAGAATCGAAGGAAAGTATCTATCCTGGCGATAGAGTCATTGTATGTTTTGTTGAAAATATCGAAATTAATATTCAAATTATTAAATAATTTTAAAGCCTTGCCAACAGGAGAGTTTGGTGTTATGTTTGTTCTGCTATCAGGGGTGTAAAAAAGTATATCCTGTTGAGAACGATTGTACGACACTGGGATGTAGATAGGTACAAAACTCACTCAAAATCAATGGATTACTTATAAAGTCACTTAAGAGTTTGAAAAAATTTCTCGCAATATAAGAAGCAATATGATGTTCTGTTCTCTCTGTCTACCTCACTTAGGACAAGGCATAAGAAAAAATGCTTTAATTTAATTAATATATTCATTGCCGATGAAAGTAGAATATTACAATATTATTATTTTTTAACATTGGGTACAAGTACCTATTATGGAAAACAAATTATGACAAGTCATTTGGAAGCGTTTTCGTCTCAGAGTGCGATCCATTCTGCTGATATAACAAAATAAATGTCTGCGTTACACGATAAAAACTCATAATAAACAAATATGTTTATTATCCAAATGGATACAAAAAAATATATTATGTAAAAACTATTTCCCAAATGCGAAAATGAACAGCGAAGCGAAAAATCAATGGTTTAATTCAAGGAGAAAATTGTGTTAAGAGCTTTATTAGTTCACATAATATAATATTATTATTGACTAGTTTTATAAAACCAGTCTCCTGTAAAGCAATCTATCAAAAAAGAATAAGTGCTGTCTTCTGGGTCGAGTTGGCAAACAACTGTCATACTTGTTATAAAGTGCCCTATACGGACTAAGAGCGGGTGCCACGAGAGTCATTTCCTGTCTACAGATGATATGCAGTGTGAATGCGGCGCAATTCATGTCGATATTAATTTCCTTTTATTATGTACAATGTTAAAGACGTCTGCATTATTCGTTTATAGCGTCACAGCATTTCCAGTTGTGGCGTAGCCAGCGGAGGCACTGCAAGTAATTACCATGCAGGTCGTTCTCTTCATCTGAATAAAAATTAAGATGCTGGGTCATCGGTTAATCGAAGATGTTAAATGTTTCACAGACACCTTTTACAGGACACTCGAAATCTCACAGAGTAAACAGATTCTTTGCTGACGGAATATGTGAGGGGTTCAAATGCAAAGGAACATCGATCCATTTTTCACAAATATTTAACAGTGAATATAAAAATGTTATCATTTTCTTTGGTCACACTGTTATCAGAATTTGTAAGAACCTCCAATTTGATAAAAGAATTATGTATTCAGTTGAGTCTCCACAACGTTGACAATCGCTGGGGTAAAACAACTTCTCTTTCTTGGGATAGCTTCCCTCATCCCGGTCTACTCTCGGATGTTCCAAAGTCTAGAAAGCTGCTTTCTTCCAGTCCCTCTACGACTCTCAATCTTCCCTTTTTTATGACTGTAGATGTTGCAGAATGCCATATTTAGGTATATTGTGACCAAAATATGAAATGTTACGCATCATGAACAATTATCTATGTGAATTTGTCCTACACAGCACTTCAGACAAGGGTATTCTCAACATCTTGAATATACATTTTGAAAGCTTTAATCGATTTATTACACTTGAGGGTCTATATTGTCTTGACAACATAAGGCAGAATTGACTGTACATAACATTATTTGATTATTTTTTGTATGTGTTTGAAATTTATTCTTACAATAGTGATACTATATAGACACGTCTATATTTACAAACAGACTTTAGATAATATTTATACGTCGATTACCTAACGGTGTTGTATTTTATATTATTTTTATTATTATAAGTCTTGGCCAATTCCCCATAATACGTTTATTGCTTATATTACGTTCAGCGTGAAAACTGAACACTATGTATAGATACCATAATAATATAATTTCTAAAGGGCGTCTTGAGGCTTGTTCACATTACGTTGTATTACTATTGCCACTACTAGTGATATTTATTTGGCAATAGTTTTGCTTAGTTTTATATTTGACATAATATACTATCTCTGCTCTCTTTACAATTTTGTTAGTGAATACAACATTTCTATTGCATTTGTTGTAAATCTCATGAGTCTATTTTGTGTACCTATGTATATCAATAGTTTGATTGTGATTCAGTTGTGATTGAATCTGTTATGTCGAAGATGTTGTGCGATGGGGCAGACCAAGAAGACGTTTCTGGAGAGATCATGTGGGGAGGGCGAGCTCAGATCGAGTGGTTAGAATAGCAGCAGACGAACGCATGACAGGAAACAGACCCCCAGGAAGACCACTTAAACGATGGAGGGATAGCTGGGCATCCACCTTCCAGGAGCAGGCTCCGAGAATCACAGGACATTGTCCTAATTGAAGCAAAAGAAGAAGAAGAAATCAAGCACAAGTGGAATATTTATAATATATTTAATTTATTAAAAAAATATTTATAATAAACTCAACTACCTACAGATAACAATTAATATTTATAGCATGAAAATTTCTAAACACTTATTAAAATAATAGGAAAAATTTAATTTTTTGAGATTTTTTAGTAAGAAATTTAGAAATGGTGACCCATAGACCTAAATTTTCTCAATTCAAATACCGACATATTTAGTAAGATATTTAAATTACGATAGCATTTGTATACGAAAACATTTAATGCTTTGAATAGTAGAAAAATATTAATGTTTCATTTTGTAAAGTATAGTGCAAAATAAAGTAGGCACTAATATATTTAAGTTCCATATGCCACATCATATTAACTGCTTCACTGAGAACCATATCCACTATTTTCGGAATTGTTTATACTGTATTTTGATATATCTATACGAGTATTTTTTAATTAAGTGAAAATTATTTACAGTCCACAAGTTTCCATTTCTGTTTTAAAAAAATCGTTGATTAATTGATGGAAGTAATTTTTTGACAAAATATCACGACTCACCACATCAATAAATCATATTAATCTACCACAGTTATTTCATAATATTTAGGGTTGGAAATCGAAAATTAAATTTCCAAAATTACAATACATAATATGTCATTGAAAGAAGTCCGTCTTAATTTTATTTTATGCAATCAGTTATTACTAAATTAAACTCATATTTATATTTAATATCTGTTTAATTTGCATTTGAAACTTAAAAAAAATATTATTGCAAAAACAGTATTCTGAAGGCAATTCACTCATGTGACGTCACAAGTCCCTACTACTTGCGGCGTTGTTGCTATATGCTACCATAAAACACTATCGCAAGAAAGAGTTCAGTGACGTCATAGAACCTGTATCTGTAACATCGTGTTAAAATAATTTTTTTTTTCATAGTAATAATATGTTATTAATCCTTGATATTTAATCTACTTAATTCAATTATTCCCGTTACAATGGCTCACCACTGCAACGGGTCCATTGTTAGCACAGTAGAAAAGGATTTCTTTTCTTTGCAACCGACTCTGCAGGTATTCAATATCAACAGATAAAAAGTAATCAATTTCACAATACATATATAGTAGTCTAAATTGTTCCCAATACTTTTAGAACGGTCAGATAACCTAATACTCTATATACTCCATACGATAGTTGCCAACTATGTGTTATACTCGGTATAATAACAAAATGTATGTAGTATTATTCTATACAATGGCCAGGCTATACAAGATCCCTGGGGTTGAAATGTGTTTCCTCACCTTTCGCATTGGTCGGCCCATTTCTAACCTGGATTAAAATTGCCCAACAGAGGGTAATAACGCGTATGTTATCATCGCTATTCGGTTTATTATAGTAAATATTTTCGGGCAAATTTTCCACACATTGATGGTGTATAGAATGTTTTTAAGATATTATCATGGATGAGAGGTAGTTTGTTATATTAATAATAATAATATTATGAGTTCGCTCCAACAAAAAATAACAAAACAATACAATATTGTATAGGCTGGGTACGTAACGTATAAAGCGAATATCTATTATTATATATCTTCTATTACAATATTATTCTACAGCTTTTATGAAGGGAAAATCGGAGCAGGGAATATCAAACTTATTAATTCGAGACAGACTTATTGAAAGAAACTCACTTCGAAGGTGAGTATTTATGAGTATTAATGAAATCAGAACCATCGCTATTGCTGAAAATACTTTTAGTTTACACAGCATACGTCCAGAAAAGAAACATTTGTTCATTAAAATTTATTGCAATAAGTCTTTTTTTGACTACCGATAAACGCATATCGTATATCTTGTACGCATTCATATCGTTTTCTTATTCCCTTGCGAGCTAGACAAAGAAATAACTGGATATTTCTATTCTTACAAAAAAAATTATTCTTCAATCACATTCATATACAGGTAACAAAATTTTATCAGACAGGCTAGCGTCAGTTCACTTTATTACCATCGACTTGTTTCTATAGATACGTACTATATAATAATTTCTTAAGGTATGATTTTGATCTTTGCAGGTACAACAGTTGGTAAAAAAAACAGACAGCAAACCCAAGGGCTGTTACTGCAGATACACTTCATCTTGCACTTGTAAAAACTTTTCAATTCTAATGTAAATTCTGTCACTGAGAAATTCTTTTTAATAAGTACCTACTTGATTCATGCACTTTTGTATGATAATTAATACTTTTAATCCTAGACAACCTATTTTAAGAGCAGTAACTTAAGAGTTATATAATATTAAGATTCAAGACAAAAATCGCGTTTGTCAGGGTCTCTGGAGGAAATACCAAGAATCCTAACCTAACTTATACAGGAAGAAGAAGATTTATGAATTAGTATAAACTGGTTTCTATTTGTAAATCCGTAGTGTAAAATAAATTATGTTATGAATTTTTTGACACAATTGGATGTCAAAAACTTCAAATCATGTAATGAGCATGACACAAATGAATTGGGAATGTTATCTAGGTCTTACTCTTAACCGAGCCTTAAGTCGATTCATAAGTGCCGAAACTCTGTGTCATGCACTCATAGAGGAAGTTCACATATGCATGTGTATCATATATACAAAATACCTACATAGCTAATACATATTCAAATAGGTCGACTATCGGTGAGTGTGATCAATTGGATTGATGAATATAGAGTGTTTCAAAATATGAGTAAAATAAATTGTCTGCAGTCGTGGCAATTATTCTTGCTGTTTGCTGTTATCGTTTGCTGACTGCTGCAACTGCTGCAGACTTTAAATTTTACTTTTAAACAGAAAATAATAATATCGGTGTTATTATTATAAGTCTGTTCAATTTTCTTTAAATGAATGTAGAAGAACAAAATTGCATTATATTTTAACAAACAATATTATTCTTTTCCGCTCCAATAAATAAGCTTTCCTCAGTGTATTGTTCTCTGTGTAATGAGTTTGAAATTGCATTTATTATCCTTCATTATTGTTAAGGTAGTATTTTCTACAGCGGTTGCAATGCCATAAAGCAAGTAAATATTCATACATTTTATACAAAGAAAACTATAATATTTTCTCTTTGAACTTTTTTGCGAAATAGCAGGACTAGACACATATTTATTTATATTCCATTATTTTTACTTTGCAGTCGTACAACTATGTGACGTATTCTTTGTTTTCTCAAATAACTAAAGGAATTAAACAAATATAAACATAACTCCATTAAAATTTTCTTCGATGTGGCTTTTGTTAGCTTTGTTGACTTTCTTTCACATATAACATTCCAACGATCAACGCACGGAATGAGGTGAGTGAATTTTTACATAGAAAATAATTCGGTGTACATAATAAATTCAAATGGAAGAAGATTTTGAATGGAAGAAGTACACTACTATAGAGGAGCGTTATAGAGAGAATGATTAAATAAATATACATTATTATTTTGTATGGTGTGTTTTTCTTTATAGTAATAAATTAATAGAACACTAATCCTGCTACTATACGAGTAGGTACTATATTACCATCACACGAAATATCTCACAAATGCAAGCTGTCCTTTCTTTGCCAATAAAAAAAGAGTATTTTCAAGGTGGGTGGTAAGTCTCATCGCTGAATTAAAGATGTAAAATGTATTTATTTTCCAATCGCATGCCTTTTACAGGACACTCGAAAAACTTACAGTAAAAAGTAGGAGATCAATTCTTTATCGGGTTCTCCACGGGACACAACATTTATAAAATTAATAATATATTTCAAAATCATATTTCATATTAATTTGTACGCTATCGATATCTATTTAAATTTCCCGCAAAACAACAAAATGAAAACTTCAATTATTGGTAATAATGGTTTTGCCTAAGGATATTATTTGTAGTTAAGAGAGACATTTCTGGAAAATATTAATAAATAATAAATTGAACACAGAATAACATTAAAATTAATAACGAAGTTTGAAACAAAAGGGATATTATCGAAAACCTTATTTAGGACTAAATTTCCTATGTTTTTCTTTCTTGATACAATTCTCATTTAAATTTACAAATAATCTTTGCATATTATTTTTTCGTCAATGTTAGAAGGATTTGCCGTGTATTATAGTTGAGAAATATTTTTATAATTTAAAAGTATTTAGACAATAATAATAATAATAACTTATTTTGTGGAAAAACCACCGCAAGGGCCCATTCAAGAATTATGACACCTCCCGAACAATAGGGTTTTTAACCTCGTCTTGAACACCTCCACACTCTCCAGAGTTCGCAAATCATAGGGAATTTTGTTCCACAACAACGGACAATGTATTTTATATTGGCACGAAGAGGACAGTTTACATCTTTATTATATGCAACTGGTCTACTGGCTACCCCACTTGTGGGACATGCCGTGATGGTAAAGTATTTTATGTATGTGTAAAAGTCACAGTATGATTAAAACTTAAACCATTTGTGTTTCTTTACATACATACAATACATTTTCAGTTAGGTAATTGATTTTAAAAATCGCGATCGATTTCGGCGTACCTACTCAATAACGAGAGAATCACTAACGAAACCGAACTCGTGTTTTTTTTTTTAAATCAACTTCAAGAGAAAGTAAATACTTAGAAATTTAAAAAAAAAACTTTTTCATGATCTACATTATTATTTTAATTTTTTAATTTATTCTTTTCTGAATATCGATTAGGTACAAGCAAATTTATACAAAATACATAGGTACAAATCAAATGAGGAACGTAATCATAAAATGTGATGAGGTGCGATTTCTTCCAACTAATTCAACTAATTATTACATTATTATTATATTTTAATACTTTTTTGTTTAACTTTTGAGTATATAAATACATGCATAAAAAAGAATAAATTTAAATAATATTTATGGTAGAATTTACAATAGATTAAAAAAATATATATAAAACATTTAAATAATGTTCCAAGGCTCAGTAATACTAACATTTTTTTTTTATATTGACTGAACTTGTTTATAGGGATAAAAATACACACTTACATATTTATACCTAGTTGTGATCAATAGCTCCTGTCTAAAATATAAGAGATTTTCCATATTTTCAAGTCAGCGAAGAATCAATTTTCTCAACAATTTATACTTTATTTTTTTCACACAAGGTACTTATTTACATGACAAGAGCATTTCGAAAAACTTTTGAGTGATGTAACACACAGTAGGTATGTATACCATTTTTTAGTGAAATAGCTACTGGAATCAAATCATTGGTGAAGGACACGTGCTGTTGGAAATACGTAGAACCGTATTTTGAGATTAATATTATTATTATATGTATCAATTATTCACAAAATGTGTGTATTTTACACGTGGGGAGGTTTTAATAATTATTACGACATATCGAAAATGTCACGATTTATATTGGTCAAATGATAGCGACAAAGGAATTATTATTATTGGATTTATTATTACCATGTGAAATGATTTATTGATGAAAGAAACGTAACAATAATGATTATCGAAAATAGTAGAAAGGTACAATCATGTTCAGCCTAGTAATGTTTAATTATAATAAATATACCGTATCTTTAAACATAGATTCTTGTATCGCAGGTATTACATATTACGTGTATGAAGTATAAACATAAATTATATCTAGTTTAATTAATAAACTTTCATAAGGTTTCAAGGATATAAGATTGTGGAGTTAATGCGGATGACTTATGCCAAAAAAGATAATGTAATGATGAAATGATTAAACAATTATATTTTTCTGCTATTTGTTTTATTAATGAGAGATACCTCTTTCGTCCTATGAGGACATTTTCAATCTTCGGTCAAAGAGATTGACAATTTCCTTATAAGATGAAAGCCGTCTCTAGAAAACGCTTAAAAACATAAAACTAGTAGAAAATCATTTGTTTTACAATTTCATTAATAAAAGCACTAAGAAAATTATCTACAATTCATTTATATTACCACACATAATGTATGGAATTATAATTTGGTCCCAGTCCAGTATGCAACTGCGTGGTATCGTTCACAGAATGATGAACAAGGCGCTAAAAGTAGTGTTTGACCTTGACAGATATACTAGGACTGATGAAGTCTATAAGATTACACAAATGCTGAACCTCGATGAGTTGGTATGCATGGAAAGGGCGAAAGCTATATATAAAGCAAAAAATGGTCTAATTAAAACGAACATGCTTATACTAAGAAACAGTGATATACATAACAGATATACCAGAACCAGAAACAATTTAAGAAACGTGTACCCAAGGACTGACAAAGAAAGAAAAGGATTTTATTATGAAGCTGTAAGAATTTTTAATGATCTACCGGAAGTGCTGAAGAATGTAAATAGTTATTATACCTTCAAGAGGCAATTGAAAAAACGTACATTAGAAAGAAGAGATATTAGTTTTTGATTGCCGGATTTTTGTTTTTTCTTTTCTAATTTTAATGTATTGTGTTAAAACAAGAGGTAAATTATGTGCTTTATAGAAGACAAATTCATTTGAAGATCTTCTAGCCCCTAATACCAGCTCTATGGTGCTGTATGGGGCCAGATTTTGTTGTTTTTTGTATATTTTCATTTTTGTGTTTTATAATTGAATTGTTGTCCTATATATACTTATAAATAAAAAAAAAAAAAATAAAAAAAAAAAAAAAATATGGAATTCTATGACCTTAACACCGACACAATGAACACATGAATTGGGTTTTTCAGTGCCTAGTGAAATAAAATATGGAAGAAAAAGTAAGAGTTTGGTGATTGTAACTTATTTATTATGATTCACTGGCTACCGTATTTGTGGGGGATAGTATGGCGGTATAGAATATAGATTAATGGAATTAATTCTCCTATTTTCAATACCCTTTTATCCGGATTCATACTAAAGACAACCAAGAAGAAACGAGAATTATAAGTAAATAGGTATTATAGTGTGTAGTCAACTGGTAAAGGAATTTATTTGTGTATAAGGTGTGTTTATGGAGCAATATAAATAAAAGTATGGAGAGCATGTACTAAAGTACTTTTATATTACTACAGCAGTGTCGTTCTTAGCAATAATTTTGAAAGCTTAAGGTCGATATACATTGTAGTTGGATGAAAGATATCACTAATATAGTGATAATCTCGTCACTGCATAACATCGCATTTTTTCACATACAAATTGATTTGTTGATTTTGTTGTGTAAATGATGATGTGTAAAACGAATTAAATAAATAAATAAGTTTATTTTCATATCATTTCGTAGAGTTATTTCTATTTTATTCTTTGACAACAGGCCATCAACTTATTTATGAGTAATTGAGACGGGGAGTCAAAATACTAAGGCATTTTTAGAACAAGGTGTAAACATAATATAAAAAAACAAGATATTTATAACGGGTTGCTTAATTTGTTTGTATTGCAGTTTGATTTGTATTATTGCATGTTTTTGCACAGGAAACTTTAAAGAAAATATCAGTCCTAAGATGTGAATACACGAAAGGGTCAGAAGTTGTGTTAAAATCTCGTAATCATCACATGAAGGTTCGGATCTCCATTACCTAGCCAAAACGACAAAATATCAATGACACATCAGTGAAAGTTAGTAACTAGAGAAAAATGATTAATTTTGGATAGATATCAAAAATGAAAATTGTACTTTATTTGTGTTCGTAGCATCGCGACCGGCGACCGTAGCGTGGCATCGCTTTTCGTGGCGAGTAGTTTCGTAGTAGTAGTACCTAGTATTAGTAATCGTAGAACATTGCTGTTCGTAGACCTCATAGTGAGAGATTAACGTCCTTTACTTCTTGTACAAGTAACGACCCATTTGATGGAGTAAGTTGATGGCTGGTACCGACCCGTATAATTATATTATTGTATGTGGTTCTAGCTTTTAAACCCATTTTCTTTGCTCGAGAAGTAAATAAAGTGATCAACAATTATATAAAGGTACTTTGCAAGTCGGCGTAGGTACGTATAGGAAATATTGTGACGGTGTATTGTGAAAAAGGATCGTTTGAGCACAAAAACACTTTGAAGATGAAAAACTTTCCCTTTATGTAAAACATTGAGTATTTTTAAAGGCATTCCGTCTAGCAGAGAATGACTGAGCCACAAGTTGTAAATAAAAAAAAATCAATAAGTCCTTAAATTATACACAAATGTAATAAAAGTCACGGTATAGATAGATAGATACATACATAATTTACCAATTGCATGTTTACTATACACTGTTAAGCTGCTGGCTACCCCACTCGTGGACATGTCGTAATGGTATTAATAGATAAATATTAATAAAAGTGTGGGACATTTTAAGGTTGGGAATTACTTTTTCAATTTACGAACATTTTCGAATAGAGGAGCTCGTAGCAAACTAGTGACGAGCAGAAAATGATGGACATAATATTATCAGTAATTTTTTACATATGATATTATATCTCTGACAATTTACTAAATGATGAACCTCCAAAGAAATGAAAAAATGAATTGACATTCATTCATAAATACCTGGAAACCTTTTCTTCATTCATGTTTCATCGAAGTTTTAGGTTCATTCGTATTGTAGGTATTTTAGAATTTTATTAATTTTTTAGCATCTTAATTAAAATATCTTCTTTAAAAACGTATTTCAATTTTATTCTTGTCCAACACAATCGCCTACCTAAGGCAATGTCACTCATCAAAATGATGGAGGAAAAGAGCACAAAAAACAAATTGAAATTCAATGACATTTTCATTAATCTATCTATTTATCTTCTATCCTGAAGTACAAAAAACGACTATATGTTAGAATATTTTATTATTCTTCCATCGCATCACGACATTCTCTACAAGTGGGGTACCCAGCTGCTAGTAATAAACATGCAAATTATCCTCTCCAAGGCAACAAAAGTTAAAACGTTCAGGACGAGTGGCATACCTGAGGCCTGAGTCAACAACACACTATCGCGTCACGTTCCTGCTCCGCTAGCGTTCGGGTGCAGACGATGGTGCGCCAAAGTGTTAATTTTCGTAACTATTGTGTATCTTAGCAACGAGATTGACACTTGCTTGCAACATCGTCTGCACCCGAACGCTAACGGAGCGGGAACGTGAGACGAAAGTGTGTTGTTGACTCAGGCCTCTGATCGTTGAATGTCTTTACAGGTGATTTTTTATGAGAACACGCCTTTCACAGAATACTTGAAAATTTACAGAAAAGAGTGGTCTATTCTTTGCCGAGGTCCAAGGTTAATAATATATTTTTTTAAAGATATAGTACACATTGTTTTTGGGGTAGGGGTATTATATTAATGTAATAATTTCTTACTCCAACTTTTTTGACTTGAAGATGAATCTGGGTTTTTAATATAGGTACTCAGATGCACCTCGAGTACCCCTACAATAAACAATTTTCTTGGTCGTGAAGGTGGATTACCCTGAATCGTACCCTGAATCTCTCGATTGAAGTTCCAGACTCTACCATCGGGCTATCAACCACCATTTTTTCAAATCACTCTTTTAAGCACAATTTATAATTTAACAATAGCCTCAATGTATACGTACAAAGTTTAGCTATGTTCTTAATTTGTTGATTATCGAGGTAAATATTTTCGCAATTGAATTATTTGTACGTTAACGTTTTAATTTCCCATTACCGTACAATACATTGCTAGCATTTTTATGTTTCATTAAGAAGATATTATAAAACACTAACTTCCTTTAACAAATTCCTACAACTAAAGTGGAATGACTCTTTTTAATCAATACCAAACTTTATTTAAGTCGACAACACAAATTACGTTGAGTTCACTTGCCACCAGATGGCACTAGTGTCTTAATTTTGATTTAATGTTTCCTTGTAGGTTGATTGATAATAATATTTAAAAAGTATAAACAAAATTTCAAACTGCTTCTGCTCGTTGTTTATTTATTCACATTCACCTATGTATATAACGACTAAATTTTTTTATTTCAAATTTGATTAATTACATGTTATTCACTTTCGAAAATAAGATATACATATCATTTGCGCCCAAAAAAATTTCAATGTAATATTTATTAAAATAAACGACCTAACATAATCCCATTCATAAGTATCGAAATACTGATCTTAAAACCACTTAAAATACTCTTATCAGCGGTCCGTGGTTCGATACCAGGTGCCGGCAAACTCCCCTTTCACGACACAAGCTTTTAGTAGCTTACTGTGAAAGGTGTATAAGGTTGTATTTGGGTTTATAACAAACAAAACCGAGATATATCTTTTTTTTTAAAATCATTTGACCAACATCTCAATAATTCATATTATTAAATTCATTCTCTTCGGTTTATAAATATGTGTACTTTTCTATTATATGGAAAAAAAACAAATATGATCCTTGAAACGTATACAAATGAAAATTGTCACTTTATTTTTATTATATATAGTGATACATATAAAGTGAATATTGAACTACTTGCTAGCGATAAGCTAAAACTTAAGTACCATTAAATGATTTTAAAATGAAATAAAAAACCCTGTTTATAATGTACTTTATTTATTTTTATGTTATTGTGTAACAAGCTTTACAAAGTTCCTTTGACATGAGTATTTTAAAAGTTGTTTACCGTATTTTAAAATCGTGCTTTAAAAGTTAAATTGTTTATTATTTAATGTGATTAAGACCTGGTGTTTAAGTTTTCTTTCTTTGTATTACTAGAGCTTTAGATAGACCTGATCGATTTGTTTTAAGGTCATGTAATATGCCTCATGTTGTAGTTTATGAAAAGGGTTTAGTTAAACAGTTGATTAAGTTATTATCTAAAAGAGCATTGCCTTTTTTCACAAGAGTTTTGATGGCTAGAGCTACTTTATAGTATGTTGCCATTAAGTCATCTATAAATTGATGGAGATTAGCCGGTGATTATCAGATTTGAATCAATATTTTTAGAGTAAGGCCATTAAATCTTAAGTGCTCCCTCGGAGTAACAACTTTCACTTCATAGCGAAAGTTTAGTGTTAATTTTGCAATTGAAATGCAGTTAAAAGGAAGTATGTTCAAAGGTACAATAAGAAGTGAAAGGAGCTACCCTTAAAGCAAAGAAGATGATCCGATAAGAATGAAGAAGAATTTTAAATAATTTAAAAATAACTAATAACTCTGTTATATTTTCACTATATTTTATTAAGATTTTATCTTTTCACCCACTTCAATTGGCATTCTCAAGAGTACTAAAGTGAAAATATAATAGTGTTATTAATTAATTTTAAATTATTTAGTATGAATTTTCACAGTGTTAACACAAATACCAACCAACAACTAAGAAGAATTTTTCTAAACTTGTGCTTCCGAATGGAATATCAGAAGGTAGAAAAGGAATAAAGATTTGTGTTGAATAAAAATGACAACAAAAATCATTATTCCTATTTACAAAATTTATTTAGCTATTTGCCAAATTTCAGAATGCTAACAACAATACTAATTATGCATTAAACGTATGAGATGTCATATCAATTTGCATATTATCAGATGTAATTAAAGAAAATGTACTCAAACCTTCGCAAAGAAAAGCGTTACGATTATGTCTAGCAATAAAACTGTTAATATATTCACAGATTAACAACAATAATACTGTTAATATATTCACAGATTAACAACAACGTACAATGCAATTACAGAATTAAAATTGTAGAAACACAACAGACTGTGAGTAATGCTGTAAAAGGCTTGCATAATAATAATGATGATAATTACATGCAATATGTACATCTGCTTTACATTCAGTGATTGTTTGATAACGAAGAATAATATTATTGCAAAAACGAGTGAAGAAATCTAGAAATGGAACAGCCTGAAGGGTAAAGTATTCATTACATGTAAAATATGGATACTGATTCGTAAAATTTATGTATAATAGAATCGTAGTAATTATTAACATCAGAGGTACACTTATATTGATTTCTTTGAAACCTTGAAGGCAAAGGATTGTTTCATTGAAATAATGGTGATTTGTGTAAATTTGTAATAAATTCGCCTTCTGTTTATTGATTGTTTCTAATTTGAATGCATTCCTTTATAACATTGTATGTATTGTGATCAATGTACAGTAAAGAATGAATAAATAAATAAAGAAGGATAAATCTTAATGGCGAAAAATAGCTAGAAGTCTATGCAATGAGGAGATGATATATCAGGAGGTTAAAAAAAACTGTACTAAGATTAATTTAAATAGCGCAAGTCACTGTGTCGGTGTTCATGATACCATAATAAAAACTATTATAAAAACGAATGTTTTTTTGTACGTTGCTGTTGAATTTTTTTTTTTTTTTATCAACAGATACTTCTCATATCCTATATAATTGTTTCTTGTTTCATTGTCATCATTTACTATTATTTAGATTTATAAATATGGTAATAATTTTAAATCAGATTAATTATGTCTTTCGAAGGCAAAAGAGATCTCACTCTCAATTGAAAATCAACACTTGGAAAAAAAATGTTTTTAATTTCATTTCTTATGACAGCTTTTGACTTCCCATAATTAAATTAATAAATTTTATTACAAATAACAATAAATTATAAATTAAATAATAAATTTTATTATTAGACATTTTAAGGAATTTCAAAAGAACGAGCAATGAAGTTTCAACTCTGTATACTCGAAATAAGTTCAATTTTTAATATTGACCTAAAAAATGTGTAATCAAACCTATATGTATGAGTTTGATTCCAAGTGCCAAATCAATGGTCTATGGATGATTAAAAAAATGGTTTATGCAGGTAGTAAATTTGTTGCTTCTTCTCTGGTTCAAATCCAAGATGGATATCAAAACTAACTAAAAAAAAAATTTTTGCGATGCATTAATATTGAACCATCGTTAATTTTACCTCTACTGCATTAACAATAGAACGGTTTTGCTCCATAGTTTGTGATTTTATCGTTAACGGGTAGGTACCTATCAAAGTATTTGTTAGAATTGCTATTATCTATGGAAGCTAAGTTAATATTTGCATGCATTTAATAGGGGAGGGTTGTTAATGATTTTAGTTAAATGATTATAGTGTACTTTTTTACTATTTATACTTATAGATGGTGGATTTTATGATAATCGCTACTCTCGTGGAAAAAAGGGAAATGTGAAATTTGTCGCACAGTATTATGTAATTAATATTTTCTAAAATACTTGCCCCTCTTTCACAATACACCGTTCCTATGACAACGACATCAGAGCGCAGAGAATGTCGCGGGAAGAGAAGAAAAAATACGCAGAAAGTGAATAAATTTAAAAAGTAAATATTTTTAATTGTGCTATTTTTGCTTAGTTATTTAATTGTCTTATTTTTCTTAGTTATTTAATAAATTGTCTTATTTTTCTTAGTTATTTAATTGTATTATTTTTTTAAGTTATTTAATTGTCTTATTTTTTTTAGTTATTTGTCTTATTTTTCTTAATTATTTTTCTTACTATTGCCCTAGAACAGATTTTGGTCTAGTGGTGCAATATATTCCATAATGATGTTTTTATGTTATATTTGAATGTAATATTTTTGGAAAATAAATAAATAGAAAAATAATAAAAGTAATAATAAAGAATTATGTATGTCCGATTTCTTAAGTGGATATTTTTTTACTGTCTAACCTACAACCTTGCAATACGAATCGTACACATAATTACAATCAAACTTGTTCTACTATCAACGTCAAAGTTTTCACATTTGTCACGTGTAAAAATTTATAAATATTACGAATTTTTTTATCGTTATCAGTTTTTGAAAAAATAAAAAAATGGTGTGACTCTGTTAATCATTAGGGTGACCATATCTAGACACATTATGGTAACAAATGGATTTAATTTATAACCATTCGTTGTGATAATTAAATTTAACCTCGGCAAGACGTAAATCACTGTAAATTTATGATTTAAAAATTATATATAGGTACCAAAAAATAATATATATCTTTAATCTTCACACATAACTCAATATGTTCCACATATTTTATTTTGGGTGTCCACATTGTTGAATGTATGTATGAGTAATAAAACATTTTAATTTATGATACGCAAAAACACCGAGCTTATATAAAACAGTGATTATTTTAATTAGATACTTTTTAAATCTATTCATCTACATCATCACGGCATATTTTGCAAATGGAGTAACCAACAGGCTTACTGCAAGTAATAAATATACAAATTGTCCTCTCTACGTCAGTATAACATAGACATTCAACATGGGTGGGTACCTTATGGGTGGGTGGGTAATCAGGATGGGTGGTGTACTTAATATTCAAATTAATATAGATTTCTATTCCACAAATGTAATGGCAGCTGCTGTGGCGTGAATATAACGCTCTTGACTTCCAGCCACGAGATTCCGGATTAGATTCCTGGCTAGAGAAAAATGAAGAATATTTTTTTTCAAATTGTTATAGGTCTGGGTGTTACATGCATATGTGTTAAGTGCTTTGTATATAATATGTGTATCGTCGTTTTAGTACCCATAATAAAATATTCATTTTTTAATTTGGGACAAGCTCGATCTGTGTGAATTGACTATGTATGTTATGTTATAACAAAGAGGATAGACTTGTCTGAAAGAAGAAGTGTGAGGAAGCGCGGGCGTCCGAGAACTACGTGGCTTGATCACGTAGATCAAATTCTCTAGAACAGCCGTGTGTTGTGTAAAAGAAATTGACGTGCGTGCATGAGAGGTTGCATAAATGTAGAGGAGCCGAAAGAAGTGTGTAAGGACAGATCTATATGTCGTTCCATTCATTCTGCCAACTCCACTTGGAATGCGTCGTGAGGGGATAGAATAGCTTAGAATAGAATATAAAAATATGCAGGTCATTTTCTCTGTTACACAAAAACATTTGATATTTAGAATGGGTGTCAAATAATAGGTAATTTTATTTTATTTTATTTTTAACAAATAAACGGCTTACGCCTTTTACAAAATTAAACATAATTATACATAGCGTGATAAAACAAATTTTATGAAAAAGAACAATATCAAACATTTGAATAAATAAATGTTGACTTTAGAATATTAAGTATCTCAAGTGGTACATAACGAATACGTGTTTTCTAGAATATTCGAAAACTTACAGACACGATTGGGAAATTGATTGTATTCGATTGTTTCGAAAACTCTACGGAATATATTCGCGATAACGTACCTCATAAATAGTAGGTATATAAAAAAAAGGTTTTTTCGAAATTATTATATTTGTTACGATTTCGTTATAATGTCTCTCTGAGACTCAAAGTTAATCTACCGTTAAAAACTGTTAGTGTATAGGCATGAAAAATAAAAACACAATATAATCATATTAAACTATTATTTTTCATATAATTTTAACGGTTTCGATGATAAATTGGCCCTGTAATCGTCACAGCCAATTAAATGATCAAAAAATAATTTATTACACTAACTTATTCAATTAATAGCATATCGCTTCAGGCATATTATTATTTACACGTGTTTTATTTTGCAATGTAGCAAACTAACTGCATGTAATAAATATTCAAGTCTCCACTCCATGTCAATAAAATTCAAGATATTCAGGACGGGTGGCAGGCCCCATCGCTGAACTAAAAATGTCAATGCCACTAACGTGATGTCTGCCTTTTAAAGGACACCCGAAAACTATCAGAAAAAATTGGAAGACCTATTCATTGTTGGATACTTCATGAGCTAGGAATTTTCCGACTATTTTTTTTATGTGATCCCATTGTTTGATATTTATCAATCTATAACATGACAGCATCTCTCACAAGTGCTTGTTGATTCGTACTTTATGGAGACAAAAATGATAGATAGAATTATTATTATTATTATTATTACTGACAAAGAGACGATTCTTACAGGGATCTTTACAGCTGAAGGCCAATGCGATCCCAGAAGAAAATCAACAACATCCAGACAACAACACAACAATCACAACACATTCTCAATCTTCCTGACAAACTCCGCATACGTCACGCCAAATATATCAATGTGTCTAGCCAGACCGTTAAATATTTGAATAGCCCTTCCTATTGGCGACTTTGCCAATATGTTTGTTCTACTTTGAGGCTGATAAAAAAAATCGTGATGCCGAGAACGTCCATATGCATCGGGAACATATATGTTAAAATTTTCCAGTATTGTTGGATTAAATATGATACCATTCAGCAATTTGAAAAAGTGACGAGCACAGAATATATCTCGGCGATGTTCCAACGTATCGTATCCAAGACAACCCATCACGAATGAAGATGGAAACAGGTAGGGATAATATCCATATATCTTCCAATACAACGATCTCAAAAATCTTTTTTGTACTTTTTCCACCATCAAAATATATGCATCTTCTGATGGACACCAGATAATTGAACCTGACTCTAGAATAGTCCGAACCAATGAATCATACAAAAGCTTCAACGTATCTGGGTTCTGAAAATGGTTGGAGTGTCTTAGTAAAAAACCCAATGATTTGTAAGCCTTTTGAGTAATGTCCGAAATATGCTCCCTAAAATAGAAATTTTGAGTGAAAAGAACACCGAGATCTTTACATTTTTCAACTCTGATGAGCAATGTATTCCCCATGGAGTAATCATAAAAAATCGGTTGCCTAGATCTGGAGTAGGTCATAATGTTACACTTTTGTACACTAAACGGAAGCTTATTCCTATGTGACCATTCGACGATTGCATCGATATCTGACTGTAATTCCCTAGCATCCTCGATACATTCAATACTCTTGAAAACCTTCAAGTCGTCGGCAAACAGAAGATACTTCGAATAACGCACGCTAATTCCGACATCATTTATGAAAAGCGAGAAAAGCAATGGTCCCAAATTTGAGCCCTGTGGAACTCCAGATGTTGCTAGGAATTCGTGAGAGCAATGATCACCGCTCACAACATACTGTTTCCTGTTAGTAAAATAGTCCGAGAACAGTTCGACTAGACCTTGAGAAAATCCCATTCTGGAAAGCTTATTCAGCAAAACATGGTGGTCCACTCTATCAAACGCCTTTTCGAAGTCGTTGTAGTTAACATCCACTTGTGTTCTGCTGTCTAAGCTTTTAGTTATATACGTAGTGAAACAAAGCAGATTAGTCACAGTCGATCGCTTCGGTCTAAATCCGTGCTGCTCATCCACCAACATATGCTCACACATACCAAATATATATCTATGCAATATCATTTCAAATAGCTTGGCTGGTGTAGATAGCACGGCTACAGGTCTATAATTGGTGATTTCCACTGGGTCACCCTTTTTAAGTATAGGAGTTACCTTAGTAACCTTCCACACGTCCGGAATCTTCTTAAGATCAATACACATATTGAATAAGTATTTTAGAACATCTGAGATCACATGGCCAGCCTGCTTTAGAATGAAAGCAGGTATCATATCCGGTCCCGATGAATGTTTAGGTTTCAGACGCCTTAGACTATATTTCACGTCTTCATATGTAATTGATGGTATATCAATCATTTCAAATGATCCTCTCAAAAAATTTCCAATCAACTGTTCATCATCAGCAACATGAGGCCCAAAAACAGAAGAAAAGAACGAAGCAAATCCATCCGCAATCTCGCTGTCTCCAATATACAATTTTTCATTATATGTCATGCATGTAGGTCTTTGGTCGTATCTTCTTTTTCCCTTAACAAAGTTCCAAAAACGTGAGGGATCTGATGCTATTTCGTTTTCACATCTATTAATGTGCGTCCTAAAATCAGATTCTATCAACTTTTTTACCACACTTCGTTGTCTTTTGAATTTGTTGTAAGCAACCAGTGAGCCAGATTTTTTCCATAATTTATGAAATTTTGATTTTAACTTCATATTATATATAAGACTCCTGGAAAACCAATTAGGAAAACCATCACGTCCGCTATCACTCTGTCCACCAAAACACTCATCAAATGAAGCATAAATTGTTTTGTAAAATTCGTCCACAGCAACATTCAAATCTGTCGAGGTATAAACGTCCTCCCATGATCTCGATGCCAGGTTGTCTATAAACATTGGAATATGCCTGCAATTGAACCTCCATCTCCTATCCACAGGAACCTCTCGACCTCGTCTCATATGACCCTCATAGTATTTACTTTTGTGGGTGATTGAGAATGTGATATCAAGGGTAGGGTGGTAAGAGTCTTCCGGAACAAGAGGATAGTCATGCCTACAAACCCTAACACACGATGGATCAAGATTTGTGTATACCATATCCAACACTCTACTTGAACACTTGACAACAGTGTTCATTTGTTGAAGGTTAAGCAAATCAAGGAAATATTTATGTTCAGCTTTGGGATAGCTGCAAGAATACAAATTAAAATCCCCTAAAATAACTAAATTTTTGCAGTTCAATCTTGTACGCTCGCTCTCCACTTTAGAATAAAAATTTTCAAACACATCAGAGTCAGTACCTGGTGGAAAATATACAACACAAACAATAAGTACATATTGCTCAAATACTAGTTTGACCCACATATCCTCTCCCGACTCAGTTTCCAAGTTGTGAATTCGCGAAGCTAATTGTAACCGAGAAGTTTTCACCGCCAATGCAACACCACCACCTCTTGTTGGCCTATCACGCCTAAACACCATATAACGGGAATCAAAAAGCTCAGAATCTGAAACTCCCGCATGCAACCAGGTCTCGGTAAGAGCAACCAGCGTAAAACTCTGTGTCAAAAGATTACCGTGAAATTCGTGAATTTTTGTATTCAATCCACGAACATTCGCGTAGATGCATGACAGGTTAAGAACTGACTTCTGGGTCATTGGAGGCATCTGCGACCCGTCGCTGTCGATACCCTCGAAATGTCCACTTATTGATGGCAGTATTCGGTGGCCACATGCTCGGGTCCATCCATTCATCGAAAATTGACATCGGTACTCCAATCTTAAACGACGCATGACCTTTGTTTTTCGAGACAATTTGGTCTATTTCTAGACCTTCCAAATCAGGTTTCTTTTTAGTCATATAACTTCTCACGTCACTGACCGTTGTCTCAGGAGCCAAGGAGAAAACATGAATAAACTGCTTGGGTTCTATTGTTTTAAGCAGAATGTCTGGTTCACCAGTACCTCTTAAAATCGCACGCGGAAGGGCCCGACCCGGAACACTCGGCGTAACTCCATGTAACCGAGATTCGAAACCACTATTTTTCCCCCTCTGATCCATCGACCCACGCCGCGAGCGAGACCCAACCACATCCGCATATGCTAATCCAGTTGGCATTGAGATATTTGTGCTGACATCTGACTGTAACAGGTTCGTATCACCCTCAGGTAACTCTTTATATGAGAGATTCTTACAAGCTTTTAGATCAGCTACTTCCTTTTCCAGACACTGAATTTTTGTTTTATCTAACAAACGCTCGTTTTCCAATGCCTCAATACGAATGCCACACACCTGCACACCATCTCTGAGACCCTGAATGTCCTTCCTCATATCCACCATCTCCTGCCCGAACTTAATGAATCCAGATTTAAGGTCTTGCTTCATAGCTTGGATCTCGTCCATCAAAGAAGCAAACTTGCCCTCAAACACTTTAATGAAGTCATCCAATCCTCGGGGAATACACGCCTCTGACAGCTCACATTCAGAAGAGCCCTCGCGCACCTGCCTTACAGGTGTATTACTATTATCTCCCTTGCGTTTTTGGGAAATCCTGCAAGGAGGACATTGCCACGAAGACTTTGTCTTTTTTGACATTTTTGCAAAATTCTCTCTAGATACCCCGACGCACGACAGATGGTACCATTGAGAACAAGCCGAACATACAATCAATAATAATTCCTTGGTATCGGTCTTACACCCTCCACACAGATCCATACCGGCGGCACTATTTAAATCAATTATTGTTATAGAATGTCCGCACGTATGTGAAGTAAATAGAAACAGTTAGAAAAGTAATTAGGTAGGTATATGAAAAAAATAGCAAAATGGTATTATGTAAGTAGGCCATTACCTATATAGGATTTCCGGCAACTTTTTGAAAATAAAAAACTGATAAATTACATGAGAGTTAGTTAAATGATAAATGATAAAATACTGGCAAATCAAATGTTAGATGTGAAGTAAGGTCTGTTATTATAATAGCAGGTATACCCATGCAAATATCAGCAAATTAGTATTATGCAAGTAGGTCCCAACTTATATAGAAATTCTGATAATCCTTCAAAAACAAATATAAAAGCAACAATAAAAATTAAAACAAAAATAAAACACTGAGAAATTAAATAATACCTATAGGCATACACAGCATAGTAAGTATCACCAGACACACTCACAAGTGGTTACAGGCATACAGCTAAATAGAAAAGATTCAGTAAATTAAAATTATACAATAACCAACCAGGCATAGAAAACAAAATATTATGTAAATAGATAGATGTATAACAGTAGGTATAGATAAATAAATATTATATTCAGTCAACAGGTGTTGAAGGGCAAAGAAAGTAAGTAATCATAAATATAAATAAAAAATATAAATAAGTAGGTATATACGGTTGTTACTGGTAGAACAAATATAAATAACAAATATAAACTAACAACTATAATATCTATAGGACACCATCACTGGTTAAATAAACAAATGCAAAGAGATACAAAAATATCAATTGTAAAATATTAAGTTTTTCTCCTTCTCCCTCTCCTGAACAATAATAATAATAACTTTTATCCTAACCTATAAAAATAAATATAATAAGCAGCAAAAGCAAAAAAAAAAAAAAACACGTGAACGAGTCAAGCGGGACTCGAACCAAGAAACCCCGTGCGTAATTAATTACGACCTAAACCACTACGCCACAGAGGACAACGGCACCGCGTGCAAATAACTATAATATACTATTCACCCGTTAAAATATTCACCAATGAAAGAACAATATTACAGTACCATAATAATATTATTTTGCCCCGCTTACATCACCACACAGATGACTCTACAATGCAAATCAATGGTGATGGTGATGAAACATTACAGCTGTTAAAAACACAAATTATAACTATTAATATAATAAAGCAGTAAAATGAAACAAATAGAATTAATGAACAGAATAAATTATGAATAACAAGTCTAAAGCAAATTAATCAGAACACATAACATTCTCTCATACACATGAATCACTAAGCTATTACAAAAATACCAAATAAGCACAAAATATATTATATATTTCTGCATTAAATAATACCCCTATCTTGATAACTTATTTACGTAGGCATCTAAATAAATCTTAATAATTAAAAATAAAAAAATAAAAATGAATAAAATATATAAACAAAAAAAAAAAAAAAAAGTCTCGGCCGGGATTCGAACTCAGGACCTCTGATTATTGCTGTGCTAAGGTCGTCCACAATAGCGTCAGCTCACACCATTACGCCACGGAGCCCTGCACGCTAATTGCGTAAACAGCTATTATATAAATATAGGTGATCTCTATATGATTATAATTGAATAATGATATTCTTAGTAACTAATTAAACAATTCTTGTTCATTGGTAATATTGATAGGCGATAGATTAAATTGGCAATCCAAAAAAGAATGAGCACTTTGGTTCACAAGGTGATGAGATAATAAATAGGCTTCTTTCCGGCAAACAGTCAGCAAACCGATTCTTCAATCTGTAGTCCGTTGCGTCTGTGTAGAGCGTCTTTCCGGTTACCTCCCGTCGCCGGTCAGCGAGTTCTAGAGTTTGCAGTTTGATATTTTATTTGAAAGAGTAACTTCCGTCCCAGTTCAATGTAGGTATAACGTCAGCAGGTATGTTGAATTATCTTCACATAATATGGTCTCAGCCAATTTGTTCAGTACAGAGGTAAAAAGTTATTTGTAGATTCCAAATTTTCAGAAATCATCTTCATTACGAAAAAAAAATGTATTTTCATTAAAAAAAATAAAAAAAAAACACGTAGGACGATCCTTCGACCCACACGGGCCTTGAACCCGGGCGCTTCGCTCAGGAGGCGGATGTTCTACCGATATATCTACCGGTCCACTCCTCGCCGGCGAGATATTTAATATATTTAGTGCACAGTCAAAGCTGAAGAAAAACAATGTCTACCCTCCTATGTTGTTGATTAATTTCACTACACATCACTTCATGACTGTCATTTGTAATTTACACATGCAAAAACAGTTCACTCGTGCATCGATTTAACGAAATATTATGATTAGCAGATGCGCGATCATTCAAAGTATAATTCAGTAATGTTTCTCGGTAATTAACCCAAAAACAACGCCAAAAACAAAATAGATTCGTAAGAGCAAAAACCAACGTACAGTTTTGTCGCCGTATCCGACTATATTGAGGATTGCCTAGAATGAGGCATAGTGGTCACGATTCTCAGAACTAAGGGAGTATCTTATCTTAGAAAGCAAATAGCTCAGTAAAACTGAACGGTAAATTTGAGAATAAATGAAGCAATGTAAAAATTTCAAAAACTAATAGTTTAGAGTAGATCACGTATCCCTACATCAAATTAGTATTATTATACCAATAAATCAAGCCACACATCGTGTACGGGAAAATATATAATTATTTATTATCCTTGCCGTGAAATTATAAGTATTTGTATGTATCGTATAGTGAGCTGATACATGCGACATTAGATCACGGATTGACATTGCTACCGGATTATACCACGTAACTGAAACTACCTAACTAAACCATATACATACATACTTAATACCGTATAGTCGACCGAAATATTTGGTGGAAGTTCAAGTTTTATAGTATTAGGTATATACACAATGACAATAAAATGGGTGCGGTTTTTATTGCATGCAATAATGCGATAAAATTAATAAATTTTCCAAGAATCGCATTCTAATTGAAATAAAGGTATTGATCACAGAGAACTCTTTCACAGGCAAATGTATGTAGGAATCAAAATGAAAAGCATGAAACGAATTTACTTATTATTCGTTGTATTTTTTTGTATTATTGAAAATTAATGAATAATATAAATAAATTAATAAAAAATACGACGTCTTTGGTAAAGATCATCTCTTCCCTTCTAATGATTTAAATTTTCGAGTATTCTGAAAAAGGTATGTAGATATTCTCAAATCATCATAATCAAGCGATGAGGTCTACTACCCAGTTGTATGTAAATCACATGAAATTTCTATCTACTGGCTAACCCCCCCCCTTCTAAAATGAAAGAAAAAATTAATATTAAGTATATATAATTCCTGCACATTTCAAGAACAAACTGCTACATAAAGGTTAGCAGTAAGTTTCTATGTATCTACTCGTGTTTAATATAACGTCTTTGGGGAATAAAAAAATACCACGAATTTATGAGGTTCCTACTTGTTATAAGTTAATAAAATACTTTAATATGTAAACATACCTACCCACTTTGTTAATGCGATGTATACGTTAGATGGTAAAGTCTTATGTATAGGTATAAATTATATAAGGAAAATTAACAATTTTTAATGGCTGTTTAACTACTCAATCTACCTATAAGTATGTGGACATTTATTAGTAAGAAATATAAAGAATATTTTGGTACGCCTAATACTAGAGGGAGCTTACATATATTTAAACAATTAATGTAAATACTATTAGGCCAAGTACTTTAGTGTGCCCTAGCCCTTAATTTGGTAAGATTTGTTTTACATCCAACAAATTTAAACATTTCGCAACTATTTTACATCATAAAAGAGTGACTCATGTTGATATCTATCAGTCTTTACACTTAAGTATTTGTAATCTAATTTTGACAATAATGAATAAAATACCTAGCTATAAATGCTGTACCATGTTATTGTTACTGACTTTATCCGTAAGTATGTAAAAATGGTCGTGAAATATTGAATATTGAATGTACAAGCAACTTTAACCAAATTAAGGGTTAGTTAAGTTGAGCGTCACCTTCAGGCCACTTTGAGATATCGAGGCTTGGACTTCTACCACTTCAGCCATTTTGTGTTCACATTTGGCAATATACTTTCCTTATGATTTCACACTTATTTCTGTAACGAGTTTGCTGCGTGCACTTAGTACGAGCGATATTCCTTACATCATCCGAACATCTAGCGAGAGTCTCTTCTCTGTCTCTGTTTTTTCTTGTTTTTTTTTTCTCAGTTGATTTAAATTAGAATAATTTGAACAACATATCAAAAGCTTTTGGTTGTTACTTTTTGTCACATTTAAAATTTATTGGAAAATACAATGCGTTAACAATTTACCAATATTGACCTCTTTAAAAAGTTTTTTTTAGTAACTACTTATTCCTCCAATAGTTTACTAGATATTCTATAGAAAGACAATATTTGTTTGAAAGATTCAAGAATCAGACATGTTCCACCACCGTGCGAGACTTAAATTTGGCAAAGGAAACGAAGAATTAACGAAGCAAAAGAATGTTTGAATACCTAGTCTGTGGAGTAACCATCAAAATATTGACCAATATGTTACATATTTATTATTTGTATCAATGTTCATAGTTAGATGCGTCTGAAGTGACAAATTGTGTCTTATGTATATCTAATGTTTTCTACTTGAGTGAGTTGACATTAAAATATGATAACCTTTAAAAAATACAACTGGAGTCTCAAAGTAACCATTTTTTCCTACGTCTTGTTTTCTGTGGTTTTATTAAATTTTTCATCGGTTAATGAAAATGAAAATGTGGTGCGAATTATGAAGGTAAATATTCCCCCTAACTCGTGTTTCCCCATACTTCATCAGATGTAATAAAAAAAAACTCGGAAGGTAGAGACAACCTTATTAGAAAATATAAGTATCACGTATATATAATTTAATATTAGAGAAAATTTGATTCCTGTAATTTTGTTATTTAAATAGAAAAAGAAATTAATAATTTTTATGAATTTTGTCTAGCACCTCTGGTGTAGAAAAATATGTACTTATCATTATTTTTTATTTTGCGAATTATGAAGGTCTATTTATATTTTTTGTATGCATGTAGACCTACATAATAGAATGGATAATTTTAACTATTTTTGTATACATTTTTCTATTATTATTTAAAAACGAGTGGAAGGGCTTCAAGGAAATAATAGAAGGTTTTTGTTATTGACTTGAATTATTCATTTTACTATTTTTATCTATCATCAGTTGCATAACAAAACAAGCAATCAATTTACATAAAATTATATGCAAGGCATGTGAAACCTGGTCGTCGATTTATCGGACACATATTTATCATTTCACTGAGTGAAAATTATCATTCTGAGAGTTTTTTTCCTACTTCTTCTTAAGAAGATTAATCACTTTATATTAGAAAAAAGTCTCATTACATACACTTGATAAAAATCTTAATATCTTGGAAATAATTTTCCTTCTCTCGTGATTCTTTTCAAACAGCATAATATTTCCAGACCATAAAAAATATCAGGTAAATTATTGAAATATGTTGCACATAGAAGTTTTTTTTATAATACCTTTTTTATAATTTTTTTTTTATAAAAATTAAAACCTAACCGAGAACCAAGCTGTAGCTTTGGTGTAAAAGTAACAAGTAAAGTAACTAAATAAATGGAATCAAAATATATGTAGTAATGATTAAATAAGTGGTATATTGGTTTCAACCATAATATATTTATCTATACCGTCACAGAATTCACGTCAAACAAAGTGCATGAAATAAATAAAAGTTTTTGTGATACATATTATGATTAAAAACATACCTTTCTGTGTCAATAAAAATATGAGGAGATTCAGAATGGGTGGCAAACATCAATATAGTTGTAAAGAGGTAAAGAATAGGTGTCCCACTCTTTTCTGTAAGTTTTCGAGTGTCCTGTAAAAGGCAGATGTTATCTTAAATTCAGCGATGAGATTTGCCATCCATCCTGAATGTGTTGATTGTATATTGGCACGGAGAGGACAGCTTGCTGTTTGCTTTATGCAGCTGGTCTACTGACCACCCCACTTGTGATTGACTTGCCGTGATGGTTTAATAGTAGTAGCAGTAGTCATTATTTGTATATAAAAGATCAATCATAATTTAAACAAAAATCGTAATGGCATACACAAAAAACAACAGTATGATGAATGAAGTATTAAATTAAAGTGAATACACGCATTATCGTTTGTATTTAGTTTTCGACTACATTCGATGTTATCACGGTACAGTTAAACTAATTCGTACTAAAGATGACGTTGCTATTCCATTAAAATGATGTTAATTTTCATGGTTTTGTTCTTTTTACATTCAAAAGTTTACAGAGTTAGGTATGTCTTCTTTCATTCAACTAACGTTTCAATGTGAGATTTTTCACAATTTATAAACAAGTATGTATTATTCAACAATATTTCTTATTTATCGTCGAAGTTACTATATCAATAGAAATTTCATCAACATGGGAGTTGATTTGTTGATTGGAATACCCAAAATATGGTACACCTGAAGAACTGAATCTTATTTTATTGCATGACTTTAATGATAGAATAATGACCAATTTTGTAGCTCAGAGCTTTTAGCTAACAGTGACTACACCAATAAATAAAAAGAATATCAAAATATTTGTAATAGAATATTATGAGTAGGTGAAATTCATCAAAATTGAATTAATATTATAATACAGTTGCCTATGAAGAATGAACTTTGATCAATATTGGTTGTTTTATCATGGCAAGTTGTTCAATTGAAATCGTAAATGAAAATATCGATCACAATATTTAACAAATTATTAATCGGATTTAATTTAGTTGCATTTAGTTGCTTATGGAGGGAACATTTTTACTGTGTGTAATATATTTTGTTATTGTTATATCAATGTATACTGTGTATTTATGAATAGAATAAATATATTAAAAAAAAAATTGTTGAATTAAGTCTTTACAAAAGTAATAAATAATTTCCTATGTCTGATGTACAGTCGTCGTAAAAAATAGTATAAAAAACACTGTTTTTTTCACTATACGGTATACCCTGTATACAAAAATCACGTCTGAAGGAACTTCGATGCCCATCTATCCCTGGAATCTTTGTTGTGTTGTATACCTTGTGTGAAACAAAATTATTCAAAATGTTATTTCACAATGTCAATACAGAAAATTAAAATTATTGTCATTTATTGGACTTGATTAGTTGGATTTTTTAATATTCTCACATAAAATTATCTTTTACTTGGCGATCGATCAACAAAATGGGAATATTTAAGAACAAAAACAAAATTATCACACCTAAAAAGTATGACGACTTTGACCATTCAATTAGGATTGAATAATGTGAGCCAGTTTTAGTTAAATACTTCCACTGAAATTCCATTTAATTTGCATGGGTAATTCAATTACGAATTATTTGTGTAGGATGTCTTTACGGGATAAGGCAGTTATAAGGCATCATAAATACATTATGATTAATATAATACCCTGACTATTCGGAAACGAGTGGGCGGCCTAAATAAGAAATATTGTATATAATAGAATATTTGATTTACTTTAACGGTCTTTACTTTGTACATCGGGGCTGATAACAATGAGTCAAATTTAATCTTTGTAGTCTTCTTCTTCTTCTTATGGCCTTAAACCCGTACTTCCAGCTCACTCAACCATCGTACGGCTGCCTCCGAAGCGTCGTGTATTTCTCTCAGTCCCCCGTCAAAGGAATATAGGGGGCACTGCTCCACGATGTGGTCCATGCTCTGGGTTTCCCCGCATGGGCAGGTGGGTGAATCAGCCATCCCCCACTGATGCAGATTTGCTGCCGAGCAGCCGACTCCAGTCCTAAATCTATTGAGCCTGCACCAAGACCTTCTGGGTAGAGAGAACCCGGGCTGTTGTTGAGTTGGGTCGGTCACCAGGTAGCCTCTGGAGGTATCTGCTGTTGCCCAGAGATCTCGCCATCGCTCTTGTGTATTGCGATTTCTCGGGTTATCGTTCATCAGCCAGAAGGGATGTCGTGACTTGAGTCGTTGGGGGGGCGGATCGTCAATATCGGTATGTATGGGCAGGTTCCCGTTGTCGTTAATTTTATTCAACTCCCTGTAGCATGCCTCTTCGCGTCGTAGGTGGGGGGGCGCTATGTTGCTTAGAACTGGCAACCATGGTATGGGTGTTGGTTTCAGGGTGCCGCTGATAATTCTCATAGCCTCGTGCAGTTGCACGTCGACTAGATGTGTGTGAGCGCTGGCATGCCACACTGGGCAGCAATATTCTGCTGTAGAGTAAATCAGTGCGATACCCGCTGTTCGCAGTGTCGCTGCGTTGCATCCCCATGTAGTGCCGGTGAGTTTGTGCAGGATATTCACCCGGCTTTTAAGTTTTTTCTGCACGTTTGTCAGATGAGGTTTGAAAGTTAGGGAACGGTCTAGGGTGACACCCAGGTATTTCGGGTGTTCTACGTTGTCTACCCTTCTTCCGCCAAAAAAGACATCAACTTCGCTATTTGCTTGCGAGTTACTTAAATGAAAAGATGTTACGGTCGTTTTCGCCGGGTTCGGTTTCAATCTCCAGCCGTTAAGGTATTCTTCTATTGTGCTAAGATCCTTGTTTATTGTGTTGGCTGCTTTTTCTAGTATTTGGTCTTGATGTACTAGGGCTATGTCATCGGCGTATACGAATTTTCTAGCTTCAGTAGGTGGGAGGTCGAAGGTATATATGTTAAATAGCAGCGGCGCTAGAACTGAGCCTTGTGGTAGGCCGTTTTTTGGGTGGTATGTTTTGCTGACGTCGCTATCTACATGTACCCGGAATGTACGGTTCCTTAGCATGTCTTCTATCAGTCTGATGGTGTAAGGGCATTCGACCAGTTGTTGGAGTTTGAAGAGTAGTCCTTTGTGCCACACAGTGTCGTAGGCGGCAGTCAGGTCAAGGAGGGTTACTACGGTCTTTTTTCCTCTTTGGAAGCCGGCTTCGATGTGGGTTGTTAGTGCAAGTACCTGATCGCTACAACTTCTGCCTGGTCGAAAACCTGCCTGCTCCTTCGGTATTTTACTATCCACGATTGGTGTTAGTCTGAATAGCAAAACTCGTTCCAGTAGTTTATATACGGTGCTAATGAGGGATATTGGTCGGTAGCTTTTTGCGTCTTCTGGGGGCTTATTTGGTTTTAGGATGGCTATGACCTTGGCTTCTTTCCATTGTTTTAGTATTATGATGCTTTAGAATTTTACTTACGTAAAAATGTATATGGCTCTAAGTGTATTATATATTGTTTTTACCCTTATGAATTGACACTAAATAGCTTATTATATATTTTTACCTTTAAACATTTCAACATATTGACCACTTTAAATTATTTTATATCTCGTTCTTGACTTTTCTATATTGACTGACATTCCTCAGGTGGTCTAATAATATTATATACCTTTGACTTTTTACTTTTAATTTTTGACATCTATTATAATTACCTACTTGTATTTTTTTGACATCTCACTTGTTTTGTTAAGAATATTTCATGCTGAATATGTAAAAGCAATTATCAAGTTGACATATAATATCTAAAAAAAAAATCCGTTCGTTTTCCCAATGTACCTATGTTTAAATTTTTATTCATTTGTGGTTCTTATTTTATTGTCCATTTAATGTATTGTGTGTGTCCATATATTGTAATACTGCTTGTGTACATTATAATAATTATGTTAATATTTATATGTAAAAGGCCCAGGCCGTGAATTGATATTAAAATAAAAAAAAAATAAAAAAATATACGTATGTGATATCGATGGATTTAAATACGTTTCTTGATAATGTGTCATATTAAAGAGAATGGTATTAAATATGACAAATTATACATCACAAAAAGAATTGCAGCATAAAAAAAGGAAATTATCGCAGATGATGGATAGGTACCTAAATCTAATCGTTAAATAAAATTTCTTGAATTTTTCAGCTCTCACAATAGCACTTCAGTCATATGAACGGCGTACTGTGAAAGAGACGTCACGAGCTTTATAATTTTTTTCTTCTTAAAGTACCTATTTATTTCTATCTATTTATATTATATATGCGATGCTATCTCTTTCATTTAGGGGAATCATTAGACTATCTGCGTATAATAAACAGGCATAATCATCCCCTTCATGTCAATAAAAGTGAGTCATTCAGGCTGGGTGGCATATCTCATCACATAATCTAAGATTTTAACTGTCATGCATGCAATTTTCGCGAATATCGGACTTTAACAGAACACTCGAAACTTACAGAAAAGAGCTAAGGAAAACCTTTTCTTTGTCCGAAATTCCAGAGAAAACATTTTTCATGGGGTTTGCTATGTAATTTTATATATTATGTTACTTTCGCTCTGAGAGTGAAATTAATTTGGAAATACTGCGGCACTGAGACAGGAAAGAGCAATAAGCTGGTTGAAAATAATAGTAATTATCATATAATAATAATATAAATATAGATAATGATAATATTCTATAATAAGTCTGCCAAGTTTAACATAATACATATGTCACCGTCTAAAAGTTAAATGAGGCAGTTGAGTAAATGGCTGGGTGGCTTGTAAAATGCTGGCATTTCATTGAATAGCTAGCCGTTTCGTTGAATAAAATGACGTGCCAAACCTTCAACATTCTGCCTGATCTAAGCTAGGAAGATAGTTGAAATGAAAAAGAAAGTGTTTTTATTTGTTTTCTGTAAATTTTGACCAAAAAATTACAGGAAATGTAAGCGTTTAAAAACCATACATGAGACTTGACCATATCAAGAGGGTGGAACACAATATATGAATTCGTAAATGTATTTAATGAAAAAATCGCACAACTGATAAGTTTTCTTCTATTTGCCAATACTCTTTAAGATTACATAAGTACCTATCCTGTTTATATCCATGAAAGAACCATTAAAGACAGTGTATGATAATATCACGTGTTAACTTTTCAATAATATGTAATCTTCTCTTGGCACTGTGGCGCTAGAATTGATAAACGTTAAACACTAAATAGTCCGACAAGACCTTTGTCAGCCGATCAATTGAATATCGATGTTTAATAAAGGATTCCACACACGGGGCTATTTTGGCCGGCCAGCCCTTCAAGCTGCCCATAATGACAACGTCGGTGTGGACAAAATTTGTTAGTGGTAGAATTTCGGATACAGATT
Source organism: Athripsodes cinereus (assembly GCA_947579605.1). NCBI lineage: Eukaryota > Metazoa > Arthropoda > Insecta > Trichoptera > Leptoceridae > Athripsodes > Athripsodes cinereus. Next base: position 25,527,080 of record OX388309.1, read on the forward strand.
TTCCCGGTATCCGGGTAGACAGTGGGTCTCATTCAATACCTAGCCATTCAGCTAACTGGCTAATTAAACTGTTTGTCAGCTACACGTGCATATGTATGAGTGACTAAAGTAATAGTAATTTTCATCAGTCTTCCTATCATGAATCATTGTCTGAAACAAAACACGAACGTCACTGATGTAGACAGGGAAATTGTTGTTGTTATTGTTATCATTTGGAAGGAGATTGCTCAATAATAATAAGAATAATAATAATATTTTAATCTAACTTTAATTTAGAAATCAAAAGGTAGTAAATGTAAAGTTAATATTTGGGTGAATGGTGCACACTCTAATCGGTCCTAGAGCGAATGGTACACTTTGACCCATTATTAGTCGAATGTGGCGAGAGTGCTAGTGTACAATACCAATCCGATACAAGCGAAACATGGACGTGGTTGAAGATGGATGAAAGTGGAATAAATGTTGTGGAGATGCGACTGCTGGGGGGAATGGTTGGTAATACGTTAACTGGTAGTGTGAGGAATGAGCATATTAGAAGAATGAGAGGCGAAAGAGGTGTGTTGTGGATAGAAAATTTATAAATCAGTTACGAGGGTTTGGACACATGGAAAGAATAGATGATGAAAGAACGACATAGAAGATATATTGTTCTGTGGATAGGGTGTGAGAAAGCGCGGGCGTCCGAAAAACACGCGGCTTGATCAACTGGATCAAATTATAAAGCAAGGACGTGTGTTGAGTAAGAAATATCGATGTGCATGTATGAGAAATCATATGAATGTAGAAGAAGCGAAGGGAGTATGTAAAGTAGCGTTCACATTGCTTCACTTTGGATGATCATCCAGAGTGTCGGGGTCAAACCTGTTCATCGAAAGTGAACACCTCTGTTCACACTTGTTCATCCTATGCTTTCACTGCCATGTCAACACTCTCACTCATGTTGTATGTAGTTTGACGTATTTTCGTATAAAAATAATTAAACAAATTCAAAAATGAAAAATAACACTTAAAATAAATTAATATAGCTCTCGACTGCATAATAATTTTGTACATGATTCTGACATTCATAGAGAATAAAACAAATTAATAATAAGATAAAACTTGTTTATGGTCGTTTCAGTGAAAGGACCTTTCATCAAAATTATGACGAGTGGTAATCTCTTTCCTCCGTCATCGCTAGTGATCACTATTGATGAAACGCCCGTTCACACCTGTTCATCTTGGAGGATCATCCGGAGTGATCACTGAAAGTGAACAAATGTGAACGCCCCTTAAGGATAGATTTATATGGCATTCCCTCCTCTACCATTACCACTTGGGATACGGCGTGAGGGTAGACTAGAAAGTATTTGAATACTGTTTTTTTATACCTTATGTTGCCTTTATGTATAGTTTATGTTTCACTTAATTGGGGGGGTTGACCTGATCAAATCAATATTATTATCTCTCTTTATTTTCATTTATGTTTTATCAATTGTGTGTGTCTCTATGTAATAAATAAGTAAATCCGGCTGAAGATCTGTAACATAATAAAACTTTTGATTGTCAAAAATTGTGCTTGAGAATGACAGGATCCCTGTTGAAATCTTGATTTTGAGAATATTTTTTTTTATTGGTATTAGTAAAGTTTTTTTTTATATTTGCCGTCATATTTAACATAATTATTTAAGAATTACAATAGTATAATACGCAAACTTAATAATAATTTACTGTAAATCGATTTTCTCATCTGATAAGCTTTTATAGCTTTCATTTGAATCGAGCTTAAACATTGAACACTAGTCGTAATATCATACATAATATAAAATAACATGTCTACATTTCAACAATAATAATATTGTAGTGTACATATGTAGTTAGACAGTCTGCTTGCAGTCCAACGTTTCACCACAATACAGGAATAATATAATATTATGAATCTGGTACCAGCTAATCGGAATAAAACAACACTTTATGTCTACAGTAAGGGGAAATGTACGCAGTACTAATCGTCTTATAACATGACAACACCAATAATATATAATATAAACATGCAGTATAAATTTATGTACTAGATATGAAACGATTATTTTCTTAGATGGTAATGATATCGAATATAATTCTTTATGTGTTGTTCTTTTTTATATATTGTGGTAAGTTGTTGAATGTATGTGAGATTTATTATTCAATGATTAATCGAATTTCTTAAATAAAAATAATAACCATATATGGAATTATAATTCCTCAAAGCACGAGCTCTGCTCAATTTTGACGGTATAAGAGGTTATATCTAATATATAAAATTCTCGTGTCAAGGTGTTTGTTATCATACTCCTCCGAAACGGCTGGACAGATTCTGATGAAATATTGTGTGCTTATCGGGTAGGTCTGAGAATTGGTTTGCATCTATTTTTCATACCTCTTAATGTTAATGGTGGTCCAGCTCGATTTTTTTTTTGAATTTTTTTTATTTTTATTTTTTTATGATGAGGCACTAAAAAATGCACAGAGCCCTAAACTTTCACCCTTTTACCATAAACACCTATTTTTTAATAGCGATATAAGTAATCTAGAAATAATGTATATATGGCAAAACAACGTTCGCCGGGTCGGCTAGTAAAAATGTATAAATGTTTTTATTGTATACCTATTCATATTTAATGTTTTTACTATTATTTCAATAAAAATATTTGAATTCGAACATTCCTTTCAAGAAAACAATGGGAAATAAGCCTACGTTAAAAGCAAATACATTACGTATAATACACGAATAACCCATTTAAAGTCTTCTATTCTGCGTTGATTTGTGTTACTCATTCTGAGTGCTATGTTTTTTATGACACAAAAAGGACGACCATTATGTTCGTAAGATACAGTTAGCACATTGTTACCCCACTTGTGAGTATTAATAATTAATTAATTATGCTGAGATGGCATTAATACATAATTAAAATAAAAAGCAAATGAGTCACCTATTATTAACACTTTATTAATTGTTTTAGAAAATATATGTTGTGAAATAGGATTGTTCCATTTGTTGTTAGTCTTGTGAAGGAACAAAAGCTAACTATCAAAGTAGTACAAAATGCCATAGTCTAAACTATTATCTTCTCTATATGATTTGAAATTGTATATATCTAATATAATTCTGAAAAGAATTTTGAGGGTTTTGAATTATGTGAAAGAGAAACATGAATTTTCGACAGTCAAATTTGTTCTTGTCAAGAAAATAATTATATCATTATAAACCTAAAAGTTTTTACTTAATGCTGAAGGTGATAAAATACTAACAAAGAAGACATATTCAATGTCACATTCTATTTAAGCTCAACATGAATTTGTTGACAAAGATATTTCTCATTTGAATTCGTGGAAGAAAATATTATTTAATTCGTGGAAATTTGACTGGTAATAAATAAGATGACACAAGTATAACATAAATTTTCATTCAAATAAATATTATCACATAACTAAATTTATTTTCACTTAATTTTGAAGGATAAACTATGTAACATTTGCGAGACATTTTTATGATTTTAAAGTAGGTAGGTATTCAGACAGAGTCCTTACTTTTTTCTAAGTACTGCCGCCGTTATCTGTCTAACCACCTTTTTCCATCCACTTTCTTTTTCATCTTTTCATCAGCGCCAACACATCAGTAAAGATTAACTCGTAAATGGCATAGTTTTAATAGATTAGGCCACCTCCTGACATGTCCAATGGTTCCCAGACATTGTCACTGAGAAGAATTCGTGGAGCGAACTCATCTGAGGGAAGCTGCAAGATATTTTATGGCTTTCTTAGAGGCAATGGGAATATTTTTTTTGGTATGAGAATATAGATTTGATGGGAATATAGACTTGGAGGGAATGAGAATAATATAGATTTGATATTTTAAATGTTTTTGATACTGATCGACACGATAAGAAGAAGAATAGATTTGTCATGGTATACCCACTACTGCGGTTTATAAAAAGTTTACAAAATACTACAGTTATTCGTGGTTAATCGACAATTACCAATTAACAATTTAAATCCCAGGTGCCGGCAAACTCCCCTTCCACGGCACAAGCTTTTAGCTTAGTGTGAAAGGTGTATAAGGTTGTATTTGGGTTTAAAACAAACCCAGATATATCTTTTGTTTAAAAAAAAAAAAATTGAATGACGGAAGTTCGAGTCCTACCCGACGAAGCTTCGGTGGTTTCCTCACGTGTGATGAGCCAAACATCTAACAATATGTGCAAAACAAAACGTGCTTTTACCAATGTTTTATATAATTAGGGTAGATGACCCGGTTGCGGCCACTGTCCCGGTTTTGGACATTTTGAGATTTGATGTCGTAGAAATAAGGGTGGTAACAATTTTAAGATGTTCAATTTATGCATAACGTTTCTTCCGTGTATGGTCTTATTTGTATTGTCGGAGTTTTTTTATTTTATTTTTATGTGTTATATAATTTGTTTTTTTCTAAGAGAATAATGATTGGACAATAAGAAAAAAAAGTAAAAATGTGTCTCTTTCTACAACTTCGCAGTGCTCAGTGTTCGGACGAAAATTTCTTAAAGTGTCCACAACCGGGTCATCTACCCCATTCATTTATTTTGGTAATATATAGACCTTTTTTTATTATTTTTTATAAAATTGTTTTTCTTTTGATCTTGACATATGAATTTGAAATGTATGTGATTGTTTTTTGTTGTTGTTGTCTGTCACACTTTTTGTGTAACATGTAAAAGGCTCACGACGTATATGATTTTCAATAAATAAATAAATATTATTAATAATGATCTCAATGGTGAAAATTGATAATAAAATTCTATGTAGTGGAAGGATGTTACGTAGTGAAATTAATATCCCCAATAATAATGATATTCGGATGTAAAACTTTGGTGTTCGAAGTTGTGCCCTCGCGATACAGACATTATTACAATGTATGGAATATGTATATTAGATAATATATTATTATTTTATGTAGGTAGAGGTGCTTTCTATGTATCTACTATTAATATTCGTGATATCTATCATGTCTACATAACAGAGGCGGATCTGGGTTGCCAAAGGTTTCATAAATTCACATGGATGTGAGACCAAATTGTAGAGGATAAGATCAAATGATAAATTTCATCCAGTTTTACTATGTATCGAGGGTAATTTAGTTATATGTACCTACGTTCATTCGATAAGCTATATTTTCAAAAATTTAAACATTTCATCACAATTGATTAATTTGCTTTCCATAGTTACATATTATTTGGATACATGAAATTAGGCTTCTAGCTGAAGCGATCTGCTTTTCGAAAATTGCTATAAGTATAAATCATCATATAAATAAAGTAGTACTTGCAGCTATTATACATATTATACGTGTAAGTCTACATTCATGTCATCGATAAGTATAAATAACTTAACAAAGTACTCTATTCTATTCTATTTTTCTCAAGGCCATCCACTCGTTTGCGAGTGATTTAGGCCAATATAGAACAACGGGTTTTTAACAATGATATATGTATTAAAAAAAACAACAATGAGGTGTTTCACAGCAAAATGAACCTTAATACAAAGACAGGGTAGCAAATAATAATGACAATACTTCATTCGATGCATCGCACAGCTGTTGTTTACAATAACACACAGCTACCTATTATAACTAATTATACCTATTCTAATTCAATAACAAGGTGACTCGAAAAGTTAAATATTTTTATTATTTACTTTGAGGAATTTTGTCATATATTTATACACCTCTATTGAGTTCAATGATAGTAAAAATTGCACATTGAGGGGGTATGTAATGCATTCCTCCACGAGATTATCTATGAATTCTGATCTGTCATATTTGGGGCACTCGAAAATAACAAAGTACTCGTCTATAATAAAACAAAAACTTTACGTCATTATTCGCAGAATTGCCAGGTTATTTGAAGAGGAAAAGAGTGCCATAAAAAAGTAAGATTATCAGCGTGGCGGACAGATTATGTGGAGAAGAGAATATCTATAGAGGAAACTAAGGTATTTGGGGCACATTTGCAATGGAGGATTCTAAAGTAAAAGGACATTAAAAATGGAATATAAAAAAGTATTCATTAAGGTTTGCATGGAAGATACTTCACTGAAGTTGGCGTATGTAGTTAAAGGTATGTATCAGGTTTATTTATACCTATAATGCAGGTAGTGTAGAATGTATGATGTTCTGTATGGAAGAGATATCAAATATGAATCGTTGTAGGAGTAAATATGTCTGAATAGTAATAATATAAAGAAACACGCGAGACTTTGGTATTGTAGACAACCTATTATTTCTTCAAATAAATTTTCAGAAATTTTAATATATAAATATAAATAAAAAATATGTCCATACCATTTCGACATATCCCACAAGTAGGGCAGCCAGTGTACACACTTCGTGTTATGAATATGCAGTTTTCCTTTCTGCGCCAATAAAATTGAAGATATGCGGAACAGGTGGCATGTTTCTTCGCTGAATCTTATTTGCGATGTTTCGCGAGTACACCCGTTTAACTGGACGCTCGAGAAAATAATAGATTGGTTAGGAGGTCTTTTCGTTACCGGGAACAGTGAATCAAAAACAAAGAAGTTATTAAATTAAAAGTGATACATATTTAATTATAAAAAAACTTTTCAGTTTGACAGGTGGAAATAATGGAACCAAAGATGTTTTGTTAAAGATAGATTTATAATAATAATTTATTCAAAATATTATTAATACTTCCATTGCAAATAATTTGCGGTAAAAATAGGTATAAGAAAACCCGAATATCTGAGAATTATGTGGCTTGATCACGTGGATCAAATTTTCGAGGACAGTCGCCCGATGAGTGAGATTAATCGGTTGGCACGAAAATAGTAGGTTTGTGAGGAATGTAGATTAATATGGCGTTCATTCCTCTTTGTCCACCCAATTTATTTAGGATACGGTGTATTTTATAATTACCGAGCTGATTTTACACTAGCTAAAGTGGCATTAAGAAAATTAGACAGTGTACATTCCATAAATATTGAAAAACAATAAGAGTGAATTTGACGGATAATATTTGTAAGCAAAGTATTATTAATACATACAACGCTCACAGCACAATGTGCCTTTTAAGAACTTAAAAGTAAAACAAAAATAATAATATTGTAAATACTGATATATTATTTGTATAATATATCGGGAGGGTTCCTTAAATATACTATAAATATATTATGTTTATGTATCTACTCGTAGTAGACTGTTGTACAAGGAACACCTTGGCAATTAATTAAAACTTTTATTCAACACAACACCAACGCCTATTTACATACCTCTCTGTATACCACTCGAGGGAAACAAATATATAATCTTACTTTATATTTGTGTCCATTCGCATGTTTATTTTTATGTACGTACGAGGTATATATATATATATTTTTTTTAATTTATTTCATATAATATAAACATTAAATACAAATATACATACAGTCGCGCCAAATCCATTAAAATAGATTTGTCGGCGCGTTCCTTACAAAATAACAATATATACATAATTTATTTCAACCAGTAAATAATAATTATGAGGTCCAGTCTTTTGGGCATGTCTTAAACCAAAAAATATTGTAAATGACTTGACGCACATAATATGATGTACTATTTTCATTATTTTTTAAATTGTCTGGATTTATTGTATTCAAGTGAATTATTTATGTATTATTTATTATTTAAAAAAAAATTAACATTTTAAAAATAACACACTCATAAATAATATTCTGTTGACTTCTGATTTAGAGACCCCAGACAGCAATTATATGCTGGTATAAGGGGTCAAAAACAATCACAGATATCATTCACCAATATGTATGTATAAAATGTATAATATTACATCTCAAGCATTTCACAATTTCTTTTCTCCAGAACACTTCTCTAAAGTTATTTTTTTGAACAAAATTAAATTATTAATATCTTTTAAATATTTATTGTATCCAGAACAGAACTTAGTCTAGTGGGGCAATATATTCCATAATGTTGATCTTTTTGATTGTTAGCATTTATCTACTGTTTTAGAATAAATAAATTAATAAGTAAATTTATATTTACAGAGATTAGTGTTATCAATTTTGAATGGAAATTGAATATAAAGTGCTGTTTGTTGGGACAAAAAACAATAATACATTTTTATTTCTATTTATTTTCATTAATTTATTGAACATATATCAAGAAGGAGATAAAACATAATGTTTTCTGATATGTAACATCTAGAATCTATGTTTGTTTGAACGCATCACATTTGTTAAAGCTTAAAAAAATATTCAATAATAAATCAAGTGTTAAAACCACCCTCCCCACACTTCCCCCTCCCCTTACTTAAACCCTAGCTTAAGTCTGTATTTTGTTTTAGTTTCTAAGTTAATGGCACTGAAGAAGTCCGAAAGGCCTCTGCCAAAATAAAATTTATACAGTGAAAGTAACAGTGTTTTAACTTAATCATTTTAATATTAATAAAAATGAACTTTCATAAGGTTACCACCGAAAAAATAGATACATGTTAAAACATATTTGAATTACGGTGTTGCCAGTTTTGAAATAATTTTGACCATTTTTTTTTCTTTCTCGGGAAAGAAATTACACTATAAGTAAGGTAGTGTTAATTTGCCAACTTGATGTTCATTTCCTGAGCTAAATCGGGTAATACTACTCTAGTAATAATGATTATAATATACAAAAATAAAACATGAGGAATTTGAAAGCCGTAATGTTTTATACAAGGTTCTACAAAGGGACATTCTACGAAGTGGTGGTGAAAAATTGGGCCAAGGCTAAAGCGCATATATATATTTTTTTATCAGATTTAGTCGTTTCGATCGGCCACCTTGTTAGATATTTGATATGAATGTTTGTTAGATGTTTTAATCCGTTCGCTTTTTCATTTAAAATTTTTCACAAATAACGCTTTCTTAAAAAATAAACTCAAGGAATCCAGCGAATTATTAACTATAAAGTTTTTAACTTTGATATTTTCTTTGTGCTATAAAAAAATAATATCTAATACTAATAGGAGCTCAGCACTTTAAACATCCGGGGGAAAGTGGTGGGAATTCCTTAATGTACAATACTATTTCATTAAAATATTGTGACTTTCTGGCAACTGAACCAACTATGTAAAACTGGACAAATTGATTTTTTGTAGAATTATGATTTATTTTTTTATTTTATTCTTCTTGCACATCATCATTCATATAACAAATAAAATAAAGCAATATACACAACAAAAAATGTGATGATGTGCAGTGGCGAGATTATCTACATACAGTGATAATCTCGCCACTGCACATGTCTTTATGTATGTAACTTTAGTATCAGCGATAAAAAATTATAATCAATATTTATTATATTCCTATTTAGAAATTTAGTAAATGCCTTGTTTTTTATATGGATGATCAAATCAGCATTGAATTTCAAAAGATTCTGTTAAAAGCAATAAAAATATTTTAATCTCTATAATTTTTTTATTTTTTTTGTAAAATATATATCTGGGTTTTGTTATAAACCCAAATACAACCTTATACACCTTTCACAGTAAGCTAAAAGCTTGTGTCGTGAAAGGGGAATTTGCCGGCACCTGGGATCGAACCCCGGACCCCTTGTTCACAAGGCCGAGACTCTACCTCCAGGCTACCGACGAACTCATACTTTACGTATTTTTATATTGTTCCTATACATACATTTTTTTTCTTATCACGCTATGTATAATAATTTATAAAGTTTATAAAAGGCTTAAGCCGTTTATTTGTTTAAATAAATAAAATGAATAGGTAAATAAATAATCATAGAAAAATCTTTAATAAGATAGTAAATAGAGAATTATAAAACCAATAAAATATTTCGATAGAAGATTTATGTCTACACAATTAAACGTTGTTTAAAATTAAATCGGAAGAAGTGAGAAAGGTCACCCAATGCGTTTTCCGAAAATAACACGTTTTTTCCAGCTAAAATAGGATACTTTTAAGATATAAAAATACTTTTAAATTATTTAAAACGGTTTAAAATTCCAATTTCACAAACATAAATATTTTTGTGTGGGCATTAAACCTGCCATATCATTTGACGTTTAACTCAAATCCGCTTTGAAAATCGTACATGAAAGTTTATTACACTATTTATATGTATACGTGCAATTTTCATATTAATACTTGTAAAATGTTTCTGAAAGGACCGCAAACATTTACCATTGCATTGCAAAGAAACCAAATAAGACCATCAAATAATAAATAATAATAAGCAACATAGTATACCTACCTTGAATCCTTTGAGTTGTACGATACATTGAATCAAAATGGATTATGTTAAACATTTTTCATTCAAAGAAAACATAGCTCAAAAGCTTTCCTGATGATGGATGAAAATATAGGAATGTGGTTTCAGTTGATACTACAGCGGTTATCTAAAAGTTTCCTTCTAAAAGCTGAAAATATTTGAATTTATAACCATTTGAAATATTTTCTTAACCATTATATGTATCATATTAAATTTTAATTATTTATTGCGGTTTTGGTTATAATGGACTTAAATTTCATTAAAGATACATAAATGTTTTTTTAAAATTCGACAAAGTAGTTTTATGACACTATACGATGGGACGGTTTGTGAGCTCAAGTCCCGTCCAGTGTACTACCGAATAAGGTGACATTGTTTTTTCTAAGCCTTGTGTTATGGCAGTTTCGTGTATTAAATTTACACTTATAGACGTCTCTGGGACCTATTCTAGGCCTCAGTTTAAGTCCCCTTTTAAAAAATATTTTTATTTTTTTTATTTTTTATTTATTCAGTCTTTACTGTATATTGATTACAAACAATTACATAAAACGTAAGCATTCAAGTTAGATAACATCAATAAACAGAGGGCGAATTAATCATAAGGGCGCGATCTCTTCCAGCTAACCCAAATTTATATTAAAAATATTTTACGCATACAACATCACATACCGACGAGATGTAAATGCATGGATGGGTAGGTGGTGTAATAAGTTTGGACGGGCTGAAAAATGTCTATATCCATGGTAGTTTCAAAGTCGGTGAAATTTCCCATCGGTAAAAAAAAGTGACTGAAAACAGATTTAGATGGCACGGACATATTTTTGAGACTATCACAGGATAATATGACAAAAATAACAATCGACCTAAGAATAGGACTCAGAAGACCGGGCAGACCAGTGACCACCTGGATATCCACAATTACCAGGGATCTGAATAATGCAGACTACGTTGGGAAGATGCAAGGGACCGGAGGATTAGGAGAGCCGACTCCAAATAAATGGGATAAAAGCGAGGACAAAGAAGAAGATATTTCATAAAATATTCATGCAATCATTTACATGTTTAATCGCAATATAAACCAGCGAATTAAATCGTTGTGAAGGATGTGTAGTAAGAAGGTACCTAGGTATGTAATTTTATAATTGCTTCCTGTAAGTTTAACCGACAGGGAGTTAAGTTAGACGGTAGGCACCTACAATGTTAACACGTGTTTATTTATTATTTATCATTTATTATAAATCACTTGTATGTAGGTACTTAGTAATTACCTGTTTAACTAACAGGTTAATTACTTCCGAATTGCTGAAATATGTATCTACTAAAAGTTCTTGCAAGTGTTGGTACCGACTAAGTACCGTTAATAATAAATTTAAGACGAAGTATCATAATTTGTAATTACTTAGATAGGTATGGAATTTAAATAATATTTTTAATAATAATATTATTAGTTTTAAACTTCTAAAGTTCAAACTTCAAAGTTGATAACAGGTACAAATTGATTTACTAATTAAGTACTAATTCACTCATTCATTCATCGCCCTCAACGCTCCTCTCGGGAGCACAGGACAGAAACCAGCCTCCTCCATTCAGAGCGTCTCTGCGCCAATTGCGTCACCTCTCTCCACGACATTCCCTGCGCTCTGGTGTCGTTGTCATAGGAACGGTGTATTGTGAAAGAGGGACGCCCGGGCCGACGGAACCGTTGCGGACGGAAGAACATTGTTCTTTTTGGCCAACTATCTTTGGGCATTCTCAAAATATGTCCCAGCCAGGACCATCGTCTCTCCTGTATTACGGAGATTACAGGTATCTGCTCTGTGCGCCGGCGCACAGCATCATTTGTAACATGTTCATACCATTTGACATCCAAAATTAAGTACTCAATGAGTGTTTTATTTTAAATTAATTTAACATGTGCTTCCTCCAAGAACCGTCGGTCGAAAATATCAACTTAACAATTTGATTCGACGTCATTGACTGTTTTTCTTACACATCTATAATATTACTTACATTATTAACTCAACGATGAGATATAAATGTCTTATTTTTTATTGGCACGGAGAGGAAAACCTGTATACTAATATACAATTATGATATGCGGGTTTATATATACAGTTAGTATAAGGTTTACCACCAATGCTGAAATCTTAATATTTTGTTGACATTTTGCATGGTTATTACATGTTGTTGGTCAGCTGGCTACCCCACTTGTGGAATATGCCGTGACGGTTTAGTAGTAGAAGCTATTACGTTGGCTATCCCATTTGTAAAAAATGCTGTGATATTATTGAAATACATACTGACGTGGTAAGGTCGGAGATGCGGACACGGGCATTGTAGTACTGATGGACTAGAAAGAGTTGAAAGGATAATAGATTGTTATCTAAACGGATAAAAAGGAGTCATTCAACAGAGAAATAAAGTTATTTCTATCTATTGAAATAAATCAGAATAATTATGTAACTAAATATGACTCGAGTGTCTGCGAAAAGGATTGCGGCTTATTGCCGTATGTATTCAAACTTTTTTTTGCAGTATACACAGTGCACACATTTCAAGTGGATTATGAACCTTCCGACGCACGTAATCCAAAACTCACAAAGCTTTATTAAGTTTCATTACCACTAAACGGATTAAATCGCAGTTTGGAGGTAATTCACACAATACACCAATCGAACTTTATGTGAAAATATTGACATAAATATTTAAGTTCGCTTGTAAATATGTATTTATCTTTGTTTGAAAATAAATCCTTTTACCAGACTAACAATCGAGAAGCCGAATCCGTCTTTTAAAACTTGCATCCTTCTCACGTATTCTGGGATAATAAGCTACTACTACTACTACTATACCATCACGGCATATCCCACAAGTGGGGTAGCCAGCAGATCAGCCGCATGTAAGAAACATACAAACCGTCCTCTTCGTGCCAGTATAAAATCGAGACATTCAGGATGGGTGGCAAACCTCAACGCTGAATTTAAGATGCAAAATGTCTTACTTTTTTCGAACACCTGCCTTTTACAGGACACTCGAAAACTTACGCAGAAGAGTGGGAGACCAATTCTTTACCGGGTGCTCCACGGGATAATAAGATTAACTTATTTATTCCGAAAGAAATTGACGTTAATAGTTTCACACCATTAATCGTTCAATCCTAAAAAAAAAAACATATTTTGCCCTGAAAAGTAAGGTTTATTTTAGTTTCATACGACAATTATCTCCATTTATCGATGTTTTAAGGACAAAAGATATTAACATGACAATTATCACCATTTATCGATGTCTTCGTGACATAAGATGCTAACATGCCAATCATCACCATTAGTCGATATAATTATAACATAAGTCATTCTAACATAACATACCTAAATATACATGACAATTATCACCATTAATCGATGTTATTATAAGATACAAACATGCCAATATTATCACCATTAATCGATGTCATAATTACATAATATACTAACATGACAATCATTATCAACATTAATCGATGTCATTTTTGAATATGATACTACTACTACTACTACTACTACTATACCATCACGGCATATCCCACAAGATACTAACATAATAAAGTTTTAAAAATTAATCAAAAAGTGACTTTTGTACGACTATGTCACAAATATCAAGTTCTTGTCACGTTTCAAATCATTTTCATAATCTGTTTCGATCTTTTACATAAAAATATAAGAAACATGTTTTTTTGGATATTATGCTGTTTTCTGTTTTTCGATCATTAATTTATTCACACAATCACGATCTCTCCCGCAAGTGGGGTAGCCAGTGGAATAACTAAAAGTAATAAACATACAGACACTCCTCACCGTGCTATAAAAAAAATAAAAGATTCAGATATGTGGCATACCTCCTTACTGAATTAAATATTTTAAATGTCTTATAAGCGATGCTACACGAAAGCTTTTATATATATATTTTTCCTTTTGTAGGACATGCGAAAACTTATAAAAAGGAGTGGAAGATCGTTTTTTTGTTTAAGATGATTATTCCTTTAGTAAAACCGGGTTTAAAGTTATTCATATTAATAATAATTACATCTGCAACCTTTCCTATTAAACTTGTAATGTTTGCTAATATACCTACTAGCGATATAATATTTTGTACCAAGTTACTAACAAAATGGGTCAAGTCCAATAGATGTATAAGTTATTTTACTTTGAGTTATTTAACGTTAATAATAATTTATCTAAAACTCGTAGTCACATCTACCTATTTTTTAACATTATTGACCAATTTTGTACATTGTCTTCTTCTTCTTCGCCCTCACCTTTATCCCATTCACTGGGGGTCGGCTCTCCGTACATTGTACATTGTCTACATATTTGAAAATAACAATGTTTTTTTGGTCCCTCATATATGAAAGTATGTTGATAGAGGTTTACAAAATTCAATTAAAACATAATTTGGTTCTCCAAAAACGATTTTGTTTTCATCTTGTAATGAAATTATTTTACTTATCGGAGATAAAAGCGAGTTGTTGGTAGTATGTGATCAAATTTACGTTAAAACATCCACGTTATACACATATATATACAAACTCTCAAAAATTTAATTTCCTTTTGTATGTATTCATTTATAAAAGTATTGATACATATAACCTCGATATTTGTAAATGTTCAGTGATGCTATAAGCGGTTGTTGGTAATTGTACCTAAGTATTGTTACATTTATTTCTCCGAATATAGTGAAAAATAATATAAAAATATTACTGTATAATATGTTATTCTTATGGTACCTCCTTGAAGTCTTAACTATTTTTGCTGTCTTAACTATTTTTGCAGGTAAATAGAGGGACAAGAGTAGAAAGGAGAAATAAAAGTGCATGATTCTACCTTAAAGGTGCATAATGTAAAATGAAAACTATGTAAAATTATTAAAATATTAGCAGTAGGTATGCTTGTTTAATCTTTCTTTCCTTATATATGATGATAATCTGAACTTTTAAATTGATTTTAATTTTTGAGTGTATATTTATTCTTCACTGTACGATACATTTTCAAATATCGCCAATTGCATAATTTAGTATTACGCTATGTTGCGTTATTTCTGACTAATTTGAAAAACTATCAACAAAACTGTACTTACTTATTTCCGCCCTTGTAGAGCCTTTGCCTCCAAAATAATAGATCTCCAAGCCTTTCTATCTTGAGCAATGGATTACCAGTCGTGTTTAGCATTAAGCACCTCTAGATCTCGTTTGATGTTATCTTATAATCTTTGTCTTGGGTATACCTACCTTGCAGACTTTATTAAGTCGACCTTTTTTTAAACAAAAATATAAAAAATATAAATTACGCTTGAAATCAAAGAAAGCATTTGTTACAAACAATAGATAGTTTTTGAAAATGAAGGTTTACTTACATGATTTAACAGTTAAACCAAGCGTTAATCATCGTACTTATTAACCTGCCGTTAATTTAATACTAAGTTAAACGTACACCACACATGCAAAGATTTATATTCCTGATAACAATTATGACGGTATTAAGGTATTAAGAAAACTTTGATTTCCACATTGTTTCCAAAGTATTGTATTATATTTCCCAATAAACACGTGTAGATTACCAAATAGGAATTATTTGCTTTTAATGGTAATAGGAACCTACGTATAGTTACTAAAGATCCAGATTTTAATTAAGGTCACCATTTGCCTATTTGATACTTTAATTTCTTTTTATAAGTGAAACTAATGATCCATTGTATTGTCTATTCTGAATTTAAGATTTTAAATATCTTACGAGCCAAGCTCAATTCTGGGAAAGGTAATTGATCAATATCAGTTATTTTAGGAGGATTAACTATGTAAACAATCAAGTAACGGATGTACATTGTAGAATACTATAAAAAACATTCAAAATTTAATTGATCAAATAAATTGATGATATATTATTTATTATTAGAATAATGCTATGTAGTATTATGTTTTAACATATTGTATTGGGTTCATATGTTGTATTTTATTATATTTTATGTTGTATTATATTATATTATAGATAGTCTTATTTGGGATATTTTGTGAGTGACCGCCTTTTAAAGGACACTTGAGAACTTACGAATAAGATTGAGAGACATCTTTCCCGGAATTGATTACGTAAAGACGTATGTATAACGCCTTTATTTTTTCGAACACCTGCCTTTAGAGTACAGTGTTCTCTAATTATATGACCGTACAAAGAACAGATGTATTCAAATATGCAAAAATGCTCTTTAACATTTATTTATCAAAATAATAAACGGAATGAGCTTTTGAAATTGTAAATCACAACAATATTCATATAGCACTGACTTAAAAAAAAACTGTAAAACTATCCTTAAGTAAACGTATATTTTGGTATTTTGAATCGATTTTATTTGGAAATTGCTAGACGTAATGTTTTATATGAAAAGTTTTTATAGAAAAAACACAAGAATACGCGGCCGATTCGAGGGTACGGCAAAATGGGCATAAAACTGAGCTTTTTATTTGTCAATTGATTCTCACTTGATTGCAGAGATTTTACATTTTTTTTTTAAATATATAACTGACTTCTTTAACCATTGAAGTGAACATAAAATAATACGATCTTCACTTATATAAACTTGGAAATCTTGTATCCTAGATTTTTTATTTTATTTATTTATTTTCCAATAAGATAAAGCTTAATTACTACAAAAACTGATTTATATACCTACTTCACTTTATCTTAATCTAAATACACATGATATAAAAATTATTAAATTACTGCTTTGCTGGCGTTAAGCCTGTTCTAAGGCAGTGTTAATGTATATGTGCTGTTCTTAATTTTTAACAGTTTTTGTAAAGTGCAATAAGTAGTACGCGAAAGAAGAAAATAAAAAAGAAAGTCAATTTGGAGATCTTTGATAAAGGAGCCCGATTTTCTCTCTTTTTCTCTCGTCTCTCTCATTACTGCAACACCTGCAATGGCAACCTCTTACATTCCACCCTTCCCAAATCATGTACCTTTCTTTATCAAAACCAAGTTTCCAAGTTCAATAATCATGAGCTTCCAGACACACAATTATTTTGAATATCTTGCTTAATAATTATATTATAAGATCTTGGAGCTAAATGAAGTAATATCGTTGGACGAAAGTGGTAAAGGCAATGGTTGGAGTACTTGAGTTATTTACTGATTTCTATTTTATGGATATGAAATCATAATATGATCACGAGCTATTTGAAAAATATCGATAAGAAAGAAGAACTTTAAATATTGCCTAAAAACGTCTCAGAGATTTGCTGAAAATTTGTGAAGTGTAAAAAAAGCTTTCTTAGATTCTCTCAGCTTTATCAAAATAGATTTTTTTGTGTTGTGTGAAAGAAATTCAATTCAAATGGCAAAACTTTGGTTTTCCTTTTAAGTAAGTAACTTTTGATTTTTTCTCCTTCTTTTTTTTAGTCTTAGAAAAAACTTTTTGGGTGATGATTTCATCCATTTTTTAATACGAATACATTGTAAAAGAAGTCTTATTAAAATGTCATTGATAAACTAGTATTTTTTCATTCCATTACAAAGATGTGATAAAAAAAGAAGACTATTTCAAATATTTTACATTTTTATTGAAAAACTTTCTTATCTATAAGTTATTCATATTTTTCAGTAAATTTCATTAACTGAAGCCTTAATTCATGCGAAACGTTTCTGGAATAGCAAATTAGTTTAATAATACGTATTTTTTAGTTTTTTTAGGAGCGTTCTATCTAGTAGAGAATTACATATTTAGTCATTAAAAAAGATATCCGATAATAATTTCGTGAAGCACCTTTTACAATTCAGCGAAGAGGTTTGTCATCCATCTTGAATATCTTATTTTTTTGGACACTGAGATGACAGCTTGCATGATTAATACATGCAGCTGGTCTGCTGGCTACCCACGGCAATGTTGGCTCTTGCAGTATGTTCTTGTAAATAAATAAATAAATTAGCTTTGCTTATGATATTTTATCATTCGTTCCCGAGTCATTTTGAATGAACCGTATTTAATTAAGATTCGGATAACTTGTTAAGAAAATTGAGCTGTAACTGTTGTATTCGCAAAAAAAAAAACTCTAAAATAGACTTACGTAAACAGACAAGTCTTAACCTATTTTTTCTATGGTGCACCTAAAACTTTAACAATTCGTTCCAATCTGATGAGCTTCAAAAACATAAAAGTTTATACTATTATATATTTGTTTTTCTACCCTTTCACAAATGATTGGTAATTGAATAATAAAAGAAATAAAATATGAATGGAACTGAAATATTTTTGTTTGAACGAATAAAATAAAATTCTTTTATTTTTTAACTTATTTCATTATTTCAAAGATTTTCAATTCGTTCATAAATTAATTTGAGCAGTACTTAGTAATAGTACTTTGAACAATGGGTTTAAAAAATTTCGAACCCTCTTCAACTGACAATAATACTAATAAGAATAATAGAGGGTAATTGTGAAAATTTCCAAGCCTTCCGCACGCCTTTTTTGAAAGCATTTTAGATCTATTTGTTGGGAACATTGCTTGAATTGAATTTACCGACTCAAAACTATATACAATATAAATAAACATACATACATACATTCAGCAAAATATTTTGACGGTTGATTCCTCAATTTTCTTGATTGTTTCGTAAAAAGAATAACTTAGATCTGCTAAGTAATGTCAGAAAGATGTTTATTTAAGTCTATTAGCTTTTCGTTAATTGGTAATTTCATATGAAAAAAATACTTTATTTTTATTTGTAAAAACCTGTTGAAAAGCCAAATAAATAAACTAAAATAAATAATTGGTACGAAGAGTTTATTTAACTTGCATTGTATATATGGAAGAAAACAATATTTTAGTTTCACTTAATATTTAACAAGAACTAATGATGAGTTTGATAATGACTTTGTTAATCGAAACCAGGTCAATATTGACCTGAAACTAAAACTAATTGTGTTTTCCTCCATATATAAACAAGCAGTTTGTCTACTAGCTACCCTACTTGTGGCAGATTCTGTAAAAAAAGAAAGAAATATTATATATATTGGTGAATATTCGGTAATTTATTTTCCGTTATATTCCAGTGGCCGAAAGCTCTCCATATTATTTCTCAAGGGTCAGAAATTTATAACCATTCGTTCATTGCCAAGGTCAATCTATTGTATTTCAAAAAAAAAATACAGAAAGCCTTCTCGGAATAGCGTGAGAAAAAAATATACTATGTATTTTATTTTCTTTAGGGTAAATTTATTGTTTCCCTTCTCTTATAAATAGTTGCGAAGAGAATTTGATCGGATTCGACATAAGATAAATGTTAGACCGCCGTTATTTAATTTATCACTAGTCTTAAGTCCGAAATATAATCATCTGATTGACCAAAAAAAAACACAACTTTATTTATTTCATTTTTTTGTATTTAGACCTATCTAACTAGACAAAGTTGGTAGAACTAAAAAGACTTGTAGAAGACAGGGAAGAATGGAAAAGAAAAGAAAACCTGGCTTGTTGTAGATCTATTCAGTGGATTGTGACACAAAAGAAGAAAAACTAGACATGTCATGGATGGCGGCAATCCATGGATGATGGCATCTGAAAGCACAAACACCGTGCATAGTCTAAGCTACCCCACTAACATGAACTTCGCTTCTCGCGAACTACTAACATGAACTTCCCCCAAGGAACAGGCATAATAGACGCAAGTTTTCACAAAAGTATAAACCTACTCATAAGCAAACAAACAAACAAACATATATGTTTACAAACGGACTCAAATATTTATGGTATGATTTAATAAATAAGATTTATGGAGTTGAAGTAATAATAATAATAATTTATTATTGACCGATTTTTGGATGTAATCAATCAAGTGAAGTAATCAATGTAGATAATGATTCATGAGTGAGTAACTTATATTGGAATACTAATATAAATCCATTTTGATGTAGTGCCCCATCTTCATACCGTCAGCTGGTGGTAATAAGATATTAGCTTTTGAACCCGGAGTCATTCAGGAAATAATCACACTGACCACCTTTTTTAGTTACATACATTGTATGAACATTTTATATTTATTGACATTGACAAGATGTCTTTGAAAGACGAAAGACCTCTCTTTATTTATTTTCTTTTTTGTTATTAAATTTATTAAACAATTTTTAATAAAAAATAAATACCTAGTGTAGTTAACTAATAAGTAATAAAAACATAAATTCAAAAAAAGTTAAAAAATCAATTAAATAATTTTTTTAACGAATCTTTTTTTTGATGATAACTTTTTAAAAATTCGTTTTTACTTTAATAAAAATTATATAATTAAAACACTGTAACTGTATTTGGCAGAGACCTTTCGGGACTAGTCCAAAATCAGTGTTATAAATTTATATACTTGGTATGAAGTTTATGATAATGATATTTATCATAATACAATTTTTTACTAAAAACAAAGTACAGCACACTCGTAAATTAAAAAATAAAATTAAGAATTTTTATTCAATAAAATATTTTAATTCATATGTAGGTAATTTAAAAAAAAAAGTGAACGGGTTTTGATCACTTCATATCATCCACAAACGATGATATGATACTGACAATGTTTTGAATACAGAACACTTTTTTTTTCTTTTTCTTCTAGCGCGTTTTAGAAGATGTATTTACATATAAACATTCGAACAATTTCGAATATAATTGCTGAGATTTCAGGAAATTATCTTAGTATTTATTACGCTAATATATTATAATGCAAACTGGAGTATGTGATTGAGTTATATTCTCTCTATAATGAAAATTGATTTTCTCTAAGGATGATAATAGATCAAAAATAATAGGAAAAATAGAAATAATAGAAAAAATATCTAGAATATTCTAACAATAAAACATAAACATTCTCGTTTTTTTAATCTAATTGTTTTGTGTCTTTTTTGTAACTGATCGTTCCTTTGTATACATGTTTTGTATGTATACAGAGGTTTAACATGTAAAAGGCTTTGGCCGTAAATATTTGTAAATAAATAAATAAACAAAATTTTGGAGTTATGGTTTATGGCAAGATTCAAACACAGAACTTTTAAAATAAATTCTCATTTTTTGTCGTCGATATATCATTACTCATTATAAGAATAAAAGAAATCGATAGTGACATTGATTAGAAGGAATTTTAATTGAAAGGACATTCTCACCCGTGCAAGCTTTTCCAATTTTTTTCTTTATATAGGTAGGTACTATTTTACAAGTCATCTGAATCATGTTGTCCAGTGCAAGATGTTAAAATATTGTATCGTTTTTTCGCTAGCGAGCCGACGTAAAAATTATAAGCCATAAATTTACTAGAGACTAAAATTACTGGCGATTAAGACCATTAGATCGTTCTTTAAGCATAAAAAATAAAAACGCGTTAAAAAAGAGTGGTTACTGTTTTACGTTGCAAAGAATCAGTGTTATCAAAACGAGTCAATAGGTTGATAAGGATCTTATATTTAATATCGTTGGCTTATTTTGGGGTCGCCAACAGATCCACCTCTTTGAATCCACGCAGCGTACATAATTTATGTAGAACAGAATTTGGTACATATTAATTAGCTACTGGAAAAGTATCTAAATTCTTATTCCTTCTCAATTTGAGGGCAAAGAACTTGCATCCAAGAAATGAAGTTAATTAGGGATAAGAAATGGATCATCAGAATTTTGTGATTAATGACTTAAATTTTGTAATAAGTTTCATGTTAAATTTGACATTTTTAATGAAGGGACTGAACTAAAAGCAGGTAATTAGACGGAAATGAGCTTTGAAGTTCTCGAGTATTTAAAAAGATTATGATTGGACTCCGAAATGTTGTAAATAATTTAAAATTTTGCAGTTGCTGAATTTCAAATGAGTGAAAAACGTATTTCATAATTAACTTACTTAGAAGAAGTTGGCAAGGGCATGTGTCGAACATGTGTGTTGAAAGGCATGGTTTGGAGTGACCAGAGGTCCTGAAAGCGGCGGTGGACTGGGATCTTTGGAGGAGGTACTAGGCGCAATGGGTCCCCGACCCAACTAGAACAAGAGGAAGAAGATCTATGTACATATGTACTAACAATTCAATTCATAAACATACTGATATGTTGGATTAAATCAAACTTCCTTCACTTGGTTGAATCAATCTCTCTACATCTGTTATTTCGGAAAATAAATCGACAATTTACAAAAAAGCAGTAATTTTTTCGGATGAATAAGTCATTAATTTATGAACAGAATAAAGTTCAAGAATAAGTAAGTTCGTATAATTCTTCCGGACCCAGACTGCAATTAAACCCAAAATCTGGTGGTATATGTGTTTTAAAAAAACTTCGCTTAGAGATATCGACTATAAAACTTGAAATAATTGTCTAAAATAAATGTTTACTCATTACTTCCACGTGCCCAATTCGTCGTAATTTAATTTAAGATAATTTTGTATTAATTCACTTATCTGCGTTAATCTTGGAAAACTTTCGACAATCTTAATTAAGAATATATTAAGTACATCTTAAATCTTAATAGATACTTCCCAAAGTCATTTTAAATTTAATAGACGTATTAAATATTCAATCGCCGAACTAAAAAAATATACAAGCGAATAAATTTCCCCTCCCAACTTTATTATAAAAACAATCTTAATAACAACGAAAAAAAGAAACTTTGAACTTTCCGTTCCACAAAATTTCGTAAGCTTTTACAATTGGATCATTAAGTTGTTTTATGAGCAAATTGTGTATGTTTCAATTTCTCGTTTTTTTACCCAATCCGTGTTATAATAAAGTTATCTTGATATTGAATATTGATTTTTGAGTAAACTATTGAAAGTATTAAAAAATATACCAAGATAAAATTGAAAAAATCACAATATGTAGTTAACTTCCATATGACTTTTATTAACTTCGCGTAGGTACCTACTAGTATTCAGAGACTCTCGACTCCATCATCAGGCGATTAGTAAAAAGTTAGTAAAAAATAACTTTTTACTAATCGCCTGATGATGGAGTCGAGAGTCTCCGAATACTAGTACGCGAAGTTAATAAAATTCATTTGGAAGCTAACTACATATTGTGTTTTTTTCAATTTTATCTTGAAATGGACTTCCAACAAGTACCTTCGGTCAACAACATTAATGTTTTAAAAATTATGCCGTTTTTGTGCCTACATGAACAATTTTTTTGTTAAATTTTAATATTTTTGCATGAAATTAAACAGCTTTATAAGCACCTTGATATTGTCTTTCAGCCTTGAAACTGATTTTTTCACAGGTAATATTCTAAGAAAACTTTTTTTAATATCGTGTATCGGTAAATAAAAAGCGTAAAAACAAAAACTAACTTCGAACTAATATTTAAGAAATATTATGTTCTATAAGCTTCGAATCCGGTGGGAGAAATCCGTGAAAATCTATTACAATGAGTGGTGAAGGTTCTTTGGGAAAACACGCATAAACATGTTATTACTATAAACAAAGCACGAGGAAAACTACATAATATGCCGCTTATTAAAACTTTCATCGTAAAGAAGTAACCGTGCCATATATTATTTTGTAAAGTAAACTTATAATAGTCTGTACTAACTTCAACATAATTTTCTGCAGTGACTACACTTATATACTAAACCTTCTTGTGAAGGAAGCAATAGGATATGATCAGCAAATTGTATTATTTTTGATAAATAAAATATAAGATTTTTGTTTTGACGCCGTTTAACAGTCCCTAGACCGTCTCAAGGGCGCCTATTATTTTTATTTCGAGTTCGTCGGTAGCCTGGAGGTAGAGTCTCGGCTTCGTGAACAAGGGGTCCGTGGTTCGATACAAGAGGTACTGGCAAACTCCCCTTTCACGACACAAGCTTTTAGTAGCTTACTGTGAAAGGTGTATAAGGTTGTATTTGGGTTTATAAAAAACAAAACTCAGATATATCTTTAAAAAAAAAATTTAACTATTATAAAATTTTGAAAGCACTTTTGACTGTCACAAAATTTGATTGAAATGCGAGACTTTTATGTGAGATCCAATTGTAGGTATTATTGTCACAAATTTTATTCACTAATTCATACATATTTAAATTTGAAATTTTTAACTAGATTAACACCCAAAAATATTAACTTTATAAACTTAAAACAATGTTTTAAAATTTCGTTAATTTGAATCATTATTAGATAATAATATTCACATAATTTTGAAAAATGCCCCTTTATACTAAATTACTCGAAAACGAATTGATGGGCTTGATAAGAATTGAATAGAATAGATGCCCTTTTTATAAATACACTTTCTCTATGACAGAGATATTGCAACGTTGTGAGAAAAGTTGACGCAATAAGAAATAATTCATAATCACTTTGAGTAAAGGACTTATTATTATCCTGTGTTCAGAATGGAATGTTAAAGGGCGTATGCTTAAATGTTATTTTTAATAATAAGATTTATTATGATAAATAGGCATTTCTTTGAAGCAAACTATGGTTTTTGTTATAATCACTTATAAAACTCACTCCAAAAGGTAGATATTAGAATGATAAAACTAAGAAAATATAATAATTATGTTTTTTTGTGTTAGGTATATTATATTTACTACTATAAATTTACGTTTTTTTTTATTGAAATAAATATATGTATGTATACTAAAAAAAGTACTCTTCGTCAAATATCGTAAATAATCTTAAATTTTGTCGCGTAAATAGGTAGGTATATGGAATAAACCTTATAATATTGTATCGTAAAATATATATTATGTTACGTAGTTGATGTGAGTAGATATATATTTTACCATTTTACTGTGATTCGTTTACTACCAGAAACATAAAAGGATGAATGTTCTGCTGAAACGTCTGTACTTAGAACCATTCTGGCTTCATGCAGATTATCAAACGTGGCTAGCTGTATGCTGATACAATCAGAGGCATCCAAGCATTTCAAATAGCCACAACGAAAAAACTTCATAAACATAAAACATACCTATAATTTGTGAGGCTTTCTTCTTTTTCAAGTATGCAGTTGTATTTGTTTTAGGTAAAAGATTTCGGCCTATGTATGTATTGATGTCATTGTTATCAGTTGATACTTTCGACATCAGCCAAATAATATTGACAAACACACAGTCACTTTTAAGCTTAAAGCTAAGAAATGTAATTCAATTACTTATATTAACAATAGATCCATAAGCATCTGTACTCTATTGATTATAACTTCAGCATACTCTCACTATCGACTCTGGTTTTTTTAGTTTTTATTACTACTAATTACGTAAACAATACCACCGTACCAAATATGATGTGATATGGTTCCATGATGTAGGGCAGTAGCTGCACCAATTAAAATCCGGAAAAGTTCACAAAACACCCGAACCTCCCGCATGGCAAGCGTGGTGAGGTAACGCCAACAAACCCTCCAAAACAACAACCAAGATGCCGCATTATAAAATAAGAGCCCAAGATAGAGCGGCGTGGAAGGCGATGGAGGAGGCCTTCGTCCAGGAGTGGACGGGAGTAGGCTAGGAAGAAGAAGAAGAAGATGTAAACAAATTGTTAAGTTTTAATTTACTGGATTTTAAATGTCGCACCTAGCCAATTAATATCAATGTTTACCACTGTGCGGCGCTGTCAACTTGGTTCGACCAATGATTTGATAAAGATAGGTCAATAATATTACAACTGTTAGGAAATTGTGGACATAAATGGCGAAAAATGTATAGTTTTATACAAAAAAAATATGTTGTAATTTGGCGAGATTTTCGTCAGTATACTGAGGTTCAGATTTTTGCTTTTTAGACAAAATTCTCTCTTGGAAGGTTATATAAAAGGTTTACATTTTATTTTCTTCCTCGTTCATAACTATCTTTTATTGCATTTTCATTGTTCTTTGTTACAATACCAACTCTTATAAATTCAAATGTGCAAATACCTGTGTGAATAATAAATTATTTAGATAAACCACCAAACAAATCTTTAAATTGCAACGCACAACCAGAGTCAAACACCACTACAAATAGAAGATAATTTTCAAAGTTTCGTATCTTGTTTAACCCTGAGACACAACACATGCATCAATAAATCTCCCAAGACTTTGGCTTTACGGAGCGAGGCACATGAAACCACGTTAATGTATTGTAAGTGTAATTTCTTTCAGAACACACAAGGAAATAATGTAATATAACATAATGTACCAAGTCAATACATAAAATATTATTATTTTGTATTTTCCATTCAATGTCGTTACGTATACATTTTATGAGTTAACATTTATGGTTCTTCCAGTAATAATAACATGGAAAACAGATAAATATTAAATTATTTATTCTCATTTTTATAGACACACTTTTGCTGTTATAAATGTATGGAAAATAATATTATTTATCTCTTATTGATAACTAGATTTTATAAATGTTTGTAGCCTTAAGCGTGTGCCCGGTAGATAACATCTCGTATAGATTGTATTAGTTTACCACTGGTTTTTCCATATTACAGAGTCTTTTGAGGACAGAAGTATATACGGAATAAAATATTTATGTGTATATGTGTGTAATTTTTTCTCTCTCAAGCATACACAATGGTTCTTACTTAAGAAGAAATTTAAACACCCTATCGGCTCTTATCTGATTTCTTTTAAAAATTATTAACTACATTTTTCTTCCCGTATCAAATGAGGTTACATAGTATCCTTTTGTACGTTTTTCTTTAAGAAGATTTAAAGATTTTTGACTCTTTTTTCCAATTTAGTCGTAAGAACCAAAAGTTTAAAATAGATATTTAAAGTCAATGTGGTTTGAAGGCTTTCATGGCGATCTTCACTATCTGGTTGTTGGTTTTCGGGTTTGCCATGTCTTGATTTGTTAAATCAGGACATTTAACAAATCAAGACATGGCAAACCCGAAAACCAACAACCAGATAGATATTTAAAGTAACTTAATATATCATACCTATAATTTAGATTCAGTAAGCTGAAAATATGTTAATTCAATATTCTGAATCAAACTACATGTAATAAGGTTTCAATTCCTCTATACTTTTTCAATACGTATGCCGACTAATTGAAGACGTTTTACTTGTAATTAGATTAAAGACTTTCGCTAGATAATCTTACTTGTGGTAGTTACATCCTATAATAAAATAAAATACAAAGACTATTTTCTTTAGATTAGCTTAAACTGCAAATAATCTTTTAAACACCAAGCTATTTAGTAGTAATTTCATTTAAATATAAATTAAAATACTGAATAAAATAAGTAAGAATAAGGATTTGTTTGCCAAGGCGCCCAATCTTCTAGATCAGATAGGCATTGTGCCAGAACACAAAATACTTTCAACAAAGAATAATATTTTCAAAACTTTACGTAGCAGTAAGTTCCTCCCACCGAGCAGCTTTCATGAAACATTTTGAAGTGCCTACAGAAAAGTGTATATATCCTATTTTCGTCTCACGACAAGATGGAAAAACTTGGCCTATTATTTGTTGAAACAATTTTTTCACCGAATGCACTAACAGTATTTTAAACTACACTGTTATGGACCATTCAGAGAAATTGGTTTTTGAAGAACCTACCTACATATTTTACTTGGATATACTTAAAAGTTTTGATGAGAAATTTTATATAAAAACTATGTAAGAAGTATATTTCTATACATACTTAAATACAATTACTTCAAGACAACCTTTTCCACAATTGCTGTATTGTATATCCTTTAAATAAAATAGCTTTGGTTATAATAATTTCTGTGCTGTTGTTGATGAAGTTCCTTCAAACTTATGAAGATGGCGACAGCACGCGAGCTGAAAGCTCGTGATAACTTCGGCAACTACACGGAGACAACATAATAAGGACCGTGGTGACCAAAAATTATCTAAAGCTTAATGAGCAACTCATATTTTAATTGTTATCTGAACTAAGTTTGGAAAATACAAAAATATTTGAATTAATGAGAGGACAGCATGATGAGTTTGTACATAAATATCCATGAAAAAATGCTCGTTTCCATAAAAAAGTAAGAGTAAATTTATAGTTAGTTTAAAATAATTATTATAGATATTACGTATAGGTTTTCTTAGCATGTTCTATTTATGTAAATATTTTTTTGTTCTGAAATGAGACTAACTGTAAAAAACTACGTGCAGAGCCTTTCAACATCTAAAGGTTTATTTAATTTTTATTTATTTGGTATCAAAATTTCATTTAATTTTATTTCATTGATATACACAAACTTTTACATCACTTTCACGATACAATTCATTTAATTTAAAAGTCGTAAGAACAAATTTTTATATCAATTATTGTTCTATATATTTAGCAAAATTGAATCTCAAATCTTCACCACATAATGCGACCACTGACAAATAATTTCATCAAATACGACATAGGTGACTTGTGTATGTCCTATCCACCCACACACACCTAAGCTTGACTGTGTTTTATAGATCACTCGACCTAGTAATGTAATGCATACCTATAAGTATCTATTTACGTAGTATTCTCTCTGTCACCTAAATAACAATAACGTATCACATAATTATAATATCTAAATCACAGGAATCAACTACTGCTAATTGTAATAAATTAGGCGTGGTATTGTGTCTGAATGTGGAAACATACTCACATGGTCGATTACTATAATACTATTGTATTAATAACAGATTTACTTATCTGCATAATACTGTTTGTGATGTAGATCTAGATAATTAAATCTAAAGTTAATAAGTAGGTGTTTGGTAATAGGTATAAATGTCCTTATAAGTTTATATCTATGGTTTTTACCATTAGTGCCATGTGAAAACGTGGAACTACAATTTATTATCGGCATATTAATCCTTGTAAGTTTATATCTATGACCTTAACCATTTGTGGTATGTAAAACCGTGGAAGGACAATTATCAGCATATTAAATTAGTTCATCAAAAAATTTGATTCACCTTATATTACCTGTAAACGAATTTATAAACTTTTGATTAATGCATAATATGTTTTATTATAATAATATTTTAATAAAAACGTCGTTAATATTTTTTATAAAACGTAATGAATTTTCATTCGCATACATGTCTTCTCAATTCTTATTTCTGGATACTTTAAATTATTGAAATAATAAAACAAATGTTTTATTCTACTAATGGTTTATTATGTGAGAGAGACGTCTTTCGTCTGATGAGGACATTGTCAATCTGATTGACAATGTCCTCATCAGACGAAAGACGTCTCTCTCACATAATAAACCATTAGTAGAATAAAACATTTGTTTTATTATTTCGATATGGAATTCTACTACCTAAACACCGACACAGTGAATTTAAATTATTGATTTCATTGCAATATAGTGCTGAAAGGACGCCAAGTGGTTTGAAAGATATGTTTATTGACTAATTTTCCTGATTAAGGCAATTGTATATTGTAGAATGAAACATCATTCGTAGTGAAATTCATAATTTGAAGTTTATACCTTGAAATCGAAACTAGAAATAGACATGCCAGTTATCTTTCCAAGTCTTCTAAGGTAAAATTAGTTTGGCTATTTTTATAAGTTTTCAAATGCCTAGTAAAAGGCACGTGTTTGTAAAACCTTAGGTATATTTCATTTTAATTTAAAATAGCCACTCGCAAAAAACTGGAAAAAAATACATAAATTACAACACACAGCAATATCTGGGCAATTCCCCAATAAAATTGAGGGGATATAAAGGATGTTCAAAAAGAGTTTATAAGACAATTCACATCTACAATTCAGCGATGAAACACGCCACTCATCCTGGATATCTTTCTTTATTCAAATGTTTAATGGTCTGACTGGAGAAATTGATATATTTAACGTGACGTATGCAGAATTTATAAGAAAAAGTGAAGATTTATTGTAGTTGTTTTGTCGTTTGGATATAGTTAAAGGTTATCTTCTGGGATCGCATTGGCCTTCAGCTGTAATGATCCTAGTAAGAATTGTCTTATTGCCAGTAATATTTTTCTTTAACTGGCTCAGAGAGGACAATCTGCATGATTATTACTTGCAGTTAGCCTGCTGACTACCCCACTCGTGGGATTTGCGGTGATGGAATAGTAATACTGGTATTAGAAATGAGTTCTATCTATAAGTACTATCATGGTACATTCGTAAAGTTGTTATATTTGTATAAAAAAATATACCTTTATAATTGTTACTATTAGACAAATTATAAAATTAAATCGTCTTGAATAAGATCACCGCAAAGACGCTGTTATACCATAATATGGCGAAAATAAAACAAAAAGTGTATATGATGATAATTAATTACCTAAGTCCATTTTATGACATATAATGTTTTAGGGGTGAGAGTGATGCTGTTAATTCAAGATGTTACCATAAGTTAAATAGTCAGTCACAAGTTAGTAACACAGTTCACAGAAGTAGCAGGATGTTGACCTATATTAATGTGACATATTATAATCATAATAATAACAGCAACAACAATAATACGGTGAGTAATAATATATATCGAATGATGTCCAACGCAGAAGTTGTCACAGAGTATGATAATAATACTATTATTAATCCATGTAGATATAACATTGTCCTAACGGGCTATAAATGACATTAACAGAGGAATGTTACATGTAACACAGTCTCTATGTATTAATTAATAGCCATCCCTTGACACTCGCATACATACATACATACACACACACACATACTCACACATACCTACACAATACAGTACCAACTACACCAAATAAGATTATAATCATATTAAAATCACAGTCACTGCTATTTTAATGTTTCGTAAACTAGGTATATCATTCAAAACTTATTAAGTTACATTCTGTTTAAAAGGTAGATAATAGAAAAGTAATTGAGTACAACCAGCAGACTAACTGCATTGAATATTCGTATTCGCATTCGCATTCGCGAATATTCGCATATTTCAAAGTATTCGCATTCGAAAAAGCTACTGCAAGAAAATATTCTTTAAGGAAACCGAGGAGTTTTGAAATATTTTAAATTCCTACACCATTTTGAAAATTCGGAGACGGGGGGGGGGGGGTAGAAATTTTAAATGATTGAGCAATATTGTAGAAATCTAAGCAAGTCAATATTCGCTATTCGCAACAAATATTCGCATTCGCACACCTGCCTTTTACAGGAGACCTGAAAAGTAGCTGAAAAAAGTGGGATATTTATCCTTTGCCGAGGACTCCATAGGATGGAGCAAATGCACATGTGCATTTTACTTACTGGAAAATTCTTCAAAGTTTCCACATAAGTAGAAGCTTTTATTATTACTATTGAATACGAGATATCATATTCTATTGAGACCATCACAGCTTTTTGCCAACGCGATTCCAGAAAAAAAATGTAGATTATTAGTAGTGATATTTTTCACATTTAACTATATAAATCGCAAATTGTTACTGTGAACATTGTGTACTGGTGTACTTATTGCATGCTTAATTTTAGTGTCCGAAGGGAGATGTCATCGCGATTAAGCAGGTGTATAAGACTTATGGCACGCGGGGGAATTTGATTCCCGCATTCAGTTCAATTGTGTTTGGAAAATAATCGTAAATAATTAATTATATTATTGAATTCTGCGGTTGTTTTTCAATAATTAACATGAAATGGTGTTCAGTAAACTTTACATCTTTATGAGGCAAATTATTGGTTGTTTTATTTATCAAACGAATAATTTTGTATTACGATTCGATTTTCATTTTCCAATATTATGTTCATATGAAAACTATTTTTTGTAGCAGAAAGTAATGTATTGATAAAAACTGATTAAAATAAAATGAGTTTAAAATAACATATATCAATTTCGGTCACAGATAGTTTGAAAGGTATACTAATGCAACCTTGAGTCCGAAAGGATTGCATTCGGTCAATACTGCTTTTCAATTTTTATTTCTTGTACTAGAAAATAGTAATGGTACACTCGGCGAAAACTCAAGAAACAAATGTTCAAAAACTATCCCACACACTACATAACCATGTCTTTGATACTAACGGCATTAATTTAATTTTAAATTATATAATAAATATTATAAATTTATTATATAACTGCATAACTACTTCACGTGTTGCAAGTAGCAAATACATATCAAGGTCATTAAGGTTTAATCTTCCATTTACAAATAAAAACAAAATGTTGACGTGCCCTATTGTGTGCGTAGATATTTCAATAATGATTGTTGCCGGTTTAAATGAAAAATTCATAAATATGAGTTTTGTGTATGAAATTTGAGACAAACATTGGGAACAATAAATTAATTTGCTCAGCCTGTTTTTAATATCGTCCTATAGGTAATATTTGTTCGAGAATTAATCTTTTTTATTACTTGACATACATACCAACAATGAGTCATATACAATAGAACGTACCAGAAAAACGGGTTTGAATTTTGTGTTCTATATTGCATTGTCTGTATTATTGACATTTTTAGGTATGTGATAGAAAAATACAATAGTTTCCTCTTATTTGGTGAATAGTTATTAACTTTGATATTTAGTTCCGTTTCGATTCCGGTTAATTAGTTTTTATTGCTCTATGATCCTTCTATGTAATATACACATTTTTATGGCATGAAAAGGACGATCTTTATGTTCACTAAACATATCTTTTTTTTAAATAAAAATAGATGTCTGTGTTTTGTTATAAATCGAAATACAACTTTTTACACCTTTCACAGTAAGCGAAAAGTTTGTGTCGTGAAAAGGGAGTTTGACAAAACAGTAGTCAGCTTAATAGCTTTTCCACAAGTAGAAAATGCTTCAGGATAAAAGTGTAGACAAAAAAAATAGTACTAGCTACTTGGCATCTTCCACAAGAGGGATAACCAGCAAAATAACTGCATGTTTTGAGCATACAGGTTGCCCTTTCCACGCCTAAAAAATGTATAAAATATGAAATGCAATCAACGACAAATTTTCATATTTTTTGTATATTTTTGAAAGTATTCAGTGTAATCCTATAATGGTTTTTATTCATTCTGGAGATAGGTATTTCATGGACATTTTAATTATATTTTCACTGAAGAGCCACTTCAACTGTATCTACTCATCCTGAGACAAAGAAGTACCATTTTATCTTTCTTTTCAAACTCCTTCATCTCAATTTCAGCGCTGGCTTGGAAATATAATATTTTAATTTTCATGAACATTTGAAATGATTGAAGTAAATGTATTGAAGAAGCTTCTTTCTATCTACTATGAGTGTGATATTCTATTATTTGAGACGAAAAGTTCTGGGTTACATTCTAATTACTGAATCATGCCAGTATATTCTGTTTTTAATTAATTTATTTATTTATTTAACAGAGACACACACACACAGAGTTGACAAAACATACATAAGAAGAAAAAAAGACACATTGATCTGTTCTACTTCTTCTCAAAGAGCCATGTCAGGTCCCCCCGACGTCGGCTATCACCCTGGCGTAGGCCTCTCTGTCCTGTGCCAGCTGGAACAACTCCTCCACACTCCGAACTCCGGTCCACTCTCGGATATTTTTCAGCCAGGACATCTGCCGCCTTCCCACGCCACGACTACCCTCAATTTTTCCCTTCAAAATGAGTTGGAGTAAACTATATTTCTCATTTCGAAGGACGTGTCCCAAATATGCCATCTGTTCTACAATTAAAGTATTAATAACAATATAAATAAGCATAATTTTACCACGTTCATTCTTAAACAATGATGAATAGATTATAGGTACCCAATCGGCTAATTAAATTTATTTATTCATTTTTCAATATATTCAACAAATTTCAATAAATCAGCCGTAAAAAGTATGGAAATATGTAGGCAGGTTGATCTTTAGATTTCTAGAAATGTGACTATGTCAGAACAAGAAAAGGGTTGGGTTTGTATGGTTCGATATCAAAACGCACTGAAGTTTTTTGGAAGTCTACATCCAGCGTTTAAGAGATGATTGCTAGCAGTATGTACGAGCATGGTTATTTAATTTTCGTTTCTTTCTACATACTCCAATAGGTGGCAACAGACATCGACTAGTCATATCTTTGAATCTGGTCCTCAGTACTACAGTTACGGATGCACATGCGGATCTGTAATATTTTTTTTAGGATGCGGATTTAAAATACAAAGCGATTTTTTAAATACAAAACCATAAATTTCGCATTTTTTGTTCGAAATCGTTCGATTCGTCCATTTATACCATCATGCCACCCAATGAACGAATGTAATGAATATTCCAGAAAAAAATACATTTTTACCAAATCCTCATATCATTTTTGAGAGTCCGAAGCTTTTAAAATGAAAGTTGCGAATGCGGATGTCAAAGCACAGAGCAGAAACTAGCTTCCTCTATTTCTAGTGTCTTTCTTAGTGCTTTGATGTCGTTTTCATAGAAAATTGTAAAAGAGAGACCGGGCTGTCAGAATCCTTGTGGACGAAAGAACAGTGCTCTTTTTGGCTAAATATCACTGGACGTGGACATTCTCAAAATATGCCCAACTAGGACCATCATCTCTCCAATATTAAAGAGACTTCAGATGTTTATTTAGTTACTTAAATAAAGACTTGAATAAAATTAATAAAATATAAATTACATTAATGTGCTTTAAAGAGAATGGTTTATTCAAATGAAACTTAATCTTTAAATCTTCATAAGGAGTGGAAAGTATAAATAAAACATTTAAAAATATATTAATTTCGTCTCTGTGATTCAACTACTGGTCTAAAGAAACAAGAAGCTTGGAAAAATAGAAATAAAAAATAAGTCCTTAACTCCTTTGGTGCACAACTCAAGGACCAGTTAACAAGTTGTTAAAGAATCTCTACAAGTAAAATCACCAAGGTTCTAAGATGCAATCTTCCTCTTAAAACATTATGCTTATAAGAGATAAAAATTAATAACTCGTGGGTAATTCTTTTAATGAATTGAAAAGAAAAAAAAAACAAAATAGGATAATTTATAAAGGTTCGTTATTTTAGGAGTTTATAAGAGTTAAAGACTTATTTTGTAGTAAGAACAGAGAAGTGTCACATTATGAAGATTATCAATGATTTGTAGTACCTTTGTAGATTATTCTATACATACATTCTGATAAAATATTACACATATATAAAAACACTCAACATATAAATTACAATGAAAGTGAAGGGGAGAAAGGAGGAGGAGGGGTTAGGCTTGCTCGTCCTGTAATGAAAATAGTAATAAAAAACAAATGAGGATAAAACAAAATCACGGACAAATCAAACATAATAAATAAGAATTAATAAACAAAGAAAAAAAATGTATGTAGGTAATAAAGCTAAATGTATCGAGGCTACCGGTAAGAGACCAAAAGGCCAAAGCGCAGATGGCGTGAAGAAGTGAGACAAGACATGCGGAACTGCGATTTTTCCCGTGAGGATGCGCTCGACAGAACCAAGTGACGAAACAAAACAAGAAAAGCAGATCCCACCACCATGTGGGACTTAATTGACTAGGAGAAGAAGAAGGAGAAGAAACAAATAAAAACAACAATGACCAACAAAAGACCTAAAAAATTACAAGCAAGCAAAGAATTAAATTAATAATTCGATAAAATATTTCACAATTGCAAATCAAAATGCAATCATAAAGTTCTCTAAACAATTTCCGGAAAATATTCGGAAGCTGCATTTAATATTATCTGAATACAAAGCTGGAAGTCGAATTTCTCTATTCGGAACGGTCATCAATCATTCAGGGCGATATGTTCCACGCTCCTACGGTGCCGCCGTTAGTAGGTCTTGTATGAAATATACCCTGCACAGATCTTGGTACTTAAGTGCCAACATTGCCAACCAACTCGACAGAAGTACAATTCATGCACACAAGGAACAAGTGGAGAATATGCTTGACGAATTATGTTAACTCTTGGAATACAAAACAAAGTAGTGGATATTAATTTCACTCTTTCGGCATGTGTCGATAGAATCTGGTTATGGTTGAAGGAAAATGAATTTTTCATTTCATTAAGGTGGTCTAGGCACGTGGAAAAAATGTCTGAGGACAGAATGACTAAAAAGGTAAACATGGTAGAGAGGAAGGATTTTTGGAAATGTGGTTGCTCCAGGATTACATCGCTAAATAACGTAGAACATCAGGGCTACTCTTGACACAATCTAAATACGATCTTAGTATAGTCTTGATCTTAATCATACGACGCGCGAAGGGACTATTGTCAAAAATACCGCGCTACCGCTGCCGCGAGATTGGTATGTTCGAATTTTTGACTGATAGTCACTTCGCGCGTCTTATGATTAAGATTAAGATCGTATTTAGATTTTGTCAAGAGTAACTCTATAAAGATGGACACGTGCTGAGTGCAATGAATATGAGAGCATGCACGTGTAGAAGAAGTAAAAAGTTGTGCAATGACAGGAATAAATGACGCTCGATCCTTTTTGCCTACCCAATGTAAGAAGAACAGTAAATACAGAAGCATTGTGTAGGTATAATATAATCGGAAGATATGTTGTGTCATAACTCAGTTAAGTAAATACCGAAATATTTAAACAGTAAATTTAATATTTCAAACATTTCGTGCAATGTTTCTCATTTTCACAGTCATCAAACAGTTTCTATGCGAACAACATTCATTCTATATGATCATAGTTTGTCATTTGACACTGTTTTAGTAGATATGTGAGTAACAAGACCTTCCAGTATACTATCAAAGCAACGTTATATGTACGAGTAGGTGCAAATATCTATATAACTACGTTGCTTCATATAATAATGGTTCACATTCATTTGCTCTGTGCGCATTCATCCCTTAGTGGCCCAATTCAACGTATGCTATTTGAGAGCTGCCACCGTTAATCAATATTTTAACTAAATTAATTGTTACTTCGTTAAATCTGTTATTCCAATGTCTAAATTTATTAACTGCCTTGCCAGACTTAAGTCTGGCGAGGCACTTCATTCTATTTGTTTAATTTATTTAAAGAATATATTGTGTATTTCGATTTAAGATAATGTGAAGTTAAGCAATAGATTTTTGCAGTAGATTAAGATTTTTCTGAAAAATAAATAAATAAATAGAATATTGATACGTAGAGGACATCTTGTATATTAATTGCATGCATTGAGTCTACTGGCTTCCTCACTTACGGAAGATGCTGTGATGATATAGATAGATATTTTTTTGGAAAATTAATTCTGGGAGTTAAATAGCTACAATATGGCCTCATTACGATAAAGTAAGAAGCTTAACAAAGGTTCTTAAAGGTTTTTTTTTAAAAAACCAGTACCTGTAGTGGATGCAGCGTATTTTTCGGAAAACATCTTGGGGCCTCCCCTCTAGAAAAAGTAACCGACATTTCATTAACTTTTTTAATCGTTAATGCCCAACGCTGAATTATTACTTACTTAGATTCCAATGGGGTGCGTTCCACACATGCAAAAAAGCACTGAAATGTCAAAAACAAAAAAAATGCTACCAGAATCTGGAGCAACCTCCCCAATGATATTCGGTCCTCTTCAACAATAGACTCATTCAAATATAAAGTAAAATCCCTCATAAACAATCCACCATCTCATTAATAGTAGATACATGTATATAGGTATAGGTTTATGGTTGTGAGTGCTTACATTTTTTTTTGTATTTATATAGGTATTCTTGTTTTATATAATAGGTAGGTATTGTATTTTCTGTTTATATGTCCTGTTTACCTTAATTGGTATTTTCATAATCGGTAAGAAGTTTATTCGCATGCTGAAGATTCATTCATTGGTCGGAACACGTCGAAAACGAAGAAGTGTTAACCAGGGTTGGCGAAAAACGGCAACCCCTCAAAAGAATCTGCCAACAACGAGCTAACTGGATTGACCACAACATCAGGCACCCAGGACTGCTCATCGCAATCGCAGAGGGTAGGACCGAAGGCACAAATGGCAGAGGCCGACCGAGAGACGCCTATATGGACCAACTGAAGAGGGACATGAGCTGTGGCTCATACTCCATGCTCACACTCCATTGAAGAGACTGGCTGAGAATAGGGAGGAGTGGAGAAGAAAGTTTAAGTTCGTTGCAGACCAATCCAATGGATTGTAACTCATTATATATACCTTAATTGATCTAAACTCGCTTATCAAACATTATAGTAGGTTTACTGGAAGACATTGCCTCAAGGCAAGATATACGCCGTTTGTAAAATTTATTTTTGACAATAAAGTGTTTATTAATATTGTCTGAAATTGTTTTAAATATCTCAAATTCTTACATATATCAAATTAAAAATTGTAAACGCAGGGAAGGATGGAAAAATTTGAAGAGTCGGGTGTTGTCTTAAATTCTAACAAGTTTTCATTACGTAAGTGTGACCAATATAAAGAAAGAGTCTAGTCCCGCCACTGTTAGATTCATAATTTCTCTTACAAATGCAATTGCTGTGTACCTGCTAGGTACAGGAATTGAAATTGAATAATATAGTATGTTAAAATAATATGTAGGTTTTTTTTATTTTTGACTAGTCTAATTTGTTTTTCAAAATGTTAGCGCATCAGCTGCTGAAACAAAATGTGGAACATTAGGAACTGAATTCTGAACTGAACTAAATTCAATGTTTTTAAGAAAAATCTGAAAACAAGAGAAATACTTTTTTGAATTTTCTATGGATGGAATTATGCACACATTTTCATGATCTACCCGCACCGGGTGCTTAGCTTGGGGGGGGGGGGGGGAAAGGGGGGGAAAAAAAGGGGGAAAAGATAATTATGGTTCATAAGTTGACGTGTGTTGTACGTTGTTTTATATCTCTAATTTAAGTCGATACGTTTTACAGATACGTTTTACGTATATTCAAGGATTGTTAACAAACTATCATATGTAATACTTTAACAAGAAACTTTTGTAAAACATTATTAAGTAGGTACCTACATCTTTGCACCCCCCCACTAAATTTCATATATTTACATTCGCAATTATCCAACATTTTTCTGTAGATAATTTATGCACGTTAAGGTGATTTATATACTCGTATGCAGAGATGTGACGTATTTCAAATAAAAGTATTTAAAATACAAATACAAAATACAAAATACGTATTTGTATTTTGTATTTCAAATACCTTTTTGTAAAAAGTATTTTGTATTTTATTTGAAATACTTTTTTTGAGTATTTTGTATTTTACACAAAATACTTTTACAAAATACCTTTTTATTGTTTGAAACAAAATTCTGCCATTAATTGATATGCGCGTACGCAAGCTTTTTTTTTACCAATTTGTTGAATTACAAATACAACGTTTCCATTAGAGTAAGTACTCCATGTTTGAGATATACACACATAATAATGATGATTGAACAAATTATACATGACGCCGTTTAACGATCCATGGCCATTTCAGGGGCGCTGTGATTTCTCCTGAATGGTAGCATTTTCAATTTTGTCTGAAGGCAATCTATTCCAGGCAGATGACGCTGCGACTTTGTTTCTTCTTTCTGCAAATTTAGAGGTATTTGCCCTTTTGAGTTCAACGAGTTTAAGAAGCTGAGCACAGCCTTCGCCACACATTTTCGTCAGCGGAACAGCTCAGTGGGTAGTGTGCTGCCTTGTGGACAGTGAGACACAGTTTAAACACCAGTATCTCTAGGACTCTCAGTTAGTGTAGACTTCTTAGTAGTGAAGTTATGTGGCAGCTCTTATTCTCTCTGTAAATGATCCGGAGGCAACACTAAAAACCATCTGAAGACGATAAGGAAGAGTCTGGAGCAGTCCTGTATACTGTATGTATGATGTTACAGTAGTCCATACGATTTCAGATTTGGATTATCCATTCTGATTTATTTTGCAGCCCATGTCAGGAATTCTCGTACCTGCTTGATGATACTCAATCCATTTATGACAATTTTCGGCTTATTCTTCTAACAACCGTACATTTTGTCATGACTTAATTAATTTTTTTTTCTATTTTGACAGTTCTTCCTAAAGCTCATCCTCATTGTCTGCAAGCAATGATATATCGAATCATGTCAACCCTTTCTCCATTTATGTATACTCTTGTCCAGTTTTTCATTCATCAATGGCATTCATCAATTATCTGCAAGCAATGCTATATCGAATCATGTCAACCCTTTCTCCATTTATGTATACTCTTGTCCAGTTTTTCATTCATCAATGGCATTCATCAATTGTCTGCAAGCAATGCTATATCGAATCATGTCAACCCTTTCTCCATTTATGTATACTCTTGTCCAGTGTTTCATTCATCAATTGTCTGCAAGCAATGCTATATCGAATCATGTCAACCCTTTCTCCATTTATGTATACTCTTGTCCAGTATTTCATTCATCAATGGCATTCATCAATTGTCTGCAAGCAATGCTATATCGAATCATGTCAACCCTTTCTCCATTTATGTATACTTTTGTCCAGTTTTTATTTCTCTTTCATTCATCAATGGTTTAAATATTAAATACTTTTGTCTTACACCTTGTTCGACTATTTGTAAAAAGTATTTTAAAAAGGTATTTTAAAAAAGTATTTTGAAAATACGTATTTTGTATTTTGTATTTAAATACCATTTTGAAAAAGTATTTAGTATTTTGTATTTGAAATACAAAAATTCAAAAGTACTTGGACTTAAGTGAAACATTATGAAAAGAACGTAGAATGTAGATATAGTCATTATTATGCACTGAATTTCATACACTTCTTCCTTAAGGACTGGAAGGTCGCTCTAGACACGATTTTAATCTTTAAATTTAGTCTTATTTAGAATCTTTAATATGTTTTTCAATCATAAACCATAAGTCTTCTTCTCTAAGTCTTCACACCTCTCGTTCCAGTCCAGTCTCGTATATTGCGCAGCCACGATGTCTGCCTTCTACCAGTCCCCAGGCGTCCCTCTATTTTGCCTGTCATAACCAACTCCAAAATGTGGTACTTTTCTCCGCGCATTATTGACCCAGATACGAGATCTTACGCACTTTGACATCCAATAGGATTTCTCTGTCCATTCCAGCTCTTCTTAACACATGATATTGTATCTCATTCCCATCAAAATAAGACCATGACAAAATGATTCTAATAAATATAGGTAAAAAACGATGAATGTGAACTGTGTTTGAATTTTTGGGGCAATCAAAAAAACTGTTCGTTACAAACAGTCTAGTTAAAAATTCCATCTAAAATGCGTACGTTTGAAAAGAAAATCCAAACTCGTTGCAAACCAATTCAATGGATTGTAATCCACCATATTATAATATATAGCATAGTTACACAAGTATTAAAATAAAATTTAACATTAGTATGGACTTGAAAAGCTATTAATTTCTACCACCATAGTGGGTACTGAATAAAGCCTAATTATGTAATACAGCGAAGGGAGGAATCTATTTTAATTTAATAGAAAGCCTTGCTTAAGATAACGGGTAAGACTAGATAGGCAAGTATTTGACATTCAAGTACCTACTTAAGTATTTTAAACTTAAACGGAAAACTTTTACTCTTATCTCCTAATATTTTACTATGAAATTTATTCCAATTCGACTTTTTTGCATAAGGCGATGTTCTCAGTTTCGAAAGTTTTTATACCAATTTACTTTTCAAAAAGTCGAGTATTTCTGGGGGTATAACATTCTCAATTTTTAATAATAGTTATCCATATTTCGAGTGTGCTGTACAATAAGGAAAGGCAGGTAATTTTTTTTAGATTTACTGTTTTTAAATGATTATCCGTAAACGAGCGTATTTCTTACCCCGTGGAGCTCGCGGTATAGAATGGGTCTTTCACCCTTTTCTGTAATTTTACGAGCGTCCCGTAAAAAAGCAGGTGCTCGTAAAAACTCATGATACAAGATAATTAACATCTATAATTCAGCGATGAGGCTTGCTGCCCATCCTGAATGTCTTTTATTTTTTTATTGGCACTGAGAAAACATGCAGATTGTTTTATACTTGCAGTTAATCCGCTGGTTACCCCACTTGTGAGAAATGATAATTATAGTAGCAGTATTATTTCTTTAATTAAATAGAATAGTATATGTGTCTATAAAAAATAAGATATGAACTAAAGATAAATTTGTTAACATATTTATATATTTTTTTTACATCGTATTCTCGTGCTTTCGCAATGATGATGTGCAAAAAAGAATAAATAAATAAAATATTAGACACATATTTCGCGATTCGTATATTATTCTTACTATTAATTAAAAGCTATCAAATTTAGTGTTCGTAACAGGAAGAGGGGGGAAGAGAGAGAGAGTGAGAGATGAGGCACCGGAAGATAACGTCAAAGCGGAAACACAACT
Source organism: Athripsodes cinereus (assembly GCA_947579605.1). Classification (NCBI taxonomy): domain Eukaryota; kingdom Metazoa; phylum Arthropoda; class Insecta; order Trichoptera; family Leptoceridae; genus Athripsodes; species Athripsodes cinereus. Next base: position 25,569,549 of record OX388309.1, read on the forward strand.
GGAGTAAACTAGCGCCATTAGCGTCGGTCCATGGTACTAATCTAACCAGAACATAATACAATATCACATTAATAAATCTTTGTATATTACATAATAATAAAACTTTACTACGAAACTAACAACAAAGGAGTTTTATTTCATTATCACTTTAATTAATTTGTTACATATTTTTATTTAAACAAAGATACAAAGAACATCTACTTCCGTACTTTTCCTGAAATTAATTTCCCTTGAGATAATTAGTATATATCTGAAATTAATTAATACAAAGAAAATGTTAGTTCACCTATATCAAAAAATATTTTTTATTTCTTTGTTGTATTTTTTATTATACTCGAACAAAACGACGAATGTTTCAATAAAATAAGAATGTGAACCTTAAAGTTCGTTGACGAAGTTCAAGGTTTGTATTTTTTTTTTATTTATTAATGTGTTCGATATTTTATTTATTTATTTATTCTTTACTGTACATTGATTACAAGCAAATCTGCTATAGGTACAAAATATTACAGAATAACCAAAACTAAAATAGAGTAAAATTGAAAAATAGATTATTTTAATTTCATTACGGAATTTCGCTACCCAAATACCGACACAATGAATTAGACAGAGTGATGTATATGTCGCAGTCGTTTTGAAGAATCCGTCCGTTTACAAACGGCGTCGTCATTTTGTAAACGGCAGGCATATTATAAAATGACGAAAATGCATTCAGTCATATTACAATACGACTAGTCAAATTGTAACATTTCTCTCGTGCATGGCATTAACAGTATAAGTCAAAAAAAATCGATTTTTACTTTTTGATGGAATTTTGTAGTATATCTCAAACTACACATGTGTAATCGATAACAAAAATCAAATTGTAATTATAAGACCTTAAAAACAATATTTGTATTTAATAGTATATCTTATTTATTTTCAAACTCGTATAGCATTAAAAGTATATGTCGACCTATACTCTTAGTGACCAATCATTATGGTTAGTTTTCAACATTGTGAGTGGCATCAACAGTATAAGTCAACATGTACTATGAGCCGCGTGAATGTTTTTTTTCTTACTAATTCACTTATACTGTTGATATCACGTGCTGTCTCTCTTATTCTTTTGTTGGCTTTCTTCCTAGCCAGAAACTGCCAAGAAAAATTATTAGTTCAGGACAAAAAACACAAAATTCAAAGCTTTATCAAATGGGGCTTTAGGAATAGGACAAGGAGTTTGAAAATACTTTTTTTTTCTTGAACCCAGGAGCAAGGAAGTATTTGTAGGTAACGGAATCCTATAATGTACCAGGTTGTTAATCAAAGTTGGGTAGAAGTTATTTTTTTTTTTTTTTTAAAAAGATATATCTGGGTTTTTGTTATAAACCCAAATATAACCTTATACACCTTTCACAGTAAGCTAAAAGCTTGTGTCGTGAAAGGGGAGTTTGCCGGCACCTGGGATCGAACCCCGGACCCCTTGTTCACAAGGCCGAGACTCTACCTCCAGACTACCGACGAACCCATCGGGCATTCGAAAAAAAAATGATCAAGGTCCTCCTCCTTCAGGCGGTCGCATAGAGGAGAACCAATAACGTGGATTCGGTAGAGATGCGATCTGACAAAGCAATGAGCTAACTTCATTATACAGATCGTGGAGGTGTCAGCCTTACTCATTGAAATTTCCGAAAAACAAAAGTTTCGTGGACACATTGGGTTGGATTGAGGTATACTTTCTTCCTTTGAGTTGGCTGGTCTCTGACCACTCTGCCTGCCAGCACTGGATGAGATTTCGGCCGAATATCAAAGTGTAATCGGAGGCTGAGACAGTTTCCGATGGGTTAGGGAGGTTCGTTCCCAATTTGGCCAATAGATATACTGCCTCATTGCCCAGGATCCCACAGTTCGGGATCCAACCCAGTACCACCTCTCCACCCAAAATCTGAAGTTTATATAGGAGGTATCTAATATCTAAAGATAAAAGATCATCTGGTTGGGATAATGCTGGAGAGAGAACGGCCTGGAGGGAGAACGGACTGGAGAGCGTTTTGAGAGTCGCTGAGGAGAGTTTTAACCCTGTAATGGCGTATAGTCAGAGCCCTTATAGCCTCTCTAATAACAAGACATTCCGCTGAGAAGACTGACGACTCGTCTCTGTGCCTGAACATTTTATTAGTGTTATATTAAAAAAAGAAGCCAGCCCCTGTACGCTCTTTGTCACTTTTCGAACTGTCTGTATAGATGGGTGCCAGTAGTGCCAATCGGAATCAAAAATCGATTTGAAAATATGAGGTGCGAATATGCCATTACTGACACCCAGGTTGAGAGCAACTTTCGGTTTAAAACTTAGTGTGGGAAATGACAAAGAGTATACAGTAAGAACTGTGTAGCTCTCCAACAAGGGAGTTTTAATTTTTCTATAGCTGGTAACAAGAGGTGGTGGATCTTTACCCCTCCATACGGGTAAATGAGTTACCAAGTATGAGAGGAGATGAAGTTTGAGAGACAGAGGTAAAGGGTTATCAATAAAACGCAGGATTTTGACTAAAAACCTGTAACACATAAGATGTCTGCGCAGTCCAAGTGGTGGATCTGCAGCCTCCACCTGTAATGCATTGATAGGGGAGGATTACCCATAATTAACGGAAGAGACTGAGACCGGATCCGGTCTCAACAAGTTTTCTTGGAGGTTGGGGTTATTAAAAAGGATCCAAAGTCCAAATGGCTGCAGATAAATGCTGTATAAAAGATTTTCTGAGTCGCGGGGTGGCAACCTTACCAGACCCTGGAGACGGCTCTCATGATGTTGAGGCCGGTCTGACATTTGTGGTGTATGAGTTCAATGAATAAGGTCCATCAAAAACCAGTGACCAATGTGACCTCCAGGAATCTTATTTCGTTAAAAGAATTAATCAACCGTTGGTCAAATCAAAATTTCAGGTAGACTAGATGGAGTTTTCTGGAGAATACTATGCTTTTGCACTTCTGGAAGGAAGCATTAAGGCCATGTTCCGACAACAACTCTGATTGCAAGGAAACCTGGAAGTTGTCCATGGATTTATCGGAGCAATATACGAACAAATCATCCGCAGATTTCAAAATTTGGACATCCGTAGATACTGACTGATAGACATCATGCGTGTACAAGTTGAATAGAATGGGTGAGAACACTGAGCCTTGCGGCAATCACCTGTGAATGGTCTTTCTAATAGGAGGGTGATTGCGGGTTTGGTTCACGTCCGGATAGGGTAGAAGGAATGTCCAATTGATCAAGCTTTGCACATAGTATAAAAATAATAACATTATCGAAAGCACTATTGATGTTCAAGCAAATACCTTCCAAGAGCTTTCTCCTCGATAACGAAACGTGAACATCTGTGACCAAAATAGCTACGCTGTCCAGGACTCCCATTCTCTTCCTGAAATTGGATAACCAAGATGGCTGCTTCCTGTTACCTTATATGAATCAATCTAGTCGATTTTTCACCATGTGTTCTGTATTTTTGGCTATTGCTGAGGAGAGTGCAATTGGTCAATATGATTGGCCCTGGTTTGGGTCAGTCTCTACTTTCAAGATTGGAATAATGATCTGAGTTTTCCTCGAGCAAGGTATATTGCCTATGATGAAAATATTTTTAATAATGTTAAGTAAATATTCTAGAGAAACTCTTTGTATAAGGCTATACGTTATTCCATCGATTCCTGGGGATGTATCTGTAACGCAGTTCAGGAACAGCTTTAGTTCCTTGCCATTAAAATTTTTGTTAATTTCTCCAAGAGGAAAGTGGGAATAGGATTGAGAAATTTCATTATGTTTTGGCACTGAAGGGGGGCAAGTCTGTCTGCGAATTTAAGGATCCATTTGTCTGAGGATGGATGAAGTTTAGGAGAGCTGCAACCCTGGATGATGGTACCATCAGTTGGGAGACAAAATATGAAAATAGTTTCCTAAACACTCACAGTGGATAATGAGAAACCACCATGGAAACTTGCAATCTATACCATTACAAAGCGAAGTACCTATGTTTTTTAGTCTTCCAAAGAAGTATCTGTTTTTATGAAATTGGATGATTTTTAATATTATTTTTAGAGCTAGCCTATGAAAAAGTTGCATTTAGTAGTATACGTCACAAACAAAATACCAACACAACTGACATCAACAGTATATGTAAGAATCTAACAGTATATGTCACTGAAACCAGATACCAACACAACTGACATCAACAGTATATGTAAGAATCTAATAGTATATATCATTTTTATATCAGAATCTATGAGTACAAGTCAATTTAATCCTTTATTTAAGTTTTTTTTAAACTTTTGTATATACAGTAACAAAATAATACACATTTTACATTGAAATTGTAAATTTCATGTCTTTATATCAATATTTGACTTCAGAAGCTTATTTTAAAAACTTTAAAAGGCTCTCCTGTAAAATGTTGAAATTTGACTTATACTGTTAATGCCATGCACGAGAGATTTTAGTTCTTTCTCGACGTCTCATGGTGTTGCGTATCAAAACATACATATTATATTATTATATGGGATCGCGTGAGAGATAGTCGTGAAATAATGATTCTATTTTGTATCATCTATTTTTCTCCGTGCCGTAAAAATTATATTATAACACAACTTATTGTCATACCGATAATACATAACTATTATAAAATAATATAATACGTTAATATTTGAGATATTTTGAAGAGATCGCACCTTGCGACAATCTCGCCTACTTTATATTTATTGTATTTAAGAATGCATTTCTGTATAAAAATGTTTGTTTTGTAATGAATGTACAGAAAAAAATTATAAATAAATAATTCAATAATAATAAAAACGATTTAAAGCTATAAGACAATATTTTTAATTTATTTTATTTTATTACAACATACGGTGTGAGCCTTTTACATGTAGAAAATAATATATGACACATAAGTACATTCAAACAAGACAAGGAGTAACTATAAAAAAAAGAACAATGCATAATTAAAAAACAATATAACACAAAGAATAACAATACACTATTCTTCTGTTTTTCAAATAGCTAAAAGAGCATATTTTTTTAATAATAGGTTTACATTTTTATAATGGATGAACTTTTTTTTTGTTGAATGCTAAATTGTGTAACCACAAAAAAGTTTTTTTTTGTAAACTATAGTAAATAAAATCATCCCTTCTTCTGCATTAACAATTACACATTTGTTTCAGGATAGGCCTTTGTTTTTATTGTCTAATGGACAATGCTATTTATCTCAATGATATTTCGAATATTTTTTTTATATTTACAATCCATAAAGCTTTTTATTTGCAAGACTTAAGGTACACAGAAAGTAATTGGGTACATAATATATTTATATGAACTGTTAAAAACAATGAATCAATCTGTTTAAAACTATTCTTTTGTTTCTTTTTTCATTTACATATTTAGTGCTATCTATTAAGTTAGCGTATGTCAATCAATTTGACTGCGTTTTTTTTGTGTCTGTAACCGCATTGTATTTCATTCAATTTAATATCTAAATGTGCTCCTTAAAACACAGTATAAGCAAGCGTAGAATATAACTGTATAATAATAAAAGGTACCTAATGAAAGAAAAGAATACCTATGATGCAATTACACAAAAAAACTAGCTACCTAAATTACGCAATATTGGAAGATCGATCGGATCGCTTGGTGTTAGTTGGAAGAGATCGCGCCTTTGCGATAAACTCGCCCTCTGTATATTGATTGTATTTAATTTGAATGTATACCTTTTATGTAATTGTTTTTAATCAATGTACAGTAAAGAATGAATAAATAAATAAATATTCGGGAGTAAACAATGAATGTCTTGTAATAGTTTAGACAACCCTTAAATGTATTTTTATGAAAATTTCTACTTTACGAAATATTTAGGTATAATTATTTGTATCCAATAACAGTGGTTGTTATAATGTGACAACAAGCTAGATAGTTAATTTATGGTTTCAATTAAATATAAAATTAAATCAACCTTTTTGACAACGATTTTTTAAAATGAATACAACAATATTCCGTAGAGCATCCAGCAATGCATTTGTCTCCCACTCCTTTCAGTAAATTTTGTGTCCTAGGAGTAAAAGCAGATTGTACAGAATATAACAACATTTTACACCTTAAATTCAACGATGACGTTTGCCGCCCATTTTTGTTATTTATTCTGTACAGTGCATTGATTACAAGCAATTTTACATAATAATACAATTATTTCAAACACAATCATACAATCAAAATACAGAGATCAACACATCCTGAATGTCTTAATATTTTGTTGGTACGGAAAGGACGGCTTGCACGTTTATTACATGCCGCTGGTCTGCTGGCTACCCTACTTGTGAAATATGCCTTGATGGTATATTACTTTTAATTTCCCGGAAATATTACTAATGAATTGACATATTACACATTTTTTTTCTGATTAACCAGCATTTACATTAACATGTTTTAATTATTATAATATCTCATATAACTTGCATACCTACATTTGTTTTAATAAAGTGTGGTTACTAAATGGACTATCTCCCGCGCAATCTTATACACGAATGCGTGTAAGTTTTAGTTTTGATTCGCAACGCCATGAAACGGTGAGAAATGGAACTAAAATTCTTCAATTTGACTAGTCAGATTGTAATACGCCTAGACGTATTGTAATTTGCCTGAATAATATACTTTCGTCATTTTGTAATATGCCTGCCGTTTACAAACGGCGTCGTCCGTTTACAAGCGGACGGATTCTTCAAAACGACTGCGACATAATACAAGGAAGCTTACACAGCAACGCTTCTAGAAAGGAACCGCGTTTTATGGCAGCATTGCAAGGCTAGGACTGTAGAGGGGTGAAAGAGACGGAAGAAGACGACGAAGGAGAAAAAAATAGGTGTCAAGTGGTTATAGACAAAAACAATACGTACATACCTATTATGTGTTATATTTGAATGCAGGTTAGGTAGTGATATTAGGTATGATCTATCAGCTGTGGAGGAACCAGTAATATGATGACTGTAATAATAATAGACATGAGTAAATAGTATTTAAGATTCTGTTGCTTCGGTTATTAATATTAAGTTGTTGTTTGTGTGTACTTGGTAAGAATCAATTTTGTATTTTGTAAGTTAAGACTGTATAGTGAATAAGTGGTTATTTGATAGTTAAATGTATAGCAAGATAGACGGAAGGTTAAAGTTATGGAAATATAAAATAATGTAGTTAAGAACTAAAATACCTTGACGCAAATGTCAGCGATGAGGTTTGCCACCCATCATGGCGCGTCAAAAGGGGAGAAAGGCACAAAGAGGAGACCGGAATGCCGGGTAGGTGTGTTGAATGTAAGAGGAGGGATGCTGAGAAAGACGAATGAAATAGTTGAGATGATGGATGAAAAATTTCTGGATGTTTTATGCGTGTGTGAGACTAAGAGTAAAGGTAGTGGAATAAACGAAAGAGAGGGAAGAATCGAATTGTGGTCAGGAGTTCCTGACACTCAACATGCGTGTCAAGGTGTGGGTGCTTTTCTGTCTGAAAGAATGAGCAACTGTATGAAGGGATATGAATGTGTTGGTCCCAGACTAATCTGGATCCGCTTCAAGGTAGGGTTGACTAGGATTTTACTCATAATTGGGTACGGACCTGGAAACGATGCTATCGAGACGGAAAAAGTTCTGGGACAGTGTGCGAAAGATTGCGGATGACAGGAAAGTGAATGAAAGATTAATTTTGGCAGGTGATCTTAATGGATGGGTCGGTGTAAGAAGAAACGAACTAGAGAGTGTGTTGGGAAATAATGGTGATAGAAGAGTGAATGACAATGGAAGACGTATAGTTGAAGCATGCTTGGAGATGGATCTCTTTGTGGCAAATACCTTTTTCGCGCATAAAGAAATCCATCAGTATACATGGGAGAGAGGGGATGAAAGATCGATGATAGACCTTGTGTGTGTGGACTCTCATCTTAGTTAGGTAACCACGGACACCAGAGTGTATCGTGGCGCTGAGTTGGAAACAGATCACTTCCTTGTGGTTACAAAAATAAATCTGTTTTCTGGCTGGCGCTCGAGAACACAAAGAATCACGCCAACTAAAAGGCTGAGAGTCGAAAAATTGAAAGATGAAAATGTACAGGAAGAGTATGAAAGGAAGACGAACGAGAGATTCAGCTCGCATGATGGGAAAGAATGTACATTGGATGAGCAGTGGGAAGTAATGAAGGGTGTGCTAGTAGAGTGTGCTAGAGAAGTATGTGGTGAAACTGCCGTTGGACGCAAGAAAGGTGATGCATGGTGGGATGATGATGTGAAAATGATTGTGGAAAAGAAGAAGAATGCGTGGAAAGATTTAATGAGTGTGAGACAGGGAAATGAAGACGAAAAAGAACGGAAGAAAGAGATTTACAGGGTGTGTAAGAAAGAAGTGCGTGATATAGTGGAAATGAAGAAAAGGATGCTTGAAGACAAAGAATGCCAGAAGCTTTCAGTGAACGCGAAAGATAACTTGAAAATCTTTTGGAAGATGGTGAAACGAAAGAGGACAAGTGTGGATGTAAATTCTGTGAAAGGGATAAAAGATATTGATGGTAACTTGTTAGTTAGTGAAGAATGCGTGTTGAGAAGATGGAAAGAGTACTTTGAAGAACTGTTTGAATGTGAAGGCGGAAATACAAGTGAGTATAATAGTGGAGAAAGTAACGTGAATGGTGTAGATGAGATTTGTATGACTGAAATTAAGAATGCTTTGAAAAGAGCCAAGTGCGGTAAGGCGGTTGGGTATGATTGTGTTTCAACTGAGCTCATCAAGTCTGGTGGATCGAAGACCCTCACATGGTGCCTAGAGCTATTCAACACCTGTTGGAGAGAAGGCACTACTCCGGAGGACTGGAGGAAAGCCATCATCTGTCCGCTGTATAAGGGGAAAGGTGCTAGGCTTGAGTGCGGAAGCTATCGGGCTATTAGCTTGCTGAGTTCAGTAGGTAAACTGTACGGAAGAATTTTGATTGAGAGAGTGCGAAAGACTACTGAGTGTAAGGTATGGGATGCGCAAGGAGCTTTTTTAAATGGTAGAGGGTGTGCCGATCAGATCTTTTCCCTAAGGATGATCGTAGAAAAGTTTTTGGGTAAACACCAGAAGCTTTTTTGCGCGTTCGTTGACTTGGAGAAGGCATATGATCGTGTGGACCGAGAAAGACTGTGGCGCGTGCTGTCGGAGTATGGAGTGAGTACACAGTTGATACGCGCAATATCTTCACTTTACGTGGGGAGTTCCGCGTGTGTGAGGGTAAACAATACCCTCTCGGAGTGGTTTACCCTCACTAAAGGAGTGAAGCAAGGTTGTGTTATGTCTCCGTGGCTATTCAATCTATTTTTTGACTTCTGTATGCGACCTTTGAAAGGGATGAATGTAGGTGTTGAACTGAATGGAAATCGAGTGAATGCTTTGATGTATGCAGACGATTTAGTCTTAATGGCTGAGAATGAAAGTGATTTACAAGATATTGTTTCGTGTGTGTATGATAGCTGTAGTGCAAATGGGTTAAAAATGAATGTTGCGAAGACGAAAGTAATGATGTTTGAAAGAGAGAGTGAAAGAACGGTATGTGAAATAAATAAAGGTTGACGTTGAATGTTTAGAGCAAGTGAATGAGTATGTCTATTTGGGAAGTCTGTTTGCGAGGGATGGAAGATTTGATAAGGACATTGAAAGAAGAAAAGTCGCCGGTGCTAGAGTGAATGGTGCACTTCGACCTATTGTTAGCAATAGCAGTGTGTCGAACATGGCAAAAATGCTAGTGCACAATACCATTCTGGTACCGACACTTATGTATGCAAGCGAAACTTGGACGTGGTTGAAAAAGGATGAGAGTGGAATAAATGCTGTGGAGATGCGTTCACTGAGAAGAATGGTTGGTAAAACGTTGCGAGATAGAGTGAAGAATGAGGATATCAGGAGAATGAGCGGATGTGTGAGGAGTGTTGTGGACAGAATGCGTGTAAACAAGTTGAGATGGTTTGGACATGTTGAGCGAATGCAAGATGAAAGGATGACGAAGAGGATGTATTTATCTGAAAGAAGAGGTGTGAGGAAGCGCGGACGTCCAAGAACCACGTGGCTTGATCACGTGGACCAAATTCTTAAGGACGGACGCGTGCTGAGTAAGAGAAATCGGCGTGCATGTATGAGAAACTGGATGAATGTAGAGGAAGCGAAAGAAGTATGTAAGGATAGATCTATATGGCGTTCCGTTCTCTCTGCCTACCCCTCCTGGGACGCGGCGTGAGGGTATAGTATAGTAGTATAGTATAGTATGTATTGTCGTAGTTAAAAATAACAATAGATAATTATTAGAGTATTCCATATTAAAATTTACTTAGTTACCATTTGACTTTTTTTTTTGAAGGAAAGAATCCCGCAAATATTAAATAAAACTCTATTTTGACTTCCGTTAAATTTCTCTATGTTGAACATCCTGTAACTAACTTCACTTGTCCCCTGCCCCTGGCCTCGGTAGCACCCGTCTGACGCTTTTGCGTTGGGCGGTGGCCGACCGAAAAGTAATAACTTGTGTTAAAAGTGCTAAACAATAATTGAAACCTGTATCAAAATAAACTGTACATAGTGATAAGTGACTTGATTAATCTTAACTTAGAATTTGTTGTATAATATTAAGTGCTTGTGTAAAATGTAACTGTGTGTCTGTTTGTGTTGAACCGGACAGTAATAATTTGAACCATGAATAAATATTTTGTTATTTAACTTAACTTCTGTTTTCTTTTGATCTATGAAACCAAACTAAGAACTCTACAATTATCCCTGAACTGAGACTCAAGTTCTTCGACTGAATTAGCTGGACAATGTATAAAAAGGTGGACTGGAGTCAGAGAAAGTTTTGGAGGGAAGTATAATGGAAAGTAGTTGTGAATAATTTGAGAACTAGTAAATAAAAGTGTACGAATAATGCGTCTACAGTATACAAGGATTATAAGGTAACAACTGCATTACTGAGAAAGTGAAAAATTCAGTTTCAAAACCTGCTTATTATTTCATTCAGTTAATGAAGTTTATCGATTACCTACAGAAAATTTTCGGAGCTGAAACGTGGACGTGGGGCGAAGATTGATGCATTTGAGATGTGGTACTGGAGGAAATTGCTCCGACTGGACCGGACTGAACATTGGACGAATGAGTCTATCCTCAGGGAGCTAAACATTTCAACACGACTTTCAACAATTTGCAGAAAGCGCGTTCTGCAATATTTCGGGCATGTTGCAAAAAGAGAGCCTGAAAACCTGGAAAGAGTAATTATAACTGCGGGGCTGTAGAAGGGAAGCAGGAAAAGGGCAGAGTACTAATTAGATAGACCAAATAAAGGAGGCCACACAGAGTTCATTACACGGAGCCTTGCACACGGCGGAGGAGCGCTCAAGGTGGAGACAGATGGTCTACAGAACGAGGCATGATGGTCACGATCCTCAGGATTGAGGGACTGACGGAGATGATGATGATCGATTACAGGCTTGAAAATTTTCTACTTACTGCGTTAGGCCGCAGAGCAATTTCTACCTCCTGAGTTGATTTCAGTTAATCAGCGGCTCTATTTTAGTTCAGTTAGTAGATTTTGCTTATAAATATGCCACTAGGACCTGTATAAAGGGTCTTCTAAATACCTCCATCATTGATCATATTAATATCGATTATATGATATGTACTTACAAGATAGCATCACATTATGATATTATTTACAAATGTTGGTACTAATTAGATTATGTAGTCCTTTGATATGTAATACTATTGTAAATTGATATGTTAGAACATATTATTGCATAGATATGATTATAACATTAATCAAACAATAATATAATTGCTATCGAAGTACATAGTGACCAAACGTAAAACATAATACCGTAAATTATACAACATTGTTGTGTACGTATTGTAAGAAAACAATTTCAATTGTTATTACGTGATGTACTATAATATATACACAAAATAAAGCGCGTCTCCCGCCAACGATCATACCACGTTGAATGCACCGGTTCTCGTCCGATCACCGAAGTTAAGCAACATTGGGCGCGGTCAGTACTTGGATGGGTGACCGCTTGGGAACACCGCGTATCGTTGGCTTCCTTTTTTAATTTTTTCGCATTAGCTATTATTTTATTATTTTTTAGGTACCTACTATACAGGTATTCTATGAAATATTTTCTAAAATAATGATTTTTACGCCCAATACGTAGGTAGGTATATGAGTATAATTTTTATTACCCAAAGGACGAAATGAATGTTAATTACATGCAATTTATCTGCTGGTTACCACACTTGTGGGAGGTGGTATTTGTCGATGGAATAAAATAATAAATATCCCTTATATAGAAATTTATTTAAAAAGAATGAAGGTATTAATCACAAATCGAAAAATAATATTTTATGAATTTATAATTAATTATGAACACGTAAAAAAGGAAAATTAAACTACTTGGATTTTATTTAGAACTTCAAATTCTTGATAGAGGCATTTATCATTTTTTTAAATTATTTTTCAAGGTATACCGACATCTGTGAAAAACATATTAAAGCTTTTTATAATTATTCTACATTATCAGCATCTGTGTAAAATTTATATAAGCTTTTTGTAAATATTAAGTATACCGACATCTGTGAAAAATATGTGAAAACTTTTTCTAATTTAACAACATTACCGACATCTGTGATAAATATACAAAAACTTTTTATAAATATACAGTGGTCAGCGATTTCTATTGGAATTTTTTAAAAGCTTTTATTGAAGTAGTTTTCTTAAAACTTTGAAAACATTTCAATAGATGGTAGTATAACCTACTCTTCTTACAAAAGTTATAAAAAGTTTTAGATATATTCCGGTAGATGGCTCTACCAATTTAAGAATAATTGTTTCTTTTTAATTCTGAGTCATTTTCTATTAGATATTGACTGAAGGAAGTAATACATAATAATAATGATTATTAAATCATATTTGATATACAAAATGTGAAAATATTGCTACACGATGTTTTTATTCTTTATAAAGCAAAAAATGGGATTGAATCACGGCGTACTCAGAATTTTCTCTACGAGGGGGGTGCTTCGTAAGTTTCGGTACCAGATTAAGTAATATGGAATAGAAATTTGATTGAGGTATAAGTCCGTCTTTAATAAACGAGGGGGGAGGGGCAGGGTCTCACTATAATTTTCCATACTTTAATACTACTTTTGCCTACTTTCCAACTATTTTCGAGATCCTGATTGAATAGGTCCTAATACGTACCTACGTTTATATTTTATTTCAAACTCTCATTGTTTTTCTTAGGAACTCGGAGATGAAAATAATCTCTTACAATATACCTACACACCATTTAGTATATCAATAAAGAAAACCCAGTACCGTATATTTCTGTTATTATTGTGGCTGGACGTTATAGTAAGAAACGGAAAATGGCATTATGAAGGAATTGAAATGCTTTGGGACCTATGTATTATAAAATTCATAATAATATAACTAACTGTAGGTATATTTCATAGGTAGGTATAATGAGTACGCAAAACATTTTTTTTCATCACAGGCAAAAAGGAATAAAGTTGTATTAAATTTATTATTTACCAATTGCCTTTTTGACACTGTACCATCACAGCAAACATACAATAAATCAAGATTTATTTATCCCTACATAGATTCGTATCTAAAATGATGCAAAAAATAAAACTAGAAAAAAAAATCATCCATGTTTTATCAAAACAACATCAGCATTCATTTGTTTCACATTCGACATTTTGAATGCAAATTTAAATATTGCTTTTTTTATTCGATGTGAAGGGTTATGCTGTATTTTTTTTAATCGTATTCGATAAAGGAATTTACGAGCAATTTTATTTGAATTTTCCCACTCTCTCCATTCTATACTAGGACCGTTATAGTGCTACGAAACGAAACACTATCACTGCGATTCAAAAACTTTGTTTCTTTAGAAAAACACCTGTGATTTCGGAAGGAATACAATACATTTTTCACTCATAATGTGTTTCATACCCATACCATCAAATACTTTTTCTCCATCAACTTTTATCTAAAAAAAAATCCGTAAATACATACATATTTATTGCCAACCGTTTTGAATGTCCTATTATTTTCGACACAGAGAGAGCGATCTGCATGTTTAATACACGCAGTTGCTCTATTTGCTACCTTTGCTGGTATAGAAATATTAAATATGAATATTATTTACCTATTTCACGTAAAGCTCTGGACAATTTGTTAATAATGTTTTTTATCTCTGGCATTTTTTTCTTTATTCAGGTATTCTCGATACAGGTACAAAAATAAAGGCCTATCAATAGCAAATGTTTAGAATATTGACCTACTAATTTTCTATTGCTTCACCGGATTTGGGAACAGATGACAAAACCAATCAGAAACCTCGATTGGAGAACCATGTCTACACAATGCAACATTGTGTAAAATCTAATCGGAAGAAGTGAGAAAGGTGTCCCAACGCTTTCGAATTGGCTCTAGGCTGGCTTAAGTGATCACTTTCGGTGTCCATGGACAACGTTCACCAATTCCACCATTCTCGCTGTCACGATTGAAGGTCCACCAATCGAGAGATGCTTTATGCAAACCTTAGAAGCAACCATCTTTTTGGGATCACATTTTACAGATCTCAAATGGATCGCGATCTCCCGTCTAAATAGCGGCGGAACAATTAAGTTCAATACTTTATCGGCTGCTAGTTCGACCAGTCAGCAACAAATGTTTAGAATATTTACTATTTTTTTATTGTTTGGTGGAATTGGTGAACGTTGTCCATGGACACCGAAAGTGATCACTTAAGCCAGCCTAGAGCCAATTCGTAAGCGTTGGGACACCTTTCTCACTTCTTCCGATTAGATTTTACACAATGTTGCATTCTGTAGACATGGTTCTCCAATCGAGGTTTCTGATTGGTTTTGCTATCAATAGCATTTTTTGGCTTAAAGAGTAAATTAAATGTTCAGTATTAGAGACTTCATTTGCTTCCGTTTTGATCTACGTATGCGGTAATATATAGGTAGGTACTTAAGAAATTATTTGAAAAAAAATAACTGATTTGAGCATTTATCTACATCACGTTATCGTCACATTGTGTTGAAAAAAAAAATACGCTTTTTGAGAACCCGTATGAATTCATGTAAGGATATCAGCAGGGCTACTCTTGACAAAACTAAACACGATCTTAATCTAGTCTTGATCTTGATCATACGACGCACGAAGTGACTATTGGCCAAAAATACACGCAAACCGATTGCGCGTTAGCGGTAGCGCGATGTTTTTGACCATAGTCCCTTCGTGCGTCGTATGATCAAGATCAAGACTAGATTAAGATCGTGTTTAGTTTTGTCAAGAGTAACCCTGCAGGCATCAGTGAAACTTATATAAAACGAATAGGAGCCGTTCTTGTTATTTGCATTGAAGGCTAAATATAGGCTCCATAGTGTGTAGACACTACACAGTACATCCAGTATTGAGTTCACGTATAGAGCAATAACCGCCATTATTTTATTAATGGTTCCATAAAATTTCACCCTGGATGATAATGGTAATATAGGGATGTTTTGTTCCACTACACTCATGTAGATTTATACATATTAAAATTAGAGATGCAACGAATAGTATATTTGACCGAATACCGAATATTATGCAAGATCATGTGCCGAATAGTAGAATATTCGGCGAATATTAAGCAAAACAATGGTGAGAGCATGCGGTACTCCCGACCGCGTATACACGTACATCATAGACATTCAAGACTTGCAGCGTGGTACATTTTTTCGAATTTTTTGTAATTCAACATTAATAATAACAAAAATAATATTTTTTAAATAAATTAATTACAAGAAAAACACTGTTTGATTTTCACTTAATTTTTTATTGCCTCGAACGTTTTCGTCTACACTGAAAGACATTTTCAGGAGGACTGAATTAAAAATAAGAATATACTTATTGTTATGTTTAATGATAGGGGGTGGAGTACCCAATAATTAAGGTGGGGGAGTAGAGTTAGAGGGTGGGGTGGTGTGTTTTTGTAATTAATTAATTTAAAAATTAATAAGTAATGAATTTTCACAGTGTTAACACCAAAACATTACAATAACAATATTATGTTGATTCACTCCATATCAAATAAAATTAATAAATCAGATATTTGAGGATTGATAATTATGCATCTGCAGCTGACAATGAAATAGCAACAATCTACAAGCTATTAGTTCCTTCCAGTTTTACTTCTTCTTTTGCTTCAGTTAGGACTATGTCATGTGATTCTCGGAGCCTGCTCCCGGGAGGTGGATGCCCAACTATCCCTCCATTGTTTAGGTACAGTTTTACGTTAAACATAAACTATTCGGCAGAACACCGAATAATAGACTAAATATTCTGTATTCGCCGGAATAGTAAAAATGTTGCCGAATGGGCAGAATACCGAATAGGTGCCCGATATTCATTGCCACTCTAATTAAAATAATACCGCGTATAGGCACGACCGCCATTGTTATAAGCTAAACCTTTTGTTTCAAGTGTGGGTATGTGGGATAATACCTATCTATCTGTTTGACATCAAAATCATTCACACACACAATTATTCTATTGTTGAGGCTTTTGGAGTAAGTTTTGGGATTTCATAAGAAAAGCTTGCTTGAATAGGTAACCAATTGAAATACTGTGTTTTGAAAATTTTTGTAATGTTTAGAATACAACGAAAGTAACGAATTGTTGGAAGAAGTTGAAATGCAACGGGTTTGCAATAAAAATAGAACACAAGTAAAAAATGCACATAAATGTATGTCTTAAAATACAGTGCCTTTATTAATCGTGAGTCGGCTTTCAAAAGTTTTTGCTCTTATCATCAGGCTAAAGTAAAGTGAAGAAATTAAATTTAAATACGTTCTGCTAATGACAGCAAAAAATTATGATAATAGTTGGGATAATAATTATGTTTTTTCGTAATTTTTTTTTTTTTTTCCTTTCACGACACAAGCTTTTAGTAGCTTACTGTGAAAGGTGTATAAGGTTGTATTTGGGTTTATAACAAAAACCCAGATATATCTTTTTTAAAAAAAATAAGTCTGTGGTAATGAACAATGAACGGAAATTAATAATAAAATACTGTTGTGGGCGGATATAAGGAAATCATCTTTACCCTTTTTTCTACGTGCGATTTTGGAAAAAAAAAATCATAAAAAAATCATATTAGATGTGAACAATATTTTTAAAGAGGTTTTGTCCTCTATGTTAGGTATTTTAGCTGTAGATTACACTGCATGTATCTCTTTGTTTTTATTTGATACATGTATTATTTTATGTCCCGTGGAGCACCCGGTAAAGAATTGGTCTCCCACTCTTCTGCATAAGTTTTCGAGTGTCCTGTAAAAGGCAGGTGTTCGAAAAAATTAAGACAATTTACATCTTAAATTCAGCGATGAGGTTTACCACCCATCCTGAATGTCTTGATTTTATATTGGCACGAAGAGGACAGTTTGCATGTTTCTTACATGCAGCTGATCTGCTGGCTACCCCACTTGTGGGATATGCCGTGATGGTATAGTAGTAGTAGTATTATTTTATGTTTTTTGTCATTTTTATAAAATACATCATCATCATCGCCCTCAACGCTCCTCTAGGGAGCACAGGGCAGAAACCAGCCTCCTCCATTCAGAGCGTCTCTGTGCCAATTGCGTCACCTCTTTCCACGACATTCCTTGCGCTCTGATATCGTTGTCATAGGAACGGTGTATTGTGAAAGAGGGACGCCCGGGCCGACGGAACCCCTGCGGACGGAAGAACAGTGTTCTTTTTGGCCAACTATCATAATCTCCAAAAAATAATTATGATTCGAATATAAATATATTAACCAACCAACGAAATTTTTTGCTAGCACAACACTAATGTCAGTGGAGCTAAGCAAATTTAAAGAAAATACTTTTATTTATAATCTACGAGAACACACGGAGCAAATGGACGATAAAAAAGTAATGTATTTAACTGAAGAAAGGATTTAAATCGTTATTACACGATGTTCTACATATATCCCTGATCACTCGTGAATGAGTGAATGGTTGAATGAGTGATGTACTATAAATATTATAATATATACACAACAGAAAGCGTCCTTCTCGCCAACGATCATACCACGTTGAATGCACCGGTTCTCGTCCGATCACCGAAGTTAAGCAACATTGGGCGCGGTCAGTACTTGGATGGGTGACCGCTTGGGAACACCGCGTATCGTTGGCTTCCTTTTTGAATTTTTTCGCACTAGCTATTATTTTAGGTAGTTATGAATTTTTTAGATATAGGTATGACTTAATATCTGATTTTTTTTTTAAAAAGCGATGATGCTCGAGAACTACGTTGCTCGATCATGTGTATCTAAGTTTCAAGAACGAATGTATGTTGAATAATAGTAATCGTCTTGCAGACATACGGAGTTGTTTGAATGTGAAGGAAGCGAAAGAAATATGTAGAATGAATTGAATTAGCGCTTCGCCTTCCCTGCCAATCTCTGAGAGGATAGCAAAAAAATCATGGTTAATTCTGTGGTAATTTGGCAAAAGTTGATGTCGATATAAAAGCAGGAGTAGGTATCTGTATTTCAAAGATCATTTAAGTAATTTCAGCATATAAAATCATTGTCTCTTCAAATTATTCACCATATTTTTTGCTAATATTGATATAATTTTGGATTCTTTAAGTACAAAAAAAATTGGTTTCAAGAGACATATCTAGCGAAAAATCAGAATTTCATCAAAATAGAACATATTATCAACTTTTGCCATATTATCGCTGAAATTAAAATAAGCCTTGAAACATATTTTATTAATTTCTGCCTAGACAACCTTGTAGAGAACTATTTAAGCAAAAAACATTATTTGATTCGTTTTTTTTGGATTGTCATTTTATGATGTAGACACAAGGCTTAAAAAAATAGGCAATAAATATTCATTAAAAAAGTTATTAGCGATTGTTAGATTTTCATGAACATAATTTTATATTTCGAGACAAAGGATTTTTCATTCAATAAATGTCATCTTTATATATAAAACATGTTACACAAGAAAAATAACTATAAAAACTCAACGTACCATTTCAATATTTTTCAATATAGAGCCATCTTTCAATTCCCATTTTTATAATAATGTTATCTTTATTATAGTCAATATTACATGCTACGCCTCTTAGAGTTTTTTTATAACATCTTTTAAAAATTTAATATTATGAAGGAGGTATTTGAACGTCAATTTTGGATAAGTACACACTTCGGTATTAATATGTTAGGTAGACATTGTGTATACTATAATATAGTATTTCAATCATAAAGTATGTAGATATCCATTGACATACCTATCCAGAGTTTGACAAAGACATTACATGTATGAACTAAAAAAAAATGAAATACCGTATTTCAATTTTGTATAAGTGTGGAGTTTACTAAAATAAATACCGAAAAAATATAATAACAATGAATAAAAGAGTACAATGAGTGGTGATAAAATGGCATATATGTGGAATGGATGCTGATGCTCCAAGATTAGATTGTATGAAAACAGCTTTCAACGGCGCTGCCTGCAAGGCTTAGGTACTTTTAGTTTATTCCGCGAGAGAAAGGTTGTCATATCACATATTTACTGGAAAAATTGCACTGGCTAAAAATAGGTGAAAGGGTCCAATAACAACTGTGCCTTGAATATATAAATTTACAAACCCGCATAAATTAATATTAAAAATTACCGCACATTAAGTCAATTATTATTATATATATATAAAGAAGTGAATTTGTGTGAGAGGCAAGGCGAATTCCAGGTTCCAGACTCATCATCCAGAAGGTAAGTGGAACATTCTTGCATTTCTTCTCATCTTCATCTTTGGACAACGCTTCCGCATCACCAATTTCATTAACTATTTATTACAAATTACTATTTGAACAATTGTCCCAATGGCGTGGGAGAAATTTAAGGAACAGATAATTTTCAAACAAATAAAACGAGATTCAAAACGCAATAAAAATAAGCATAACAATTTATACGTAGATACATCTTAACGTTGCAGGTTCACAACTATTCTATCAAGCCTTATTTCCACCTGTCAGGTAATCTAACATCTATATATAGGCCTCAATGACTTTACTTATTCTAAAGCAGGAGGGGCTCAGCATATAATATATAGGTACCTATACCTAATTGGTATTACACTTTGACACGAACAAGTCGAACAAGTCAAATATAATAATAACTATACCTAATATCGCTAATAATTTTACGACCTATCATAAAATTAAATAAAATCAAAATCCCCATACTAACCTTAACCCAATGAATGTATTAGTCATTAATTATTTTAATATTATAACTATTGTAAGAAAAGACAAAGATAACTGCAGATAATATGAAATTTAGAGAACAGTATGTACCTAGTTACTTTAATAAAATTACATATTATATAAAATACAGTTTTTAAATCTTTTTTACCCACGGACTGTATTATTTTGTGTCTGTGGACTAAAATTGAAATTAAATAATAAATATTTATAAAGTTTAATATTTCAACCGACGGTTCTTGGTGGAAGTTCATATTAATAATTTGTTATTAAAACAAGATAAATAGTTGTTATTATGAATTTGCGAGCCGGTCTCAAGAGACCTTTACCTGACGATGAGAGCGGAAGCCAGCTCAAAAATTAACTAAGCCAACAGTGGAATAACTAATATTTATTTTGTTTTATTAATAAATTATTTTTTAAGTTGATTATTTTCATTTATAACAATTAATTATATATTATGTATTTATGTTTCTACTTTTCCGCCAGATCCTCAGATCTGTGAATTGTGTCCGTCATCCAGTTTGAAAGTCTGGTTGATTATGGTGGTTGATCAATCAGTATCATATCGAAACAACTCCGAAACAACTCACTATCATGGTAGTACAAAAGAAAAATTTGATATTATTAGAATCGGTATTTAAAGGGTTCAAAACAAAGACATGACGACACTTTTGTGGCATAAAATTAACAAATATGTCTCTCAGAGGTGTAATTATTGTTGTCATTATAATGTACATATATTACGGTTGTTGTTTTACAAATGGTTTAAGGGCACGGAATATTGAAAATATATCACCGTAATCAAATTAATTTATCGCAATCGCTTTTATTGGTGTTAATTAATTACTATTATTTGTTTGTTTGATATATTATTGTCTACGGGTTAAAGTTTTGTTGGATTAGAATGATGAATTTGTGGAATACAACTTAGATACCTACCCAATATTATTCAGGTTTGGGGTCAGAAAATTTATTCATACATTTATGCGAATGTTTTCTATTCTATTCCATATTAATGTTTCTCTCAGTTATAAATGAACTTTCTCCACTCAGATAGCTTTTGCGTAAATTGTATCATTTCTTGATCCGTATTGTCTTTGGAAGTAAGTAATTATGTATTCAATTTATATATTATGTACACCTAATATTTTGAGTCTGGCATTGGACTGGCAATAAGCTGTCAAATAAACATCTGCAGCTCATCAATGAATACTATCACTCATCATTAATATCTTATTTTTTATTGGCACGGAGAGGACAACTAGTATGTTTATAAAGTGTAATTGGATACTTCATTTAAGGGAAATCTTTTCTCACGATATTTCTAAGAGCAGAAGTCCTTGGAAATTGGCTAGTAAACACTAATCTTTTTTGTTCAATAAATAAAGTATTTGAGTAACTGGAGAGCTTATTACTCAAAAGCAATTTCTTTCAGCTAACCATAATCGAGAACATAAACTCTGATAAAATTAGGTACTTAATAGACGTATATATCACGTATAATATGTCGCAGGATCCGTCATTTGCAACTGACTCCCCGAGAACCTCCGTAAAAACCAGCCGATAACAACGTTCAGGAGCAAGTTGAAGACATCGCTCTTCCTACATAGATTCCCGCACCCTTGAGATAGATGCTCCATTAAACGGCGCCGAATAAATCATCAAACATACAGTACAATAATGTAACAGTTTTTTTCTGAATTAATAATTTGTTTACCTCGATACGGATGCAAATCCAGTGAGATAGTATTGAGTATATAAATGTGAATTAAAATTGTAAAATATGTTTATATTTATTTACTGCTGTAAAAAATATTTGAGGAAATAAATTACTTAATCAAACGATGAAATGATTAAATTTTAACTAATTAACTGAAGCAAACCATCTTGAATTAAGATTGGTCTGAAAATCTAGCGTACAACATTTTCTTTCCTAAGTTTCATCCTACGCGTTCTTATAAAATTCATAAAATGTCAAAGGAATATACCAACTTTATATAGTTATCATATTACACATGGTATGTATAGAGAAGATACGTACATAATATTATGTATATACACATTAGCGATATAAATTATGGATATTCAAGGTCCACAGCATTCAGAATCCACTCACGAATATATTTTTTTCCTATTAAGTACGCATTTTCTTTTCATTTATGTACTTTCGCTTCCACCACATTCGTAGTATATGGAGTAATTTATTCTTAGTATTATTATTTCGTTGTAAATCAACTAAATAGTCGTATATTATGATTTTCTCCCCAAAATATTCCTATTTTGGCAACAAACCAAATGTACCATGTTGGTGTATTGATAAATATAAAATATTTTACGTTCACACTCTGTTTGGTTGTTTGGTCAATATCCACTATAGGTTATCCAATAGTATGCAGTTAGAAAATATATATTGATGATCATAATTTTACGTATTTTTATTATCCTTCACAGTACACCGTTACAAGATATCATGGGGCATCCAGGTATGAGATGAGTGAGGGAAAGAAATTGTATTTAAAATATAATTTGTATTTGTAATGATTTATTCCTGAACATAGTCGAATTTCATAGCATAATTATGAATTTACATTAAATTACAATCACTGGACAAGATGCACCCCCTCGCCCCCCATATGGCTTCTGTGATATCTTGGTACGGTACACAGTGAAGGATTATAAAAATATGTAAAATTATGATCATCAATATATATTTTCTAACTGGATACTATTGGATAACCTATAGTTGAAATTGACCTTTGTTCTAAGTGTTACAAAATGCTGAGTATTTATCTTTAGTAGGTAGCGTGGGTTAATATTCTATTTTTAACTTTCATGTTTTATTATTCATATTTTATGGTAGACTAGCGGTCAGCACCGGCTTCGCACGGGTAGATAGGTATTTAAAAAAAAATACTTAGTTTTAATAAGGACACCTATTTTTTTGAAAATATAGCCTTTGTCACCCGGGGATAGTGTAGCTTCCCAATAGTGAAAGAATTTATCAAATCGGTTCAGTAGTTTCGGAGCCTATTCAATGCAAACAATCAAATCTTTCCTCTTTATAATATTAGTACAGATAAGTAAAGATAAGAAAGATTATTGCATTAGACAATTACGGTAAAGGTTTCCCTGTTGAGAATGCATGTCAACTAACACCAGCCTAAGCCGATTCTTAATCATTTGTCTGTTGGTTGTGCGGATGAGGTGTCTGTTGAGTAATATTCTTCTGTTTTCCGGTGAATGTAGGATATTTTGTTAATACATAGAGGAGCGTAGGGTAGGTACCAAAACCATCAAATAGTCAGCGAACATTTCTATTGTGTTGATATCAAAACAATCCGGTTAGCCAAATTCGAATGTTATCTACTTACTTACATCCATGCGATATACTTATTAGTATATAAGCTACAAACTTGGATTTTAAAGGATAGACATGACGTGCTGAGTACATTAAAAACAATTTCATGAAGAGTCGTATGAACGATCGCTAACGTTTGGACCGTCTAATATAGTGCTCAATAGAGAAGTATAAGTAATGTTATAAGTATTAGATTTATGCCTAAGTAATTAATTTTTGTAGACAGTGTATATTATTTAGTATACATAACAAAGGAATGCCTGTGCATAAAGAAAACAAAAGTATCATAAATAAGTCGTTATAACTTTTTTATACTTCGTTATTTTATTTTTATATTAAGGATTATTATTTTATAGAAGTTTCTAGACTTTCTCATTTTTTGTACTATTGGAGACATAAATTAAAACAAGTACCTACTATATTACTACATATTTTTTTAGTTATTGTTTTCTATAAAGGAACATACGACTTCCATTTTAGCTTTTTTGCTGATAAATCTCTAATATCATTCTGGTATACGTCAAAATATTTAATATCACCCTCCCTTACACGAAACTTGTCTCTATAAGGGGGATTTATGTTTAATAAATAGTTTTAACTAAATAGTCAGTAAATGTTGTTGTATCTCTTTTTATAGATATGTTGTTCAATAAATTATTATTATTATTCAAAATTAAACCTCATAATTTTTTAATTTATTTATTTTCTTCATCCATCATTATAATGAAATAAAATTTACAAAAAAAATATAGAATACCTACAAAAAAAATGGAAAGAAATGCAGATCTCTGGTTTCTTCCATATTACCAGGCTGTATTGAAACATACCTGATAAAAACAAATATTTCAATAAATATACAATTAATGATACATACTAAATAAAATTCAACCCACAGAAATATCGTTATTCGTAACCGATATTTAACCTAACCTAACATAACGTTCAAATAATGTTCTGAGAAAGGGTATTTAAAGACATTGTGTAGTTTATAATAAACCGATTAATTAAAAAAATAATAACGCAGAATGGACGCACTGTGCGCTCCTGAATTATATTTTAATAATTAACTATATTATTTCAATTAAGTGAGGGCCATGATAGAATATATAATTTAAATAGGTAGAACAATAATACATAAGAATACCATCTTATCAATTTGTTTTTTGTATTACTACACCTCCTACCGTGAGATGTACGCATCATTTTTTTTTATAAAATAAGTAATGGGATATTGAGTTTTATATGAAAATGAATAATAAAACATCACCTTTTTGAATTTCTACATGAATGAGAATACGTAAAATTGATATTAAGCACTGATTCTGTATTTCCGCATCATATTTTGTCAGCTTTCATGCATAGTTTTGTTTATATATTTCATGCCTACTCATGGCACGTGTATAGCAGGGTAGTCAGAGATCAATGAAAATCTCACAATTCCATTATAACGTAGTACAATTTGTGCTTCAATTATATATGTATACTTAATCTGTTATTCATTCTCGACGATTTCTTTTACTCAAGACGAATCTATCTTCAAATAATGTTCACGCGCATTAGATTTTTTTTTTTTAAAAGATATATATTGGTTTTGTTTGCTATAAACCCAAATACAAACTTATACACCTTTCACAGTAAGCTACAAAAAGCTTGTGTCGTGAAAGGGGAGTTTGCCGGTACCTGGTATCGAACCACGGACCCCTAGTTCACGAGGCCGAGACTCCACCACTACCAGACTACCACCAGGCTACCGACGAACTCAGAATATATGAATCTTTTAGTCTTCCACTTAATATAAATATCTAAGTATAAGCATAGCAAAAGATTCACAGTATAAATAGGCAATACATAAATATGTAGGAAGTTAAAAAATATATTAAAAACATTAAAGTAGTAAAATTTGAAGACAAGTAAATTAAAATATAAAAGCTAAAAAGACACACAGAGACAGTAACACAGATGAAATTGAAATAACACAGATGAAAAAAACAAAGATGAATTGATATAATGTTGAACAAATAAAATTAAATATAGAGTTATATAATTGAAGATATAGTATGATTTAAGATATTTTCGTACAACTTTAGGATATTAAAACGCCTGAGAATTATATGAGCAAGAAATTCGTATGAAAAAAGAGGTAAGACAATAAAATAAAATTAAAAAGTGAAATGGTTAAATGTTTTTTCAAACGGCAACGCTCTTACTTTTGAAATATACATTATTTTCAGCTTTAATTTCTTTTCAATACTTTTCCAAACAATCTAAAATTTTTGTCTTACATGAATTCGATCTTCTTGATAACCTTTTGATTTCCAATTCTCTCAAAGTTTTAAAATCAAGTAAATTATCTTCAGATTTAATTCTGGATCTACAACTTTTGCCAGTAATCTATGATAGCATAAAATTCAAATAAAATAATAATAATAATGAAGTAGATACTTGAAAATATTTGACTTCAATTTTCGAAATAAAGGCTGTGTAAAGTCTGAGGAAGAGGAATGATATCACTCGACACCCTGGGGTCAACTGGCTGCAGATGACGCAGAACCGAATGACGTGGAAGGAATGGAAGAGACCTTCGTCCAGGAGTGAGCTGAGAAGAAGAAGAAGAAGAAGAAAAGTCTGATAAAATGTCTAAATATTTTGTTCCTTTTTTACTTTCACAATTACAAACAAGAAGACCTAACGTTCGAACACGGGACCATATGGTAGCAAAGAAAATATAAGTATTTTCTATTGCAACACAATGGTTAGTTTATTAGTGGTTTTAGAAAAGGATATAAATAACCGCAAAACCGTAATAAAGGATGTAGTAATTCTACCATCCTGGATCCTAGAGAAGTAGTGAGTATTTTATTTGTGAAATTTATTATGATTTTTTGTTCTACAGCAATCTAACGATAAGTGTTGTACGTTAAAGCGTATACTGAACAATCGAACAGAGTCGAAATAAAGGGTCATGTATGGAAAGAACTTGCCAAAGAGTGTTAATAAATTCAATTGTTCTTGAATTTGGTAAAAGCTATCTGGACTCTTGAGTAAGAGTTACATGATTTTAATTCCAATGCCAATCCAATTTTAACTTTAATGCATTCACCATACAAGTATTTTTCATAAACGAAAATGTGATCAAATCACATTTTATTTCACAGTTTGTAGATAGAAAAGAAGCCATTATGATTTTCTTACATGTTTTTTGATAGAAGCTGTTAAGTTAATATTGCAAAAACGTCAGAGTTAGAAGTTTTTATAAAAATCACACGGAATATATTTGGCGACTCAATTACATACAGTGAGTGTTTGATTATTATCATGGGAGTTTTAAGTTTTTAATTAAAAAAAAAAAAAATATTTTAAAATAAAACATAAACGAAATGTGATTAACTCTACCGCCTCTGAAACCTATTTCCCATAAATCTAAGGCAAACTGCTTGTTTTTCTACATCTGTCATTCTCTTCCTTTACTCTGTCATAGATAACACTCGCCTTAATCAATCTTCTAGTTGCTGGAAATAGCTACCTCTACTTCTCTTATATCTACACTACGTACAGACACACCATCCAGTGAAGCAGAGAAGGTTTTTGGCCTACCATTGTCCAGATTCAACTCAGACTTTTTGCAGCCGTATTCAGCACAAGTAACTCGAGGTGTAAAATTTCTCAGATAAATTTTCTATTTATTTAGACCTTTTGACCATACAACTATTGTCATTCGTGATGTCTATAAGTCGTTTCATCATCATCATCACCCTCGACGCTCCTCTTGGGAGCACAGGGCAGAAACCAGCCTCCTCCATTCAGAGTGTCTTTGTGCTAATCGCGTCACCTCTTTCCATGAAATTCCCTGCGCTCTGATGTCGTTGTCATAGGAACGGTGTTTTGTGAAAGAGGGACGCCCGGACTAACGGAAAGCGGATGGAAGAACAGTCGTTTAGCCACTAGCTACGTAAGCTCTTCGTAGCGTGTTCCGTCCATCACAATTTTATGGTTCAGATTTTTGGGTGCGAAGAATGGATAATTTTTAAAGTACCAAACTTTACTTATGGGATAATTTTTGTCTTAAGACCAAGAGAATTTTTATGTGGATATGGCTGGTAGACGATTTTCTTGGACATACATCAATGATTAATAACTGTCCTCCGAATTCATTTGATACTCAATAACATGGAGTATTCAATAGCAATCGTATGTTTTTAATCTGTTATCATCAATAGGGCACTTAAGGTTACATTTTTATACCTTTGTTATTTTCATATAATATGTGTCAGATATACATAGATATACTCGTACATTGACTCTGAATAGACAGAGGCAATAACAGTTTTTTCACAATAACTTTTACTTATTATAGTGAAATTAGAGCGTTAGATATATCGTGAAATGATTGATTGTCATATAATTTCTACAAATGGCGAAGATTTGCTTTCGTCCACAGAATTCCATACAGAACCCTGACTCGTTTACAAAAGTAAGGCAAAAAATCAATGAACTTTTGACAGAACGGTTGGCGGAAGCGTGTCTTGTATCCTACATTATTTATGGACTCTTTCTCGCATTTTTATAAAAAATATATCATTTTTACACTTATATAAACTGAAATTAATCGACCGATGGTTCTTGGTGGAAGTTCACATTAATAATTTTTAAAATGAAACACAATATATAGTTATTCCACTATTGACTTTATTTATTTTTGCGAGCCGGCTTTCAAGAGCTTCTGCTCTCATCGTAACTTTACTTTTGCCTGACGATGAGAGCGGAAGCTCTTGAAAGCCGGCTCGCAAAAAAATAAATAAAGTCAATAGTGGAATAACTATATATTCTTTCATTTTTAAAATTATTTATATAAACGTACCTAATTGGATATTTTTTGAAGTTCTTGTCAACGCTTTTAGCGATTTACCACACTTCTTTTTGCCAACATATCTGTCAAAAATGGTGCCTCACTTTATTGCAATGAAAATACATACGAGTGCTCCATCTAGGTATTATAAATAAAAATTTATGCTTTCGTCTTGTGATCTGAAGAGGAACAATAAAAAAATAATAATTATTAATTTATCTAAAATAAAAGAAACAATGGAAGTATTTTCCACTCAAATAACTGTTTTAAGTTATTATAACGTTTTCGGTACTACTTGTTCCATCATCAGTAACAATACTAGAAGATTACTAATAGTAATTGTTGTATTGTAATACTAGTACTAAGTACTAGTAGTATTGTTACTGATGATGGAACAAGTAGTTCCGAAAACGTTATAACTAAATACAGTTATTTGAATGGAAAATACAATGTTTCTTTTATTTTACATAAGTTAATAATAAATATGGAATTCCACAGAGTCAATCACAAAACATTTGAAAAGTTAGTAAAAAATAGTTTTAATATTGGAAAGAACAAAACTGAATCACAAAAAAACTCATATTTTTTCTGCATATTGTAATACAAAACCTTTGCGAATAATTCACTGAATAAATTAACATATAATCATTTAGAGTCCCCGGTATATAATAGGTCTCAACTACACTATTTTCTGTTATTTAAGACATATTTTAACATCTTCAGAGATGAGGTATTCCACTTATCCTGAATGTCTTAACTTTTATTGACACTAAGAGGATTACTTATATGTTTATAAAATGCAGGAAGTCCGTTGGCTGATCCACTTGTTGTGGGAAGTACCGTGATAGCATGTATTAAAAAAGTAAGATGGTATGACCACATCAACTTGCTTTTCCCACAAGGGAGAAGGCATTTAGAGATAATAAACAAGTGATAAGTAGTTAGAAAAAATAATATCCAATAATAAAAAAACCGATGCCAAAATTTGCGTCGACCTTTACTTTTTAATGTAGTGAAACGTATGAAAGACGATGTTATTATTATTATTAGCATTATCACCCCCCCCTCCCCCCCAAACAACTTTTATTTTTCTCTGAAGTGTTCCGACCTTCATCCTTCCTGTCAAAACTAATTCAAAAGTTGGCAGAGAAACGGAGCCTTTGAAACTCTGATACACAGATTCGACGTACCTACCCACATAATTTTTTCTTACTAGCACATATAAGCAACATTACTGAGGACATTATAACTTTAAAGTTAAGACTATATTCATATTGATTTGTAACCAACTTCTGAGATTCATCTTTCTACTGGATAAAGGCGTCTTCGAAATTCTTATTTTTGTTAAATTATTTATTAATTTATCTATTATAAGCCAATGAAAGATTTCAGTTAATATTCATATGAATATAAATAACACGAAAGACATAAAAAATAAAATGCAATAGCAATCGTATTATTAAAAATTTACAACTAATTTCCTAATTTGTAATATTTCGTAAGCCCGTCAGATTGATTGTCAAAAAAAAATATACAAAATAATATTTATGAATTTAATTATTTTTTTATTTTATTTTATTTTATAGAGACACTCACAGAAAACTGACAACACAATACATAAATTACAAACATACAATAAGATCTGGCCAGTTCCCCAATTAATTACCAAATACCCAATTATAGGTAAATACTTAAGCAATATTAAAAAAAAAAATGGGATGTCTTGAAAAAAAACCTACTTCAATGAATAAAAATCCTTTCTGTGTAAAAATAAAATAAAAAAAACCTAGGATATCCGATCAATCAGATCCTCGTGACAATCAAAATTTTACGTAGGAATTTGTGTTGTATACGTAAACGCAGAGATAACAAAATGCATGTTTTAATTAAAGATATTCCTCTAATTTTCAGGAATCAGAATTTTCAAATTTCAGATGAATCCGTACGGTTGATCAAACTTATAAACATACAAATATATAATAATAATATGTTATTATAGTTAAGTAATAAGAATAAGTATGTATTTAATAAAAACTTATTTTACGTAACCTATTTATAAAAATTGAAAGTATTTTTAGTAGCTCCTTAACTTCCTATAAATTTCTGAAAATACATTGTACAGAAAAAAAGAAAGCCTTTTTCATTCAGTTATTTTTGTACTTGTTTTCCTGTTTTAAAAGCATTGTTATGTTTTGAATAATTTCAGTATTATAAAATGTTTTCATTGTGTTGTACAATATCACAAATGACAAATAAAAATACAAAAAAAAACATTATAAAACAAACATTCTCTGTAAATGTTAAGAGATTTTTGGTTAAATTTGAAAAAAAAAATAACATCTTAATTTACTTAATACATATATTTCAAAAATGAGTGAAAAAAAATGTTCAGGTTTTGTCACACCCTTGAAATATTTGTATTTCATTATCAAGGGGTGGGACGACTGGCATGTTTGTTACAAGTATTTGCGCCGCTGACTTGTGAAAGATACAATGATGGGATAGATTTGTAATTTTGTAATTTATGTATTTGTGTAAAATTATGGTCAATAAAGATTTATTTATTTTATTTATTTATAGATTTATGAGTGAAAATTCACAAAATCGCCAATCGGATCTTACATCTACCGTTAAACTTTTAAACGTTAGATATCATATCATTATCAATTATCAAAACTTTTCGATATCGATTACAAAGCAGGAAATTGATTAAAGTTGTAGATAAATAAATATTTACACAGAAATTTTATCTACCCTTAAGTACTCGGAACCAAACTTTTAAGCCTAGATTTGAATGAACAAAACTTTATTTGCATAAATTTATTGATAGTCAATTAGCATTGAGAGGCATCTTAAGCGAAGACCCGTTGAATATCTTACTTACCCAATATCACTCAAATAACTTATTGTTACTTAGAACACAACTTAACTATAGAGAATAAACTCAAACATTTCGATAAACTTTGAAGGAGATTCATTGAAAATATTCATAGTTTTAAGACTGATCTATATTTTTTGAAAAATTGAAGATTCTTATAGTTACTTTATATCTATTATTTAATTTTTTTTTGTTTCAGGCTTGAATTAGCCTAATTGATTTACTTAAAATATTAAGATTTTAGAACAAAATTGTAAATTGCTTGTAAATTCAACACACGAAACTACAACAAACTAACCTCATACAATGGTTAATTGTAAAAATAACATCGATAAAATAACCAGCGTGTTTGCTAGCCGTGCGGTGCTTTTTTTGCACAAATAGAAAGCATTCTACTGCTATACGAAAAAATTTGGAAATTTTTAGAAATATTTCAATCACATACTTAATATACTTTACTATAATTTTTCATCTCACAATTCATTTACGTATTATCATTTTACATACTCTCGATATAATTGTTATAGTAGATACACTCGTGCAAGCAGAGTATTCTGTACCTATATTTCAAAGCAGCTTTTAGCTTTGTTAACAACGCATTTTTTCTAATTAGGGTCAAAGTGCACCGTTCACTCTTCATATAATTATTGTCTCTAGTGTGTTTTGTTTTGTTTATTTACAGCACCATGTACACTATGTATCTATACAGTTATTATTACAGTAGTGTACAAAAGAAAACCAAAATTACACGGTCATGGTAATTAATTACCATGTATGTATACTCCTCATACACTTTCTAAGTACGTCGAGTATAATATCTACTAGTTGTAATGAGTGGCGAAAATCTGGATATTGGATAACGGATATTCGGATTACGAATATCTGGATATCGGGTAGCAAATAATATACAGATATTCGGATAACCAATATCCTAGTTACTCTTGACACAATCTAAATATGATGTATATTATTTTGTCTTGATCTTAATCATACGACGCGAGAAGGGACTGTAGTAATAAATACCGCGCTACCACTACCGTGAGATTGGTATGCATTGACTATGGTCACTTTGCGTGTCGTAGGATTAAGATCGTTTTTAGATTGTGTCAAGAGTATCCTTGCTGCTGTGGCAACCAGCGATGCTTGCCATCTTTAATTGTTTTATAATTATGTGTTAATATGTAAAAATGTTATGTTTTAGAGCTTACAAGAGAAAGAGATGAAACTTAAATAAATGCCATCTGTGGAGATTGAGAGGAAGTATTTGAAAGATTGACTATACTGGAGAAAACACTATTGAGGTTGAATAAAAGCTTAAGGAATATTTCGATAGGGAATTATTGCCATCCCTCGAATGAATTTACAATCAGTTGATTCTTGGTATCGATCATAATTAGTAGAACAAATAATTTTCTCTTCAAATTATCATTGCTTTATATATTAAGAATTGTTACATTATCTTGTTAACTAAAATTGTGTAAAATTGAATAAAAGAATAGTGATTTGAATCAATCTTTATTATTAAAAACCACACGCATAACTGTAAGTAAAAATACAATAAATATAAATCAGGTTGTTGGTGATTCTTTAATCAAAAGAATAATTTCATGTTCATTGTATGTGAAAGAAATATAATTTAAAGAATTCCTTTACCTTCTTAAAAGGTATAAAACCCACACTGCTATTCGGCAACTGTC
Source organism: Athripsodes cinereus (assembly GCA_947579605.1). NCBI lineage: Eukaryota > Metazoa > Arthropoda > Insecta > Trichoptera > Leptoceridae > Athripsodes > Athripsodes cinereus. The sequence continues at coordinate 25,602,683 of OX388309.1, forward strand.
GTGACTTTTTTGGTTTAGAGCAAAGTATTATGTGTTTATTATGCTTTTTTTGAAATATAAGACATGCAATGGGTAAATTTAATGACAGTTTAAAATAATAAATTTCTACTTAGGTATCTATTAAAAATAATGGTAACAATTTGTCAAAAGGAAACAATTTAATATTTTTATACGTTACCTATACCTACATCGTTCTGGAATCCGGTCGCATAGTAAATCTTGGCCCGAAATGTCGAATACCGGATATACGCCTCATATCTGTTTCGTGTCTAATTTTCTGCCACATGATATTATTGTAAGCGAGTGCGAGTGAGTGTTATGATGATGAAAAGGACTAACATTTAAAATAACAATAAGCACACTTCCGTGGTAAAATCTGACAAGACATTATCTAGCATATTACATACATACAAACCTACATACTGTGTGTTATATATGAGAGTCTTTTATCATACGAATACCATAAAATATGTAAAGCTAACATATTATTATTACCTATATATTTCGTTCCATAATTATTGATACTGTATGAATGTAAATAAGTTACGATGATTTGGGCATGTGGAAAGAATGATTGAGGACAGAATGACCAAGAAAATATATTTGGCTGAGAGGAATGGTGCTCGGAGACGTGGACGTCCGAGGATCACAATATGGCAAGATCATTTATATCAAATCCTACAGGATGGTCATGTGTTGAGCACATTGAACAGGAGAGCATGCATGAGGAATTGTATAACAGTGATGGAGTAAGATGTATGCAAGGACAGAAGGAAATTTCGTTCGATCCTTTCTGCCTACCCCGCGAGGGAAGCGACGTGATGGTTTGTAGGTATGTAGGTATTATTAATACCTGCTATATTTAGCTATTTTTTTTTAAATCTATTCTTTAAAAGTAGTACCAGATACTAAATATGATTCGAGTAAATATTCTTTAAGAAAACCGAGGAGTTTTTGAAAAAGGTACTGTGAGAAAATATTCTGTAATAAAACCGAGGTAGATGTGAAATATTTCTCGAAAATTTTGCAACGAAAGGGGGGGGGGGGGTTGAAATGCGTGGGTCCACTGGAACTGGCAAAACTTTGAAAGTGGTCTATGAGAAAAGTTTCATATGAATTAAATGAAACATAATCATGAGTTGAAAATTGATTTTTCACTTGTCCAAAAGTGTGGATGGTCATCATATATGTGGACAATTTGTAAAGCGCCATTTACTCATAACATGATCTCAAGGGCGCCGTATACCGCGTCTATCACTCGAAACTCCCAAAAAAAAGGTGCGTCTCCAGCCTTATTTTAAAGCTCTCTCCATTCACCTCCTCTCGCAAACCAAGAGGCAGCTTGTTCCAGCATCTGAGTCATGTTGTGTTTGAACTTTTCCAAAGGTATCATTCACATAAATGAAATTCGAAAAGCGAACATCACTATTGCTGCCACACCGGGGATCGAATCCATGATTCCTCACTATCAAAGGGAGTATGTTAACCACTTGATTTACATACATTTTTCGTTCTAAAGATATGCAAGAAAAACTTTTGAAATTTATAAAAGTGAAAATTACATGCAATTATTTGTTCTAGTATAGAACTAGAGTTTTATGTTTATTGGCTAACTTCCTTAGCACATGTCATATCATAGTATGTACCTATCTATATACATATAGCAAGTTATAACGAAATCACACATTTAACATAACATACAGTGTATTTTGACATTAAACCATGTTAATGGTTAATATTCAACGTTAAACTTCTACTTCGTTAAGTTTGGACATATGGCGCATGTTAACAAGAGGGAACTTGTATTGGTTAACTTCCATCTATATATTGTAGGTATGTCTATGACCATGAAAGATCACACAAAATGTACCTATGTCTATTTTGTAATGTGTAAAAAACAGTGCTCTTTTTAGTCAATTATCATTGGACATTCTCAAAGCAAGGCCCAACTAGTATCATTGTCTCTCCTCTACAACAGAGACTACCGATTTTTGTTGACTGCGTCAACGCGCAGTATTTATTTGTTTATTTTTCAGAGACATAAGCAGAAAGTTTACCAAATAGACATAAAAAAGTAAAAACAGCAATATTATTGACCTGGTCAGGCCAACCTTCTAATTAGGTGTGTCTACAGCACACACACATTAATGTAAACAAGAAAATGATAGAAAAAATATTCATTTCATAAAAATAGTCTACATTACACCGATACAATAAATTATCTATCATCCTACTTAAAAACATTAACGGGAAGTTTTTTAAAGGCTGTAAATACTTTCTTTAGTCTTCTGAAAAAAAACAAGTCTTTTTCAGACTTGCTTTGTCTATGCTTTAATAGTGGGTAAGTGATAGTGTACCTTAAACGTTGAGAATAATGCTTGCATAGTAAACGTATATTACCTAGGATACGACATGAAACCAAGCGAACAGCCGGTCATTTGATAACACTACGTATCTACTATCCAGTTTATGATAGACTGGAGATCCAAAATGTTGTATGTCCATAAACTCTAGAGTTGAGTGGGTACTACGTAGAACTAGATAATATAAATATGAAATTCGGAACTTAAGTTGCTGTCAGAACAATGGCCTATAATCCTAAATTGCGTTTTGAGATACGGTTAAGAAAAAAACATACAAAATACTAATTTCGGTAAAGTAGGTATAAAGAACTGCAACCAACATTGAAATTGAAATCTCAGCAATATTAATATCGAACGTTCAAAATAAATTGGATATCAATTAGCGTAACGTGGTGTTCACACGAAGCAAATAAGTATTGCCAGGAATCCAAAATATCGCCAGACGTTTCAATTGTTTAAACATCTTTTCCGTAAACTTGAATCGATAAAAACCAGTAAAGATGATATCGTTTTAAGCTGAACACCTTTCGACTTTTGTTAACTCAATTATATTGGTTTCCCTAAACGCACAAGCGTAGATAGGCGCTGCCTCGATATCTATGGTCAAATCTGTTTGTCGTCTGTTGTAGGTATGCTCGAACATCTTTTTCGTGCCGTATTTACAAATTTATAGTTTTTTCTACGATTGAAAGGTCTCTTTTATTTTCTAATACAACGTTTTCCATCAAAGACACATATACTCCGCGATCTTTATTCCAACGTCCGCCTTTTTTGAAACTTAGTCAATATCAAAGCGCTAGTGACAGATCGAATCCATTTTGTTGAACTGTCTTAACAGGTTATTATTGTTTATGGATGTTTTTTGTTTTTTATGCAAGCGAAATTGAGTGGCTTTTGTGTCGTTTTATGTAAACACCATGATGATGATGATGATGATTATGGATGATTTTGTTTTGACGCCGTTAAACAGTCCCTAGACCGTCTCAAGGGCGCCTATTATTTTTATTTCACTATTATAAAATTTTGAAAACACTTGTGATTGTCATAAATTTGACTAAAATGCGAGTTCCAATTACGATATAACGAATCGCGATATTTCAATAAAAATAAGAATAATTTTTTTCTGCATTCTCCGAAAATAGAACCCATAGTAGTATGGGTCCTTGTTCTTGCTGTCTCTTCAATTGTTAGTTAAGAGAGGTGATATGAAAATGTAGCATATTATATGTATTAACATGCATATTATATAAAATATATTTCGACTTTGTTCCATGCTCTATAATTACCACGTTTGTGGATTTACAAGGGATGGAGTAATGTACATAATATGTCTATCAACCTAAAAACTTGTTTGTATAACGTTGATGAATAATACCTTTTGTCTATTTTTATAGGTAATATAGAAAAGGGTTGTGCCTAAAAAGATAAACCTGTTACGTCAATGTTTCATATTGTATCAAATAATGATTTAATACTAAGTACTACTATACCATCACGGCATATGCCACAAGTGGGGTAGCCAGCATACCAGCTGCATATAAAATATACAAGCTGTCCTCTCCGTGACAATATAAAAACAAGACATTCAGGATGGGTGGCAAACCTCATCGCTGAATTTAAGATGTAAAATGTCTTAATTTTTTCGAACACCTGCCTTTTACAGGACACTCAAAAACTTACGCAGAAGAGTGGGAGACCAATTCTTTACCGGGTGCTCCACGGGATAAATGATTAATAATGATTTATCTTGTTCATAATGATAAGTGTAAAGTAAAATATGCTGTTATTAAAAAAATAACATAAAAAGTCGTTACCTACATTTATTTTTACACCTTTTCAAAAACTTACGAAAAAAGTGGGAGCCAAGTATTTGCTGGGTGCTTTACAGAACCCGGTAAATGAAAATGCTAGCTAGTGGATTTATTACGTTGTCAGTCATAATAATACAGAGGTTTTTATATCCACGTAAAAAAAGACATTCAGGATGGGTGGCAAATATGGTAGGTAGTTGAAACTTGGAATTAATAATTATTCTAGTGATATTTCAAACTTTACAGAATAGTCGAAATCTTCAAGTGAAGTTTTTTTAACATTATATCCACAATAATATGAGTTTTAATATCAAATGTCTATTATAATATGAAAATGAAACGTTATTATATATTTTTTTCACAAGATCAGATAAATTTATAAATAGGTTAAATTTTTCTTTCTACGTATTTCTACGTATCTATTAAGTAGATCCTACAGGAAAGACACGTGTTAAACACATTGAATGACATGCACGAGAAATCGTATAAACATGACGGAAAAATATATCGACGGTCCAGTTCCATAACGCATCAAGTCGAAATGTCTTACATTCGAGAAATCGTCATTTTTGTAATTTTGGTATAGCATCAAAAACACAACAGAAATGGCAATATACCATATGATAATAGCACTGTTAGAGACATTATGTTGTCTTTGTTCAGTTCAATAGTTAAAAAATACGAAATATTTATTTTTGCAATTGAAAAAAGGTACATTTTTTTTCATAAACTAAATATTTAATACAGTCTATGATACAGTGTACAGTGTATGAGGCGTTTAGGAAGGCGGAGGACAGCGCGCGGTGGAAGAGCTTGTCGCTTGGTTGGGGTCATGGTGGTAACGATCATGTGGTCTTTCAAGTAGGTCCATCAGCATTGAGGGACCTACCTGAAGGAAAGAAGATAAATATTTAATATGTAAAGGGAACCGTATTTTTTATAGTTATTCATTTGCGAAATTGATAGAGTGGAGTTTAATATATTTATGTAGGTATTACCAATTAAATCAAAATTTAGACTTGTTGAATTATCGAAAAATAAAACACCTGTTTTATTTTTCGATATGGAATTCTACTACCTAAACACCGACACAGTGAATGAATTGTTGAATTATGGAATTGGACAAACGATATGCAAGGATAGGTAGCACTCGATCCTTAATCTGTTTGTAGAAATGTCAAACCAGATATTATATTTTGTTTATACATAGGTGCCTTGTAAATAAATATTTTTTCTACAAAATATTCAAGCACGTTTTTCGATTTTGCGAATACCTACTGCGAAGGTGTTTTATCAAGAAATATTTTTTACAACATTTATGATATAAGAAATGTTGTATTTGATGTCGCTACTCTTTCTATAAATATTTAAATACAATTCACATTCCGAATTTCTTGAACGAATACGTCTGAAAAAAAAGATAGGAGATTTTTGTTAACATAAGAATATTATAAATCTCGTAGGTATAATATGATTCATATAATATTTTTAGTATTGCAAATGCGTAATATTCCTTCTAATCTGTCATCCAATATTCTTTTGTACGGTTGAAGTAGTTCGTAAATACTTAATTTCGAGAATGAACATAATCGAGTATATCATAATATTTATACGCAGTTAAAATTATGTTTGCTGAAAATTGAAAGAATGTTGGAAGGTTGGAAAATTTGGGTTCTTTCGAAGAGATCACGCCATTGCGATAAACTCGCCCTCTATTACAACAGTTTGTCTAATAGTTCCTCTAAAGTTTGTCTCTATCTCTCTCAGCGGACAAACTGTATGTAATGAACTTACAAATCATCCTTTCTACGTCATAGTAAAGTTTGTTTTATCCGTAAAAACATGATTATATTTTATCAATAATAGTTCCAGAAATCCATAAATTATTGGTAAATTTACCAACAATTTGTTTGCGAATAGTTAATATTATAGATTCGTACTTATGAATCGTTTGTACTATCTCTGGTCCTAATCTGATAGTATGTACCAATGATTCGTTGTGAAATTTCGTTAGTATTTTTCTCAGTGTACAACCGCGTGACATTTATTCAGATTATTACATTTCTTTACGAGATGGTTTAAATTAATTTCTAAAGCTATAACTAAAAAGTTTAAATAAACTGAAACATTAGCTGGAGATATTTTTCTTATCCTTTTTGCTATTAGATGAGTCTTATAATATTATCCTTACTAATGTAAGTGTGAAAACAGCAGTGACAAAAAATTAACTGCTACGTAACATTGTCTGACATTGCGATACTTATCCACAATGAAATTTCTATCAGAAATTTCTGAGCCTTTCAGAAGTTTTATGTGTGTATATTTATTTTGTAAGTTTATATATTTTCTATAGTTCTTGTTCAATGCGTGCATCATCCCAATCCTTCTATATGGCTGAGAGTCTTGGCACTTAACCAAGGCTCAAGAGCGGAATATACTAAGCTTTGAAAACAAGTGTCTTAGAAGGATTTTGGATGTCAAATGGTATGAACATGTCACAAATGATGCTGTGCGCCGGCGCACACAGTAGAGACCTGTAATCTCCGTAATACTGGAGAGATGATGGTCCTGGCTGGGACATGTTCTGAGAATGCCCAGTGGTAGTTGGCCAAAAAGAGCACTGTTCTTCCATCCGCAAGGGTTCCGTCGGCTCGGGCGTCCCTCTTTCACAATACACCGTTCCTATGACAACGACATCAGAGCGCAAGGAATGTCGTGGAAAGAGGTGACGCAATTGGCGCAGAGACGCTCTGAATGGAGGAGGCTGGTTTCTGCCCTGTGCTCCCGAGAGGAGCGTTGAGGGCGGTCTTGATCATGAAATTTGTTTATAGTATACAACAGTACAGAGAAAAAATACAATGCAAAGACTATTTAGAAAGATTTACCTATTGTGCCTTTATGTATGAAAAGTAAAAAAAAATGCAAGTTAAGATTAATTGAGTATTTTATTTTTAAATTGCTCGCAACTTTTAACAAAATTGCTTTATTTGTTCAAGCAACGTTTAAGATGAGGACAGATTATATGCAGATGTAAATCAAAATATGTATCAGAGATATCAAGTCATTTCCCACAAGCTTCATTTAATTTTCATTGCTGACTTTGGCATGCAATAATAACTTATGAGAAGCGAAATAAATGATCGTATTGATTTTAAATTCACGGTTTACAGGTTCGTCACTATACGCAAAATAAACTTTTCATTTTTGATAAAAGGTTTAACGCTAGACTGCTAGTTTTCAAAACTAATATTATACATGAACGAGGTTATTTTTATCTAGGTCATCGGATGGCTTATTAGTTATTTTATGTATTCGAAATGTGGAAAGCGACGGCCTCAGCGGCAGCTTTTTGATGACTAACAAGGCCTGGATGAAGTTCGCCTATTATAAAATAGATGAGGATTAGCTTTTTAGCCTTTTGAAGCTCCGTGTTTGCGATAGACACTTTATAAATTCCATTGCAACAGCTAAAATGATCTAAGCAACTGCAAAAAGCATGTTTGTTTGTATATTTTTAAAAATATTAATGACTTAATTTTTTATATTCTTGGTTTTATCCATATAAAGGAGATCCAAAGATTTTGTAAGTATCCATATTATGTGGGTATATTCCTTTTCAGACTCTCAGACAACACATTCAATATCTTCTTCAAAAGACAATGCTTTAAGACTGCAAAAAGGGTCTATCTCGATCCTAAGTAAACAATTTAACAGAAGAAAAACGTGTGATTTTACAAAAAAAAAAAAACACAAACGCTCTCTTGCTCTTTTTTTGTATTACTTTTTTTATTTCCTGAACGTGATCAAAATTTTCTACTAACCCACAAATTTACATTCACTTCCACCTTTTTTTGTGTAGCATCCATTAAAACTTCCATAGACATAATTATTTTTTGAAACCCTTTCAGAAATATTATTTCTTCTACTACTTCTTCTTCATCACCCATTTTAGATTTGTATTTGTACATAGACTAACCTGATGATTTTCTACTTGTCTCTGTCTTGGAATTGATTCATTCACTAACTAACATCTTTATAAAATTATTGTCCCACCAGCTAGCTTGAGATATTCCAACACTTCCATCCTTTCTTGGTTGCTATTCTGCTGAATTTATGAACACCTAATTATCTGTGATAGAATTCAAAATAATTTATTTTTTTTACTGACGAATTGACAAAGTATTTGAAAGACCAAAGACTTCTCTCTCAATAATAATCTACATAAAAGAAAAATATATTTGTTCTTAATTTCATTTAGGATGTCTTCTTCCTAAACGCTGACAGAGTGAACTGATTATTTATACCGGTTTCAAAATAAATCTAGTGAAAAAATTAATTAAAAAAACACGTTAATCTTTTTCACTAACTAAAAGATTTTTAACCCGTTTAATGCTGGATATTTTATCATACAAGTCTTGCACATAAAATTTATTTTGAAAGCCTTTTACACTAGATAGATATCATAGTGCTATTATTTGGAGCCCATGTCGAAATTAGCTGCCCAGAATCTGGCAACACTTTATAATATTACTGGTAGATGGCAGGCAGTACGTGGATACCCATACATTATTATAAAAGTATCTAAAGAGAACTAGGTAGTAACAGAGTGGACGATACTCAAAAGCGATTCAATTTGGAAAACATCTCATAGTTGTCGTGTCGTTTAAAGTTTACGAGATATCCACGTGAGTAAGTTTCAAAGTTGAGAATATGTGGTTTTGGGTTATTAAATGTAAAGTAGATTTTAAAAACTATATTACTTTACAAGAAAATAAGCGTATTGTAAACTCAGTGATGTCAATCAAAGTGGGAGTTTAATTCGAATTCATACAAAAACAAATCGAGACTTATTAAACACACTTATAACTTTATTGATCGCGAGATAGCTGTAAATAGTTTTCGATCACATCATCAAAAGACGATGCGAGAACACTGTAAATGAAAAAAATCACTTAAATAAAAAAAAAATAGAATTACGATCAATAAAACATTATAGAGGCAATATTTTTTTTTTTTTTTGAAAAATATAACAAAATATAATACATTACACATTAAGAAAAAATACACTTAAAAATCTATTGTTCACTATTCCATTAAAAGAGTTATACTTGTGCATGGGATAGAATTTCAGGATTATTAATTTAATATGAATCTGGGTTTTATAACAAATCCAAATACAGTCTTATACACCTTTCACAGTAAGCTTAAAGCTTGTTTCCTGAAAGGGGAGTTTGCCGGCACCTGAGATCTAATTTTGTATACAGATAATGTCTGCATTAAAAAAAAAACAACTTGATTTTTCCCACCCCTGGAGGTCGCTTAACATACAATACACCATTTATGATAATGAAAACACGTTGTTTCAGTACGACCTACTGCAAATAACAATATTAATTCAATGTTAGATAATTGCAATTTACATTAGCTTCCGGATGAAACATACTGACACATTATCCGGACGATAAACATCCGGTTTGCTATACTAATACGAGTAGGATATATTTAGATTATTATAATGTGGGCATTAGCTTTTCATTTATGTTCACATTAATGTCGCTTCACAACAAATTATGCATGGGGTATTTATTACCTGTTAACTGTTTTTTATATATAAGTATTTTACATTTTTTATTTATTATATTATATTTAAAAAAATACTCTCATATTGGACAAATCAATGGGGTTGCTAAGCACCCCCATAAAAAATGTCTCCTACTCTTTTCAAAAGAAAGAGTGTTTATCTGAAAGAAGACCACGTGAATCAAACTCTCAATGTTGGGCGTACATTGAGTAAAAGTAATTGGATGAATGTGGAAGAAATGAAAGAAGCTTGTAAATAAAGATCAATATAGCTTTCCGTTCTCTCTGTCTATTAGACTTAAGTTACGGGATGAGGGTATTGTGGTAGAATATAAGTATTTATTTATTAACTTATTTTATTCTTTACATACTGCATTGGTTACAATATTACAAAATAAAACAGTGTCATATTTATTATCTTTAAATTATCAAATAAAATAAAATAAATATTTATTATTATTTTGTTTTGTGTTACTCTGATGATGCGAACTCGGAGTCCGCGAAACCGGTCGTGCGTTAGTCTCACTCAACAGTAACACAAAACAAAATAATAATAAATATTTATTTTATTTGATAATTTAAAATGAAGTGTTACAAAGTAAATGCCGATACAATTAATGAAATTTATTATCTTTATTTATTTATTAAATAGAGGCACACACAGTAGATTGACAAAACATAGGTATATGAAAAATAAAAAGAGACAGAATAATGTTGATCTGATCAGGCCAACCCACCAATTAGGCGTGTCTACAGCATACATATTAAAGTATATACATATAAATATCAGTTATACAATTCAACGTACAGAGGGCGAGTTCATCGCTAAAATGCGATGTTTTCCAACTAACATAACATTTTCTTTTAAATGTTTATGTACAGTAATTAACATTAGTATGATTTCAAATATGTAACTAGTAATTTAAATCTAGTATGAAAGTTCCTGAGAATAAGGTATGTCGTTTCATCGATGATAATAATATGGCATATTGTGTGCCGTTTATGATTTGTACGATATTACATGCCGTTATTTCGGTAACTTTGTAGTCACATCAAATATTGGTATAAATACTGGTCTAACTTTGTAGTAACATCGAATAATGGTACCTATAAACTGGTATATTTGATGTTACCATAAAGTCTGCCTTGATACAGGGCAACCTAGTGAGGCTGCTGCAACATAATGTTATCCATATTGGTGATATATTGTCCCTGGTTTTATATGTATTTTTGATGGATAAAGTATTGTTATTGTTTTTATATGCTAAACGTCACACTTTTCTTCTAATCAACCCTTGGCATACCTCATCGTCTTATTGCAGGGTAGGGTTTTTTAAGAATGCATGAAACACAAATATTTTTTCTCTCATGATCGCATTGGTTAACATCTCTGTCGTGATTTCAGCAATATATTATGTAAGTTGTTCTGTCTTATTATTGTAAATTATAAAAGCAATTTAAAATTATAAATATTTAATATCTACATCTATTTACCTACAGCATATCCCAAAAGTGGGGGTAGTCAGTTTCCTAATCACAATTAATAAACGTGCAAGATGTCCTTTGGGAGCCAATTTACTTTCTATTTCGTATTTACTTTATTTTTTTTATTAATATTTTAGCTTTTTACAGTAAAAGGAAGTTGGTTGTCACATATCTACTACTACTACACCATCACGGCATATCCCACAAGTGGGGTAGCCAGCAGACCACCTACGTATTTGTTTTACAAAATACATTTATAGAATGGTTCTATAGGCAATAATACAACTACCTATCTATATATTTGTATGTGTGTGTTTGTATAAAGTGACACGCATATCCATATTATTAAGAGTATTGGTGTAGGTTTGAAATGGCTTGTGGTCATGTACGACCTTAGTCTACAATAGTTGAACATTATATAGGTATATGGCATACCTACTGTTTATATGTTTACTTATTTAAGAAAAAAACATTTTGTGAGCCTAAGAGACAATACATCAATTAATACTCTTAAATTTGGTTTAGTGATAATATATTTCCAAATTTGAAAATTAAGTCAACCTACCATAGTATATGTATACTCAAAACACAAATTGCTAATATTAAAGCGGAAAATAAATATTCAGAAAAAATATCCTGATTTTTATTTCCAAAAAATGAGAAAGATGCGTACCTATCCTTATATGTAAAAGGTTCTTTGAAATTCATTTGTTTTGTATTAATAATTTTTAATAGAAATATTTTACTACATGGTAGACAAATAACAATAAAATAACTTAGGTTAGTTTGACAAAAACCAAGCATGTCGAAACCTAGGTAACTGAAATATAAGTTCTTAGTACTCTGCAAATTATTGTTTCAATAAAAATTAAAATGGAGTTTTAAAAAATAAAGATTAATAAGATACAATAAAAAAATATTATTCTGTGAAGAAAATAAAAAAATATTCAAAATATGCATGATAAAGATTTTGGTGAACGTTGTCCATGGACACCGAAATTGATCACTTAAGCCAGCCTAGAGCCAATTCGTAAACGTTGGGATGCATTTCTCACTTCTTCTGATTACATTTTGCACAATGTTACATTGTGTAAATATGATTCTCCATTCGAAATGTCTGATTGGTTATGTCATCTGCACCCAAATAAGAACAATTAGTAAATATTCTAAACATTAAGATTTACCCTGTGGAGCACCCCGTAAAGAATTGGTCTCCCACTATTCTCCGTAAGTTTAAGAGTGTCCTGTAAAAGGAAGGTGTTCGAAAAAACTAAGACATTTTACATCTTAAATTCAGCGATGAGGTTTGCCACCCATCCTAAATGTCTTGATTTATATTGACACGAAGAGGACAGCTTGCATGTTTATTAAATGCAGCTGGTCTGCTGGCTACCCCACTTGTGGGATATGCCGTGATGGTATAGTAGTAGTAGTAGTAATAGTAAATATTTTGTTATGATTTTTAATCAAATTTTTTTATTTGTCACTTTTCTTAAGTTTAGAGAACAAAGCCGAGTTTGGAAGTTAGTCTTTTATGTATACATAGGTACATAAGAGTAGGTATTGTGTGAGGAGAATATTTGAACTGGACATTGGGCAACTTTATGTTTGGTCAAGTCATTTAGTGTATGGGTATCATCCCATACCACAGATTTGGAACTATTTTTGGGTCATGGAAAATGTTTTTGTATATTTATAACGGTCAGTTCAATAAGTATGCATGTGAATATTATTATTAAAAGCTCTAAATTATACTTATAAAGTTTGCGGTGGGCACTAGAATAATATACAATTTTCGAAAATAGCTTTCGTATTATTTTATTGTGTTTTCACATCTTCTCATATTATGTTGTTAAAAAATATAGGAAAACACACCTGGATCGATTTATTGAAATTAAAATGACTCTATTTCGAAAAAATATTAAGAATAAGTTCTTTTCTCGCCTTACAAATTTAATGACTCGATGTCACTATAAGTTAAATATTTGTGAAAATGACCATATTATTTTGCACGAGGATACGCTTAATAGACAAGAATTTAAATTAGAGGACATATTTTTTTCCTTTTTTTGCTTGTAAATTCACGTGGTGAAAAACTATACCTATTTAAAAAAGCGAAATTAAATTCTATACCATCACAGCATGTCCCACAAGTGGGGAAGTTATTACCTAATATAAATTGTATAATAATATTCAGGTTATACCAATAAAAAACAAGGCATTTAAAAAAGCGAAATTAAATTCTATACCATCACAGCATGTCCCACAAGTGGGGAAGTTATTACTTAATATAAATTGTATAATTATATTCAGGTTTTACCAATAAAAAACAAGGCATTTAAGATAGGTAGCATACACCATCGCTAAATTGTAGATAGTATATCTAATACGCAAAGTTTTATTTATTTATTTATTTAAATATCCACGGTAATAAGAATTTTACATGTTTACATAACAAAAAAAAAACGTTGAAAATCAAACAGTAACCATAAAATACTACCTACAATGAAATTAAGAAATAGTAATAAATAAATAGCTAAAATAAACAACATTATTATAAAATTAACAACATCACAAATACAATCAACTGAAATAAGAATTGTGAATTATTCAATAATAAATCAAAATAAATGAAATCATGTAATACAAAAACCCTTCCCAAATTTAATAGGATACTGGAAACTAACAAAAATAGTAGAATTCCTTTTCTTTGCTCGAGATTTCATTATTTTCAATTTTATTAACCTTATTTAAAATTAAGTGTTATTATTAAAATCGATGGTTGCGAATCAGTGACGTTAGAATAATACCTGAGAAGTCGGACTCATGTGGTTTCACGAGACCCGTGTCTATATTAAGTGGACATGTTTATATGCAGGTAGGCTATACGGATAGTAGATAATAATTATATTTGGTTTAAAATTTACCCTCAACATGAAGTGTAGTAGATACCTCAAGGCTTGAACACACAATACGTTTATGTGTACTTAGTAGTCACCTATCAGTATTAAAGTAAAGTGTTTCAATATAATATTCACAAAATGAGAACGCTCATGTCTCTGTTTCAGGGTTCAGAATGTTCAACATGTTTTGAGTATTAGGTTTCAAAATCTAACACAATATTTCTCGTTTCATAATTATACCTATACCCTTTAATCTAACAATTTTATTATTACTAATGTTGTAGACAGTCACTGTATAAAAACTACGGTGCATACTGAGTTGTTTTAGATAACTATGTTAATAAATTGTCATATCCTATTATTTATTTATCGTGTCAAAGCCCAGAAAAAAAACAACCAAACTGATCTTTAGAACTATGTAAAACACGTAGTGCGTGGAGATGCGTCAAAAATCCTCCATAGTGCATGGGACAGGGCACAACGGACACCTCAACAAGGTGGCACGGTCTATGCTACCTACACTGTGGTCACATACTAAACGAATATCATTACCATGGTTTTGATGGAAATGTCCGCAATTTTTAAACGACATTTTAAAACTAATTAACAAAATATATAATCAAGGGGAAGTAGGAGGGGTTGGAGATAAGTGAATATTAATATTATATTGATGTGTTTAGATTTTCAATTATTTTGCATAGAATATATCATTTTGTTTAATTGTGCAAAAAATAGTTTTCATACACGAAATATATTTTTTAATGAATCTGGGTTTGGAATAAGTTCAAATATACCTCAAAACCCCTGGCAGTACTTGTAGTAATTTTGTGGGTTACCCCAATTGTAGCAGATGCCCTGATAGTATTAATACGTATACTGAATAAAATTAAATATTCATTTTTATTCATACATACAAAAGATATTAGATATGTTTGTATAACAATCGATTAAATAATAACATATTGCTATTATTGTGAATAATACATTGTTATTAAAATGGAAACAGTGCCATCCTTTTAACATATTCGTTCATTTAATTAAAATACTCTTTTATATTATAATAGAACGAACCTTTCCTCTTGCTAAGAAATTAATTCATTATTATATTCATTATAACCACCCTTTTCCTTGGGGTTATTTCCTTCTGCATTTGATATATTTTATAATTGGTTTTACTTCCAGTAAGTATTATAATATGAAAATAATTAAGGGTAATATTGTTTTCAATCAGTTAATGATTTTTAAGTCAAAGCTTTGAAAATTTTATAACATTTTTTAAACTAGATACCTAATACTACCTTTATTTCCCTGATTTTATTGCACAGAAAAATAGCTCATCTAACCTTTTGAAAAGTCTGTCGTACTCGTAGTTAAAAATTGAAACGCAGTTTTTTTGTACAATAATAATCCCGTAATTATAATAGTGTGTCGCATATTCCTTCTCTTCTACCTGCAAAGCCATTTGCGACAACTTCATGTCTCTCCACTTTGCCTCGGACATCGGGTCTTGCGCACGCTTCGGCGTGGCGCTGGGAACCAAAACTGAGTGGCTTCGAGTTATTTGATACAATTGTGCCTTTCAAATTTATAGTAGAATAAAATGTGTAAATGTGTGTAATATCTGTAACCTGTGCAATGAAACAATAAACGAACATTTTCTAATAGGTACATCTTGGTTCTCATTGAAACAGCGAACCAAACTCTACGAATCTCTGAGTTGCCTCAATGCTCTACCAAGACTGCCTAGCTGGAATAACAAATAATTCACTACCAGGAAGAAAGGTATTACAAGTCCTGCGGGTGTTCACCTTTTCGGAACTGAAACGACTCGTATAAAATAAATAAAAGGAAATAAGTTTACTGGCAATTTTATAATTACTGAGAGCTTTGTCTTAAAAGTATTTGATTAATTTCTTTTAATTAACGAAGTTTTCGAAGTAATGGAAATTTCAGTACCTAAGGAGTGTTGATGTAAATCAAATAAAATAAAAATAAAATGAACTCGATAGTTAGACCAATTTTGCACAAGTTACATTTATTTAAATGGAGAATAGTGTAAATATGCTGCAAGTTTTTTTTAATATTATTTATCTTTTTTGCTTATCCCACAAAAATTCTTAGTCAAAAGGAAAAATATTAGCTCTTTTGGTTTCGGGATATGCAATTTATTAAATAATTCATTAAATAATGATCGGTAGGCTGAAACAAGACTGGCCTAAATGACCATTCATCATGAAAATAATTATGTGACAACAAGGTGAATATGAGGACTAAAATGCCGTAGAAAAAAAGCCCTTAATTGATTTTTGCAGAGTAAGTAGGTACATAAGATTGTTTCCTTCCTACTATGTTCTGCAAGGAAACATGCAAAGTGAATCAAACATGTAAAATTACTAAATATTCACTAAATTACTAAAAAAATACTTAATACATACCTACAAGTCAATATATAAATATTTGTTAATTTTACAAATGAACAAACATATCTTTATTCCGATGATTTAATTTGGTTTTATTTATTTTTTCTTCAAGTAGAGCTTATAAAATATCTATCTTAAAAGACACTATTACTTATGAAGTCAAATGTATCAACAGATTCCTGAACCCCTTTCTCTGATGAATATGTAAGCAGTTTATATAAAGAAGCTTCCTTTGAAAAAAAAAATCTCTATCCAAAGTCACTTTAACCTTTCGCTGCCTCGGACTTTTATTTACTGATGTTTTACGAAGATTAAATTTATCCTTCGACGCTAAAGAAACCAAAATATTTAACTGCGTAATAATAAAATACTGACAAAATTTTATTTAACGATTTATGCTCAAATACGTGAACAAATAATAGTAATGAATAATAATTAAAATCGTGTTTCATCCCTCCCAGGAAGAGGCTTGGGAAGGCAGATTTTTCGATTTCAAATAATGAATCTATATTTACAATGAACTCAAATAGTTCAAGACTTTGTTTAGGCTAAAATCCATCACATTCAATCCTCAAAAAAGCTGGAAATTTTCGTGATCTCTAATTTTGTTTGATTCTATATATTTGTCAGACTGCCTGAGCTGTATAAGGTGCCAATTTCCTTCAATATTCTGCATATCAGCAATCTGATTTTCTTGGAATAAGATTATCGAATCGTATCTAAATATCTTGCATCCATATGATAACATAAATATAACATTGCAGAGATAATATTTTCGCAATAAATATATTTTTGCAGTTATTCAGTTTTACTTGGTATTAACATCTTCTTTACTTTGTACATAGGTACATTTTTTATTTTCATTTTACTTTTCTTCTCTTTCATCCTTTCAAGCCACAAGAAATACTTACATAGGACCTACATAGTAAGTAGATAGGAACCTATACGTAGGCACCTAATATTAGAGTCTAATATTTTAACATGGCTTCGTTACAATACGAGTATGTGTAAGTAAGCTTTTGTTTCGGTCACGGTTTTTAATTAACATGTTAACATTATTATTATTTTATCCTGTTAACTCTTTTATACTAAAGCTTAGTTTACACGGCAAAAAATGTACAAAATAGAAATAAAAATATAATGATAATAAAAAAAATCTTGATGGTAGTAAAAAACAAAGCTTATTATAAAGCCAGGTTTTTTAATGAGAGCTGAGTGGGATATATGTGTGCTTTTTGGATATATTATATTACTGGCTGTACGAGTATATTTTGACTTTATCTGTTATGTGTTTTAAATTCAATAAATAAATACACTGGAATATGTGTCTTTTACAGGATGCTTAAACACTCTTATGAAAATGCTCGTTGGTATTCGTGGTTTATCCTCTGGAGCTGTAGGACATGCAGACTTGGTGGCCCCAAGGGAAAACTTTTCGCCTTCAAGAACTTCCGGACTTTCTTTAGTAGCCTAATATCCCCTTCTAGTAACTAACGATAGGTATTCCATAGAAAGGAAGGCACATTCCTATTTTTTCCTTAAAAAATTGTCTAGTTATTATTATTATTATTAATATATATATATCTTACATGTGGTGTTTTAAGAACACCTGCCTTGTACAGGACACTCAAATACTTACAAAAATATTCGTTGCCAGGGACTTCGGAAACAGTTACCACCAAAACATAAAGATATAATTAAAAAAAATGTATAATTACAATGTTATTAAGATGAATTGTTAAGAAAAAATAAGCCATTTTGTGGAAAAACCCAGTATTCAAACTTATATACGAACTCAAATATTCATTAGACGCAACATTAAAATGAAAACATTCCTATTTGTTTATCAAACAATGAATAACAAAACACATCAAATTAATGAAAAGAATCGACAATTGAGATAACAAAACGGTATTGTATCGTTTTGTTTAAGTTGTCAACTGTTTTTCGATAACGTGTCTATTAAGGAACTTTTATTTTTATCTAAAAGAGGATTTTGATATTGTCACGAACATTGCGATATTTTTTTTGGATTTGATTTGGAAAGGATTTTTCATTTTGTAGCTTAGATTATTCATGTAAGTAAATAAAAATTTATAGAAGCATTTTGATTAATTTTGAATAACCTGGAAAAAAATGACTCGACTGACGCAAAGTCACATCAAAACTTGTTTCTTGTTCCTTTAATTCTCTTTCAAAAAATACCAATTATGGTGATATTAAACCATTATGAATGACATACTGTGAAGATAATCTGCATGTTTATTACATGCACTACCCCACTTGCGGGATAAGCCGTGATGGTACAGTAGTAGTAGTAGTACCAAAAACGAAAGGATGTCATAGAAATGAAAGATTGAATTGCCATAAAACCACTTTGAATACAAGATATTTTTTTTCTTCCCGCATTCCCAATACTAACGTTTAAGGATAAAATAAGTAAGAAATAGAGGATCCAAATATTCGCATGAAAGATTCCCTTTAAAAATATTTGAATACGTACCATACCTGTAACATTCTTTTGTAAATTAAATCGTCTGTGAATTCATCGTCCTTTTCATTCATTTATTTCCAATTCATTTATACGTCCGATTTTTTAGTGTAAAATATCCTAGAAACTCTATTGTACCTATATTAAATGTCTAGACATAATTCGAAAAAATTCGAAGAAATATTTTTGATATAAATGTAAGTTGTCACGAGTTATCCGGGAAAAATCAGCACGTAAGAATTTTAATTTTTCTCAATAACTTTTCCGTGAATAACTCAGTAAATAGGTTATTTGATGGGTAGATGTCGCTTGATCAGACCAATAATTTGGTGTCAATATCTCACACATGGGAAGTTTCCACATACGATAGACACATTTAAAAATGTTCATATGAACGTATGTTAGTACTCGTAGGATATAGGTACATAAAATATTCCTAGTTGAGTATTGTAGTGTTGCCTGAACTGCCCGCTGTTTGTTAAATTATCATGTCTCTTTGCAAGTAGTACCTAGCTTCAGAGATAAACAAGGTTGCACCAGCCCTAGGGGTGCTGTGAAGCTAACTAAGCTTGAAGTAAAATATTATAAGCAGTCTAGACATGGCGCTAGAGGCGGAGTACGGATCTTTCTATGTAATATGTAATGTAATATGATATAATATAACGATAACGTTATTTTAACATGTACTGTACGTATGTTATTTATAACGTTATTATAACACCTCATGCGAATATATTACACATATTTGCATACATGGTTAGTTATGTAGCACTGTACAGTTTGTAAATTCACATAACAGGACAAATAATATCATCTATCCATCTATCTTTTGATCCCTTCTGAGGTGCACGAAGAATATCTAAAGCCAAACAACTTCCAGTTAACAATATTTCTGGGTATTCTGAATTTGAAAAATAAATAAATTAAGTAAGTCCTATTGTAGGTCCATTGTACCTAGTGGGGCAGCAAAAGCAACACATTGTAAATTACCAAGAAATGTATTATTATCAAATAGGTATGTGTCAGAAATATTTCCTATAACTAAAGAAATTTGAATTTGAATTGATTTTCCATTGTTTGTTGATTTTGACATACTCTTCTTCATTGAGTGCGTCTCCGCATTTCTTTTAGAGTCAGAGTAATACATTATTCAATTCGCCAAACAACGTTTCTCAAGGAGTTCTTGGGAATAGAGGGTTGAAACGATTTTTCTTCACTTTGTGTAATGAGATCCCATATTTGATTCCCGGGCAGAGCAAAATGAAAAATTACTTTTTAAAAATTATTCTGGGAGTAAATGGTAACTGTAAAATGCATTTTATTTGTATCGTCGCATTAGTAGACATCTTGCAGCAAGAATCATATAATCTTTCTTTGAAACTTACTCTATCTGCGTAAATTGGCTACAAATGTTATTTTTTTTTTTAAAAAGATATAGGTTTTATTTTTGTTATAAACCCAAATACAACCTTTTACACTTACCACAGTAAGCTAAAAGCTTGTGTCGTGAAAGGGGAGTTTTGCCGGCACCTGGGATCGAACCCCGGACCCCTTGTTCACAAGGCCGAGACTCTACCTCCAGGCTACCGACGAACTCGTTTATGTTTTAATAAAGTAACACATAATCTTATTTCAAATTTAAATATTATAAAAGAATTGTATCAATAACTAAGTTAATGAATTGTAAAGTATATAAGAACCTTCTCAAGCACCTACAAAAAAAAACTTCATGGGGTAGTCAAATTTAAGAGGATATGATTTAATTTCAGTGGGGATATTTTGTCATTTTTATCATCCCCCGGATGACATTTATAATTCGACATTAAATCAAATATTTAACTACCCTTAGATTATATAATTCAAGACAAATACTTTTACTTACTTACTTATAAACCTACCTATTATAAGAAAAAAAAAGTTAAGGGGGTAATGTATGAGAAAACTCGTATCAAAATTGTCTAAATCTATTTAGTTTTTTTTTATTTCTGAAAAAGAGACCGGTCTGGAAAATCTTCTTTCTCATCAAAGAGCTAACTAAATGTTTCGAGAGGGGTAGCTTTTGATTCCATGAATAAAGTCTTGTAAAGGTACTGAATATCAGTGTTTAATTAAGGCATACAAATTTTATATGAACCTCCGTCATAAATTAATAGTGGTTGTTGAAATATAATTTTTAGGAATTTTTTTGCGGATTTCCATAAATACAACAGTTTATCATAATTAATTTGAAATTATCAAAATATGAATATTTCATGATTTATTTCAATTTATATATTTCTATTTAAAATACATATCATTATTTCTACTTGATTGTATCAAGTGCAGATATCGAACGCAAGAACAGCACAAATTAATAAAAACAAATACTATGTAATAATACAAGCGATAAAGAAAACGCGGTCCGACGATTTTGAAACAGAAGTTGTACACAAATAATCATAATATAGAGGGTGTTGCGTTAGTACATAAATAAAATATAATAATATTTTTTTCATAGAGATTCTCAGAATATTAATATCACTTCCCCCAAATGGACACATCTCATTAAATACAGAGTGCTTTTTTCTGAGCTCATAAATTATAGCAAAATACGCCTATTTATTATAATAAAGTTTCATTAGACAAACAAAAAGTATAATAATAAAACGTACAATGTTTTTATAAAATACTGAAATAAAACAAACTTCCTGCTCCTTGATAATATGTAATTATTGATATAAAAAGTTCTTATAATTATACTCGTAGCACACGGAATAATTAGTGTAATATTGAGTAATTAATGAGCTGCTTTACTTATTTGATTATCGTAATTATTTACCGAGAACGATATCAACAATTTCCCATTTTTTGTGTCACTATATTAATTTATTTATTTATCTGATAATATGTTCATCACAATGACAGAAATTAGATGACCAAGGATATCTAGTGTAAGAAATACAGAAAATTTATATATCTGTGTTGAATCAGTTGTGACGATTTTGGGGAATTCATTTATTATGTTAATGAGAAAACATATTTAGTTTTTTTTTTAGAAAATACAGCGCAATTGCCTTTATAAGTAAGCAGATAAACCATTAGAATATTACACAATCATTTGGCTTTGAGAAAAATAGAATAGAAATAGAATTACACAATCAGTGGACACATAAAAACAAATATATATAAAAAAAAAAATTAATAATAAAACGCTGACTTTTTTAACAAATGTACATATACCATTCCTTTATAATACATGACCAAACAATGCAAATCTTATTACACGTAACATTTATCAAGTTTTTAAATTATTTTGAAAATAACAAAGTATAAATAAAGGAAGTCATATTGTGTCAAATACATATATTAAATGAGGCTGGGAAATTCTTGATTTGATGCAAAAGGTAATTAAATGCCAATGGTATGAACAATATTGGTTGATGTGTTCTGTAAAAGTTATTTCGAAGTTAGTCTAGTTAACACAAAACGATGTCTGAAAATAATGAATGTAAACGAACGACTAATAGAACTGATTAATCAGTCAAAATTTATACCATTTTATTTAAAAATCATTGTCTTTTATTTATGGTGCATAGACAATGTATAAAATGAAGACGCTCATTGTTATTATTTTCACCTGTGTAAAAAAACCTTATAGTATGGACTAAAATCATCCAAGTGTTCCATCGCGACCATTATTTACAGGCAACCTGTTCTTCATATCATCATCAACAGTATTTTGTACCATTTTTGTAGACACAAGACGTTCACTTTTTTATTGCTAGCTCTCATACAACTTTCAAAAATGTTTTCATATAAACTTCATATCTTTTTTTGATGAAAAAAATCTGGAACAAATCACCGTTCTCCAGGTTTATCAGATTTGTTACACAACAAAAATAAACCTTATTACGTAAAGTGTTGTGATGCTTATAGTAGAATAAAAGAAATTTCATTATCGCGAAGATGCGAGACATTCAGAATTTGAAATATATTTTATAGAAATATTTCGATGATGACACTTCAATTATTCAAGTCTTTATTGATTCAAAGCATTTTAAAATGGTCTTTCATTTGCTTTACTCATCTTAATTTCCTTTGTTTTATTCTGAGCCATTTTAATAAATACCATGTAACTTTCAACGCCATTTCTAGGTTTAACGGAACATATTTTCAGATGGCAATAAGCATACGTTGTAGTCGTAAAAAATGAAAAAAATCATTTATCTATTTTACTTAGGTGCATAAACAGACATTTATTAAACAACTTTAGAAATATTGTTTTACATTAAATTCATTTAATATCAAATTTATTTGCTGAGATATAATCCTCAGAAATTCAGATTGAGTACATGTCAATGTAGTAGTTTTCAGACAGCTTTTATTTGATAGCTTCTTTTGTATTTTTTTTTTAAATTTGAAACCACGTGTCTCTGCCTGCGTTTGAATGAATTAATAATAGAAACAAAAATATTTTTTCTTTAATTTTGATTAAAATCGCAAATTACGATTTGTCACATGAATAAAAATTTGTATTTTTTATAGTTCAAACATTTTAATGAAAATAATTGATCTCAAAGATAATTATGTCATATGAAAATGGAATAAAATAATGAAAGAAATTTTAATGGTTACATAAAAAATATGAATCGTTTGTTGTTAAAACATCGATATTTTAACAAATTACATCGAGAATATCAAAGTACTGCATCGTTTTACTTACACATTGTATCCTAAATTTATTCCACTTTTTATTTCAAGCACGTATAAGCTTTGTTCTTCATTCCATATTATATTATGACATGATGAGACGAACATAATATGTTTTTATATTATTACATACCAACATTCTACGAAACAGTAGCATACCGCTTCCTTACATAATCGTACAATATCTTTCGACATCGTGCCTTACCTACTGCTGCCGACTCTGATCAATCTGTTCCTACCTCCATACAAATATTATGTTTTATTATATTCAATGAATTTTTAAGATATGGTGTTAGTGTAATCAAAATAAGTTTATATAAGTTTCAAAAAAACAGATATCCATTTTACAGCATTTTTATTTTATTCTGATAGCGTAGTTTATTTAGTTTATCATTATTGATTACAAACAATTAGGTAAAAAAAAAGTTTTAAATCAGATATAAGTTTTATTATTATTATTATATTAAGTATTATTAAATAGACAAGCTCATGGGGAAGGTACGAACTCTTTCAAAATAGACGAGACTTTTTAGTGGAGTCCCGGAATGAAATACTGCATTAACATCAGTCTTTTTAGAATTCTGTTAATATTTAAAAACAACACCTATTATAATATAAAAAGTTCAGCTTTGCACCCTCGACTTCAATGTTCAATTTAAATGGTACAGAGAGCTATCTATGGCCAATATATGCGTTAAGTTTTTTAGTCATTCCGTTACCTAACCGATGATGTTTACCCTTTCCTCGATAAATTTTAAACTTTTTGGTATCTTTAGAGCCATCTAAAATCAATATTCCATGAAATTTAATCGACCTAACAATTTTTTTGTATGTTTTGTAAGAGCATGTTGGATCTACTCGTAAAATACTATGCCGATAGGGCCATTTAAACGCAATGTTTAATGATAGATGGTTTGACATAAGGTTTCTCTATCGCACATATTTATTTGATAAAAAAAAAAACTTTAAATATTTATTTCATCATAATACTTTCTTCCTTGAAGTGTTAATATTCAAATGATTCAAAGTATTGCTTCTTATTATTTAGATGACAGAAAAACTTTTCAAACGAAAAAACGTAAAAAAGCGTAAGAAAAAGTTCAAAGGCGATAAAAAATACTTTTTGTGTACCTAATGAATAAATCGCAATTGCTTTTTCTTATTCTCCCTATATGTGAATTTAAATTTACGTATAAATGACGACGTTTTTATATCACGTTTGTGAATTCTGAGAGTACCTAATTTCCTTCGTAACTAGACATCACAATATTTAATTCTTTTTCCTTATTTTTTTTCTGGCGAGATTTTTTTTTTATTTATACTCCCATTAGTGAGGTAGCTAGCAGTCAGTCAGATAAACTACATGTAGTAAACATGTATCATGTAATACTAAATCGGGTCTATTATGATGTATTTGTCTATCTGTTATTATTGTTTTATGATAATAGAACCTGTAATTTTGATTTTCTAAAACCGGTTCTGTTTCTGGAGGACCTGTTGGTGGACATGCGCTGCTCATCATATGCAGTACCTATTCAAAAGAACCGCACAAGACAGGGAGGAGTGGAGGAGAAGAATTAAAGAGATAATTGCTGCAAACCAATCCCAGGATTGAAACCAGAGAGAGAGAGTAAACTTGCAGACTGTCCATTCCGTGATAAAAATAATTAGTGTAAAATAAAAACAAATGAATTTTTTTTTCCATTTAACCATGTAGTGAATTTTAAGTTTTCTCCAAAGATGAGAGACGTTATTTAAGATTAAAAATTATTTGATCACTTATTTACCAATATAACCACTTTAAAAGCGCAATATGATATTGTTATTATTGTACAATTTTTTAACGAAAGATTTTGTGGATTACACATATTGAACACTAGATATGATATCTGTGTTATATGATTAGGATTTTCAAAACTAAAGAAATTCATCATTATTATTATTTATTTATTTATTTTTATTAATTTATTTACATCAACACACGGCGTGAGCCTTTTACATGTTAATCTAGCAGTATAACAAACAACAAACAAAAACAGACATAAAAGTCAAGATTACAATATTATTGTATTTAATGAAGTAACAGTCAATCATAAAAAGAAAAACAAAACAAAAGAAGTCAATAAGAAACGAAAGGTCTACGATAAATATTATGATCCCATCATGTCGCTTCTCTTTCGGGATAGGCTGAAAGGATCGAACGCCTTTTATTGCTGTTCTAATACTTGCATTTTGTATCTACAACATCTACGCAGCTCCTCATGCATGCTCCGCTATTTGTTGTACTCGGCACCTATCAGTCTTTTAAATAAAAACAAAAAAAATCATAACATCCTGTTATTCATTTTTGTTTCATCTCCCTCCAATATTTTTTATTTTTCATAAAACTTTACACAAAAATATATTAATTATGTACCTTGCTCTCAGAGTTGACGAAGAAATATCTTTGTATGAATCTCTTTTTTGTTGTTAATTTTTAATTATCATAATTTCAAAGATTTATCAATTAAAAAATAATTATATCAAGAAATTTCAAAGTCCCTTCAATATAATCCGATTATTCCCAATAAACTAAGCGGAAACATTAAGAAAAAAATAATTAAACCGTTTTTGCTTCAGACTTTTAAATTAAAAACAAATATACTCTAATATTTGTACTTACTGATTTTATTTCACTCAAATAGAAAAACTCCATTTTAATATTATCATCATCTATCTTCGCCTTCAACGCTCCTCTCGGGAGCACAGTACCTTGCTCTCAGAGTTGACGAAGAAATATCTTTGTATGAATCTCTTTTTTGTTGTTAATTTTTAATTATCATAATTTCAAAGATTTATCAATTAAAAAATAATTATATCAAGAAATTTCAAAGTCCCTTCAATATAATCCGATTATTCCCAATAAACTAAGCGGAAACATTAAGAAAAAAATAATTAAACCGTTTTTGCTTCAGACTTTTAAATTAAAAACAAATATACTCTAATATTTGTACTTACTGATTTTATTTCACTCAAATAGAAAAACTCCATTTTAATATTATCATCATCTATCTTCGCCTTCAACGCTCCTCTCGGGAGCACAGGGCAGAAACCAGCCTCCTCCATTGAGAGCGTTTCTGCGCCAATTGCGTCACCTCTTTCACGACATTCCCTGCGCTCTGATATCGTTGTCATAGGAACGGTGTTTTGTGAAAGAGGGACGCCCGGGCCGACGGAACCCTTGCGGATGGAAGAAGAGCGCTCTTTTTGGCCAACTATCATTGGGCATTCTCAGAACATGTCCCAGCCAGGACCATCGTCTCTCCAGTATTACGGAGATTACAATTCTCTGCCGGGTGCGCCGGCGCACAGCATCATTTGGGACATTTTCATACCACTTGACATCCGAAATCCTTCTAAGACACTTGTTTTCAAAGTTTAGTATCTTCTGCTCTTGAGCCTTGGTTAAGTGCCAAGACTCACAGCCATATTTTAATATATATTGGTCGTAAAGTAAAACACTTTTTGAAGAAGTACCTACTTAAATATAGATTTATCTATTTTTCTATACTATCGCAAAATCTCTTATAACTGAAACAGCGAGTCCATCTTGTGTTATAAATACAGTTATACATTTAAGATGGGTGTCATGCCCAATTGCATGAATGTAAAAATCTTAAATTTCTTGTATCTAAGTGATGTTCCATGAAATTCTGCTTTTTACAGGACACTCAAAGGTTTTAATAAAAAAACTTCTACTTGCTAGAGACTTCACGACTAGGTATAGGAAGTAAAAAATATATAGACTTAATGAAAATTATATTACCACTGAGAATGGACAAGTGTTTGAAAAGCTATTGACTTTCAAAACAAATAAAATACCTACCTACCTACCTATTTATTTTAAAAATCAGAATAATTGTTTTGAAAACGAGTGAACATAAGATAATCATTAAAAAAAATAAGAGTTAATTCATTTCATTTCAAATATGTCTTCAATCTTTGCGAGTGTAAGTGCACAAAAATAATGTAATGTCTATTTTGAATTTTTAAAATAAAACTACTTGCGTCAACGATTTCATACTCGTACGTACGTAGACAGAAGCTTTTCAAATATTCATTCGAAGCATTGAATAAGGTAGTAGTAAGTAATAATATCTTGAGAAATATTATATTTTTGGATCTAATATTTGAGATGAAACAACAGTTTCTATGTATATATGTCAGTCAACATTGGTTTGTCAGGTGTTCAACTAGAAAAATGAATAACTTAGAATATGAAATTTGCTTTATCTAATTATATTGTGTTCTGAAGTATATTATTTCTTCTCTCTTTTTATAATTTTTTTCACATTCAGACAGTATTATGAATTTTACAATATCACGCGAAGGAAATTCGAAAGTTCATATTATTGATGAAACTATTTGCGTGTAGGTATTAAAATATAAGTGAATGTTAGCCGCAATAGGATTGACAAAAGAAACTTTAATGAAAGAGCTTATGATATTGCCAGACTATTTATGTAAATGCGTGGAACTAACCATCAGTATAGTAATCGCATTAATGCAGTTCATAATCAATTTTTAATGTCTATTGAAAGCTTTAGTGACGAATTCAAGATTGAAAGTTTCAACAGCGTTTTTAAGAGCTGAACGACTGCAAAAATCCAAATCATCCGTAAAATTCGGGTTGGCTGGAAGAAATCCTAGATGTGATATGCCCGTCTTTTGGAACTTTCTGCAGGTATGCACTTGCAAACTGTGTATTTGGATATCAATAAAGTTTTATATAGGTATTATTTGTTAATATTATGAAAATATTCATTCATTGATAAGTAGGTTCTCCAAGTCTGCAATGAGCCTCAATCACAACACAATGTTCATAAAACAACCACATTAAGTGTCAGATATACCGTAAGAAGTGGGTGTCGATTCCGAGAGCTGCATTTAAAGGGGAATCAATGAAATAAAAATTCAATTGTACAATACTGTTATGAAAATAAAACATTCGCCAACTTTTTTAATTAAGATGTAAAAATGTAATTTGCAGGCAGATTTCTAATAAAGATATTAATGAGATCGTTCTATGTGATTCTCCCTTATAACCACCTTCACCAAAATGAATGGACAATTTAGAATTACATCTCATGCACAAATCAACTTCACACTACAAGTTCAATAGCACAATAATTGTATGTGTTTAGTTGTTGTTTGTGAACGGGCAATCTTGTACGTTTCAGTGCATACTAATTAGTATGCAAACCTAGGTATATACTCGTAGTAGACAATAATAATTATTTACACGGTCATGTAGAACTAGTAATAATTACAGTTTACATCATTGGAGGTTCTATGAATATATTAAAATATTTGTGCTAGAGTTATGAATAGTAATCACTTGTGATACATTTTAGTAATTGTAGGTTTGTATGTAATTATAACGTTAAACTCGAAAAGGGTGTGATATTAAATTTTAATAGGAGTGAGTGCATTTAAAAAATAAAAGACGTGTTCTTTCGGGTCTCCCTCAATTCACTTATTTGTTTGTTAAATCCAGCAGAACACTAAATACAACAACTATTCCAGTTATTATCTATTCCTGGAAGTAGATTTTTTCATCTCACTTAGTTGACACCAACAAATATCACTAGGTCATCATTTCATCGCTAATAGTGGACTTACTAGGCTTTGAGCTATATTTCTAGATTCCTTTGATACTAAAATCGAATGTTCCAATTACATTGTACATCAAAAAATATTGTTTTTTTTTTATATAATAAAGCAGTATCTTATTTTTATAAAAATTAATGAGCTATTTAAAAAAATAAATATCAAGAATAATAATTAAAGCCTAGGTATATTATTTTACTATTTCCTACTATACGTAACACTTATTTCTTTTATCACTGTGGTACTAATTGTTACTTAAGTGATGTATTTTTATTATGTTACTATTCATAAACCCTTTTTTTAATTCTAACCAACCTAACAAGTTTAATTACATGTATAGAAATCGAGCGCCACATATTTATTTGTTCACTTACGGCGATAAATATGAAAAGTTAGAAAATTTAATGCACTATGGTTATTAAAATATCATATTTAAATGATCTGAATTTCTAGGTATGAAAGGAATTTGGATTCATTTAAATATTATGAAAAGTGATGGTTTCAATTAAAATCAAATTGCAGGTAAAATGAAATTAATTGCGGTAGTATTTTTAAAGTATAAATTTAATAGTGTTGCTCACACTAACGGAGAAACCCTTCAGAATGTTACGAGGATATTTTGAAAAGCTCTTAAGCTCTCAACTCGACGCTTTTATGTCTCATTGCCTTCAATTATTTTCAGTGCTTTTAGATGAAATAGTAAGAGAAACATTGCTCAATCTGTGTACATTTCCGATTTCAGTACTTATGTACATACTTGTTGAAGTATCGTAACGAAAATGGAAAATGGTGGAAAAAGGATTTGTTTTTAATTGGAATATTATTATGGTGTCAGAACTAATAACGAATTTAAAAGTAATAGGTATATTTCATGATAGTTTGATAATATCTAGAAATGAAACTCTTTTAAATTTGAAATCTAAACGTTATTTGAACGATGAAAATTATACCGTTAGAGTATGAAGTTGTGTTGAAAAAGATTAAGTATGAAAAAATAAAGTTGAATATCACTGAAGTTATTTGTTTTAATTTTTTTCTTCATATTTGATAAACATTATATATATCAAAATCTCAAGGTTGATCCAGAAGTAGTTCTGTGTGATGTTGTATTAAAATACTTCCATTTTAGTGATATGTGAAAAATACTACCATTATATTGATTTGCAAGAAAATACTCCATTTCACTAATTTGATTTTTTAAGATATTTTTACAGAATTTACGGGACACTTGAAAACTGGATACATAAAACCAATTTAGCGATGGGACGTGGCACCCTTCCTGAATGTATTCTTTTATATTGGCACGGAAAGGTTCACTTTAAGAGGTTAAAAAAACTAATTACATATTTGCAATTCGTTTTTTTTAGCAAGGAGAGGATCACGATCTGCATGTTCATTATTTGCAATATTAGTCCGCTAGCTACCCCACATTTGAGGTAGGTCATTATGCCATGGACTTTGTTTATTTATTTATTTTAGGTACTCGTAAATGTACATTGGTTTAAGTGTCATAAAATTATTGGTTATACAAGTCAAGCACAAAGGGCAAGTTTATTGCTATATTACGATATCTTCCAACTTAACTGATTAAAGGATACTAGAAAATTTCAAGAGAAGAGTGAGATTTCTATTCTTCACTCTACGGGATAAAAATTTAATTAGCTGTTTTCACGTAAAAAAATGTGACTTAACTCACACTAAACTTACGGATATTTGACAGCTTTAAAACAGCTTCCAGGAAAGTATTAGAATTACAAAAGGATTCATTATTCTAATACGTATTTTTTATTTTACATAGTATCTCGCAAACAAAATGAGTTTTATTTGCACGACTCGAGAAAGAAAACTTTTTTTCTTCTTATTATCATAATATTATTATTTTTTTATTTCCCTTCTGTTTTCGCTTTGATGATGCGACACATTTGGTAACTTAATTTTAAAAGTTTTCGCAAGGGAATTGATTGTAGGGGGCGATGATTCACAATCTGCAAGACATGCAAATTTCAAACAAAATTCACAAATATTCCATCAAACTTATTACATTTCTTCCAAATTTAACTCACTATTATCATTTCAAAGCAATCTTTTTTGGAATCTATTTTATAAATACATAGAACAAGTTTTGTAAGTAATAAAAAATTCTATTTTTGAATCTTTAAACATTACAAGTTTGCTATTTTTCCATGTACCTAGTGTTCCAAATATACTGTAAAAGACAATCAAACTCACAATTAAGGAATCAGTAATTTTCGTAAGTATGATGAGGAAGATCCATATGTCTTTACGAGATACCTACATGTATTTAACTCACTGGATGCCCCACTGGAAATTTTCTGTAAATGTTGAGTTAGTTGGAAGAGATTGCGCCTTTGCGATAAACTCGCACCCTGTAAATTGATTGTATTTAATTTACTTAAATGAATTTCTCAATAAAATTATATGTTTTGTGATCAATGTACAGTAAATAATGAATAAATACGTAAATAAATGGTAATGGACAACGGTAGAAAAAAGGAATATTGTTGGAAGCGGGGACTCAAATGCGCCCTCAGTGGAGGAGGTTGATAATACCTGGTTGTTTGGTGTATGAGCTGAGTTGAGAAAAATTTATTCACGTGTTGAGCACCACTCTCTCTCTCTTTTTGTCAGTAGTTATAATAATTATGATTTTTTTGTTTTCTGCCTGGATTTGTGCAACCAACAATGTAGCTTTAACTTTTTATCGAATTTATATTTCAAAAAGTCATAATTCCTAATTCAATTCTAAATAAATACGCAGCTCGTGAAAAATAGCCGTGTTTGAATTTTGTGTTTTTCTTTATTATTGTTAGACTAGTTTCGAATCCTGTGTCGTTCAGAAAGTGATAATTTTTTTTAATGAAAAAAAAAAAATTAAACTCTCCAACCTATAACCTAAAGATAAGGGTTGGTTGAAAGATATCACGTTACTGCGATAAACGCGCCCATAATATATATATTTTTGTAAATATAAAGATTCAACGTTATTTTTATAATTAATTATCATTGTGATGCAGTTAATGAAATAAAAGTTTTTTATCATTATTATTTTTATGAAGATGGTGTTGTGTATAAGAAAAATATTAATCTGTATGTTGATTGCACTTAATATGAATATGTTTCTATGTTAAATTGTTAGTTATCAATGTACAGTAAAGAATGAATAAATAGATAATGGAATAACAGAAATTGGTGCGATTGAGAAACATATCATAGATAATCTACACTTAAACCACACTGAGCCGATTCGCAAACTTCTAAATCAAATTTCCATGTAATCTGTTACGTGCAAATGAAGTATTTGTTGGATAGTTTTCTTATATGCGAACGTACATGTGAACGAATTAATATATTTTTGTTGGAATTTATACACATTATTTGAGTGTTTGTTCTCTGTCGGCGGTGTACAATGTAAAATTTTCAGAATCATAAATTGTTTAATCTATGCTAAAAAAAAGTAGCACAATGAGCGTTGTTTCCACGTACTTCACTTAGCGCAGCATACAAAGGATATTAAAGCACAGGACTCATGGGTGCTTTTCAGGGATGCAACTTTACAACATTATGAAACACCCTTTACTATACAATAATGGCATGCCTGATTGCCTGAGGCACACCAATGTATTCTATCACAACTTGATGCTTGGAATATTAAATGCATGTTTTCAAATTTAACACTCTAAACGGTGTTAAGGGACATTCATTTTGAGGGATGTTATGAAAAGGGGAAGGAAGAGTTAAGGGCTAAGGTTTGACGGAAGATATTCATGTTGGTTGTAATAAATTCACCCTTTACATGACTATGGTTTTTGTAGGTATAAATAATCTAATATTTGTGTTTTTCTTATGTGCCTTAACAATTTATAGATAGTAAAGGATATGTTAGAAATACGACAAACAATAATACATACCTATTTAATTATATTATTTGATGTATTTTTTTTTAAATTTTATTGTATTGTTGTTGATTAATTATCTTTAATTTAACTATTGTTTTTACTGCTTGATTAATTAAAATCATCTCATTCATCTTTTTATTTAGGTTTCAATGACTTATTATGATTAAGTACATCTTTAAGTGTTCTTGTTAAATAGTAATTTATAGGACCTTGATTAGTTTGCTTACTGTTATGTATTTTTTATAAGATTACTATTACAGGTATGTAACTGTTTGAGTCTTCAAGACTTTTATACTTTTATATTTTTATACTTTTATGTTTTTGTATTATTTTAAATATTGTATTATTATTGTTTTTAAATTTACTTTGACCTTTTTAGAAAATTTTAACTTTTGCTTTTTTTCTCAAGACTAAGACATTTCTGGTAAGAGTGGAATCTTCGCTGGTCCACATGTTGAGTGTATTAATTGTTCACATATTATGTTATGACTGTTTGATTCTTTAATATTGTTAAAATAAAATAAAATAAAAAAAAACGTAAAATAAAACAAAATGAATTATCTATCAAACAGTGTACTTAACTTTAAATATTAAAAAAAAATCACTAGGAATGGTAAATGAATTTTATTCGATAATTCTCCACAATATTTCATTATATAAGTAGGTACACTTGAAAACTAAAGTTATTAATTAATTCCGTTTATAATAACTGTTTCAGCATTTTTGCATGACATAAAAAGATAAATATAATAATAATTAGGTATAGTTACATGTAATGTCATTCAATTTATTATAAGAGAGAAAAAATACGAGAAGATAGTTGTATTCAATTTTATAGATCTTAAAGTGTATTATGAAAAAGAAATTTCGTACAAAATTCCAAGTAAACACTTTCGCAAAATGATAGACATTAAAAATAATATGTAGCGTATGCTATTTCGTTGATGTTAAACATATTTGAAGTGAAATTGCCAGGAAATTACGCCTAGGCATAGTCAAAGTAATAGCGTGAAATAATTTGAAATTATTACAAGTTGTAGAAGCACTGTATAGGCTTACTCAAGACGATAATAATATGAAAATATTTTACTCGTAAGATGTAATGTAAAAGTAAATTCATTTTGGTAGTCATCTAAAAAAGAATTCGTCACACATTATTTTGATGTCAGCTAAATGTCGAATTTCATTTTCACACCCCTCACTCTGTTGAACGCATCCGATGCCGTTTTTGTATTAGTAGTAGGTAGTATTGTTAATGGAAGTAGTAGAAGTGGAGTGAAAAATTGAAAATAATAAGAAGAAAATGCAGCGAAATCTACATATAGTACCATCCCATCGTTAGAAACGTTTGTAATGTTGCCACAAAAGCAAATAACCTCATAAAAAGATACCAATCCCCCTCAGTTTTTCAGTACACCCTTATGGAATAATATCATAAGAGGGGGTTGTTGGAAAGTATGAAAATAAGCAGTAAGTATCTACTGTATTACATTAAATTATATTGGCGGTGCGCTTTTAAAGCGACCTTTACGACGAAGCGAATTGTACATTAAAACGAGCGAGAAATTTGTCGTTGTTTTAATGCATTCTTATGCTTAATATTAAATTTGTCTAATGTACATACTGCATCAATATTAAGAAATAACACGCTATCAACTTTGTCATATTTTTTTATGTCAGTTTAAAGTTCTAAACAATTTTTAATGTGGAATATGCACTGAAAAGAACACCTGTTGTTACTTAAATCGCATTATTGTTTAATTTTATTATTGTTTGGCTTATGACGTTAGTGTTTTATTTTTCCTTCGTACGTCATCCATCAAACTTTTGTGCTTTGAAACACATCTGTTCTCATAACTTATCATATTTTTGCTTTTTTACTCACATCAGAGTAGTGTAGTGGAATTCTCAAGAAATAATTTTTCGAGAAATTTACCAAGATATTTCTCGGTAAATTTCTCGAAGTAGAGAATTTTCGGAGATTTTTTTTTATTTTTTATTTAACAGTATAA
Organism: Athripsodes cinereus; assembly: GCA_947579605.1. NCBI lineage: Eukaryota > Metazoa > Arthropoda > Insecta > Trichoptera > Leptoceridae > Athripsodes > Athripsodes cinereus. The sequence goes on from OX388309.1 coordinate 25,638,003, forward strand.
TAATAAAAAACACTTTATTCAATCAATCAATAACAATGTACAAAAGTTGAGACAATTAATCACCAATATGGCTACAATTAATTATGGAAACAAAAAGTGATAATAACTGATGAAAAATCTTGATGTTTGACATCCCACATGCCGACATTTAAGTTGAAAAAAATTGCAGGTATGTATGTACATGGAAAAAAGTGTTAATAACCTCTGATTTGGGCCTTAATCAGCTCCAAAAAATTTTGGATTAATAATGTTGGCTGCGAAGTGTATTGGGCGAAAGGTTATAATACCACTAAGAAAAATTATGGAGAGAGATTTCTCTTCCACCAGAGGAGAAATTCTCGGAGAAATTTCTCGTTCTCGATAGATTTAACTTTATAAGATATATTAAACTTTAATCATACAATTTCTTTAGTAAAATATATTTTTTTTAAATTAATATTTCTTTAGAAGAACTAAAACCAATAATAATAAATTAAATAAATAAGCATACAAAATAGTTTTACAGTCACGCCAACTATTTAATAAATATATTGTATATATAATTATCAAAAATAATCGCGTTTACTAACCCTTCAAATGGAATAACTAATAGTCTTGATTTTAATATATAGCAGAGATATGAGCGTGTAGTATGTAATTTAAAAAAAAAGAAATAGTTACATTTACCTGGTAAAGTTCCACGTGACTAAAAATGATATCCACTATCATTTATTTCTTAAGACCCTCATGGGAAATTAGTATGATAAACATTATTCTATTGCAATATTCAACAACATACAAGTAATAGAGTCTGTCTGGTGGATTCTTGAAATGGATGCATATCTTAATAAATAATAACGATTTCAGCTCTCTTTAAATGAAAGTGAAAGTGCTTTAAGATAGTATGTAATAACCAATGAAACTGCTTTCAGAAATAGTGTATCTTATGAGAGAGCATAAGAAGCTTATGAGCTTGAGTGGTAGTAATATTCTTCAATATTATGTCTAAAGCTCTATATAAATTATGATGAGCTTTGGATACTCAACTTATTATTAAACACATTCCGAAGTAAAAATTTGATAATCATCTCAGACGACATCTGGTGACTGGTGGACGAGTAATATTATTATCAAAGTGCATAATATGAAAAAAATCTTTTTACTATCTACTTTTGTTAAAATAGGTATAGGTACCTATGCAATTTTTAAAGTTTTATGATGAAAGGAGATTTTATGTACGGTGAAGAAGTTATAAAATGAAATAAAAATTCAGAACACGTCGCTGACATTAATATGAATATTGCTGAAGTTTTAAACGCAATGAGATAAAATCTTTGTTAAGTATAAATAAAAAAATATCGTTTTGTATTTTTTGTCAACTATTATAATTTTTTTTTTTAAATAAATTGATAATTATGAAATCTATATCACGCAAAAATAAATAGAATTTAGTAAAGAGTTTAGATGTATCAGTAAAGCTAGTTTTAGTTTTTTAAATTTTATTTTGTTTTGTTAACACTGTTATATAATGATAGTGTGCAAAAAGAATAAACAAATAAAAGAATATTCCTATTATCAGCAATATGATAACGGACATTAATTTTTGAAATATGTTATGAGTGTTTTATTATGCGGCAAGATAAATCTGATTTTGTGATTTTTAATACCTATTACTTTCTTCAGAACACCTTTTGGTTCACAACTTAATCAGATTATAATACATGTTGTGAAAAGAAGTGACTCAATTGTCTCAGATTTGTTCTGAATGAAGAAGGTATGTATCTATTGAGTATTACCCACAGAAACTTGAAAGACAAAAAAGAGAAGAAATAAAAAAAAATGTTGGAATATAAGTTCTACACTCTTTACAACATATGAGTAATTTATTATTTATTTATTTATTTACGGCTAATTAGCCTTTTACACAATATTTTTTTACATAGGTACATAAGAAAATAAAAAGGTATCTTAAGAAAACCTAGGTAACAAACACAAAATTAACAAATCAATATTAAAAACATACATCTATCATTACAATTTTAAAATAAAACAACAGAAGGCTACTACAACTACTACAACTGCTGTACAATCACGGCATATCCCACAAGTGGGGTAGCCAGCAGATCAGCTGCATGTAAGAAACATGAAAACTGTCCTCTTCGTGCCAATATAAAATCAAGACATTCAGGATGGGTGGCAAACCTCATCGCTGAATTTAAGATGTACAATGTCTTAATTTTTCGAACACCTGCCTTTTACAGGACACTCGAAAACCTACGCAGAAGAGTGGGAGACCAATTCTTTACCGGGTGCTCCACGAGATAGACAACAGAAGGCAACCAAAATAAAATATCAATAGATAAAATTAATAGAAATAACCTATTTGTGAACTAATTTACTAATACTGTGAATAATGTTAAAATTCACACATTTAGTAAAAATATCTGAATTTGTTTTCTTTAAAATTTATTTTACAGTTCAGTATCGGATGCGATTCGAAATGCAAGATTTTTAGTCCTGTTTGTTGCGGTATATGAGTACTTTGTAGATGGGTAGTAGTAAGTACATACATATATACATACACCTACATATCTACATTCAGTTGTAGCGGAAACCTATTAGCATGCTGAAGTGGTAGTTGTATAAGAGGTTAGAATCAGTAGGCACCTACACCTATCCACCACATACCCACAGAAAATCTATGTGTGTACATACCGTATCTAACACTGTAACGAGTTCCTACCTACACTGTCAACGTACCATATATCATTGTAATAATATTATTTCTATTTTATATACAAGGGGGAGCCACTTTTTATATAAGAAAATTTGAATTGGACGAAAGTGACGTGAATCAAGAAAAACAATTTATGAATTTTTCTCGTATTGATAGCTTTGTTATGAAAATGGTGTTTTGTGAAAGAGGGTCATATAGATACTTAATCCTTACATACTTTCTTGTAAATTAGATTTTTGCTTCAAAGTAATTTAGTTTCTATTGAGCCCTATTGGTTAATTGTTTTTCTTTAATTATAGAACAGTTATAAAAATCAAGTTTTATTTTATGTTATGCAATTCAAAACAAAGCTAGTAGGTGACAAAAATGCACCTTTTTCAATCATCAAAATATGCGATGGATTTTTGCACAAAGTTTTTACTTACAATTAAAGCTTCACGTCTGAGTTATTCATTATTAAATTTAATAAATCAAATGTTTTTGTGTTAACACTTTGGAAATTCATTATAATTAAAATGATTTTAAAACACTGTATAATTTCCAAATTAAATTTATTCACCTCAAACGTTTTCGCCAAGGCTTCTACTTGGCATCATCAGGAGGACTAATTAGTTTAAGTTCAAATGTAGTGAGTCTGTTTTCTATTAATACTTATACTAGGGGTGGGGGGGGGAGTTTGAAGGTGTGGGAGAAAGGGCGGAGTTGAGGGTGTTTGATAAGAGGGAAGGAGATGGGTATATCAACAAAGGAGATGCGTATGGTATTTGGATATTCACCAAATTGTTCTTATTTTTATGGATTTCAAGAATCTCCAAGGCATTTAATTTGTTAATCTTAGACTCGGAGTGCAAGACCTTAGTACCTTGCATGTCAATAGAGTGATGATTAAACTAATTAGTCCTCCTGATGATGCCAAGTAGAAGCCTTGGCGAAAACGTTTGAGGTGAATAAATTTTATTTGGAAATTATACAGTGTTTTAAAATAATTTTAATCATTATTAAATTCATTAAATCATTCCTTTTTATAATTTACTGATTCGGTAAATTGGTAAATGTAGGTATGGATAGATTACCAACTATGTCCATACTTGCCTAGAATTTCTATGTGTCTGTATTTTTCTGTTATATTTTATTATTGTCTTGATTGTTTAATGTTTACGGACAATGACAGCCAAAAGGTTTTTTTTTTTACTATGATGCTGTTTATTGTTTCTTTTATACAATAAATAAATAAATATTTGGTTGGTAAATAGTATGTGCCTGAGCTAACTATAATTCAATCGATATCAGGGGCCTTGCCTCCAAAAAAAGAAGAGGAGCTTTATCTATGAGTATGTTTATCTTTTGTTTTTAATTGATAGATTTTCTTTTTTGTAATTGTAAACTGTACAACTTTCTTGTTCATGTTTATTGTTAAAAAGCGTAAGTCGTTAATTTCACGAATAAATAAATATATAAATCAATATCAATTTTGATTTTGTTTATACTCAGACAAAAAAATTATATGGTTTTCCTTGCAAATACAATAGTATGAAAAGGACCTATAAAGGACATTCACACATAACTTTTTGTATTCACTTTGTGAAATCGGATTACTCTGTCACGAAGGATTATAATTATTATTATTGCAGAGAATTGTTGCAAATGATTTATATGGTTTGTTATAACGAAAAAAATGTACCAAACTAAAGTACCTACATAATACTAGTGAGTTTAATAATAATCTTTTAAACCAGATATTAAATTTGACACTTAGCCTAGTCTATAGATCGAGTGTTGAAGTTTGTAATGTTTATACAGCCGTAATACTAAGTTGCAGATGAATATAGTTTCGCTGTTTCAAAGTGTTGCTGTATTGGAAGTAGGACTTCATAGACATTCAAAATACTTTTACTGGGTAATAAGATCTATTGACTGGTGTTGATTCTAAAATTGCTTATCTTGTATATAAATGTAACTAGTATCAGTTAATATCTACTACTACTACTAGTCAGCCATCTCTCCACTGCTGGATATAGGCATCTTCCAAACTCTTCCGAACGTCGCTGTCCTGTGCCCTCTGTATCTATTTCCTTCCCGCAATTGGAGTAATGTCGTCAGTCAATCTCTTTTGTGGTCTGCCGATGCTTTTTTTGCTACTTCATGGTCGCCATTGGAGGATTCTAGGAGTCTATATACCGTCGTTTTGTCTCGCCTCCATTGCCACTCTTAAGCTTTGCAACACGATCCATAATATCTGGGACTTTTGTAAGGTGTTAGGCATTTAATATCATTGGGTATCAAATGCCAAACTATCAAAAATCTATTAAAATATTATATTGTAGATGTTATGATCTGTTTATAATAAAGTAAATTCAAATGATTCACGATTTTTTCGGAAAAATCGGAGAAGAACTACTTTGAATTTCTTCGCTTTGAAAGCATGTTCTCAATCAAAATAATTTGAAAGACAGGAAAAAAGTAAGTTAAATAAAAACACGTTGAAATATTTTTGTAAATGTATTTCAAAAATCTTTCTTTTAATCAAACAATTGTCAAGAAGTGCTTCTGAAGTCTTCAAATTATTTTATGAAATCTCGAAATCACTTAAGCCTTAGTAACAACGTTCATTCAGCCTAGAAAAAATACAATTTTAGATATTTTAAAAATGGAACGCGTTCAATTGTTTTTTTTATCCATTTGAGAATGTCGCCGAACCCAGAAAATCAAACAAAATGAGAAAAGATTCCTTATAAATGGAACATTATTTAAGTATAACAATGTTGCCATGTGATTTGAAAATTAATAATGAAACGTGTTCTGGCTCAAAAGAATTTGTTTAGGTATTGTTATTTTGTCATTCAATTTTATTCTGGAAAGAAAAATAAATAAATGTCCTTATTTTTTCCAAGCAACGTGATTTGTTTCTAATTCTGAATATCTGTAGTAAAAATTGAAAATTCTTTGATAGCTGTGGTAGATTTGAGAGAAGAAAATTTTCCCTTAGATTATATATAACACTCTCAAGTCAAATTAAAATAAGTTTATTTTCCTCAAATAAGTATCATTCAATACATTTTAATTCCATTCAGATATCCTCGATTGGAGAATCATATTTAGTTTACACAATGTCACATTGTGCAAAATCTAATTGGAAGATAGAACATTATCATTTACAGCGTCCTCGAGGTGCTATGGCACAAAGATGGTGGTTTAAATACTCTCCGTTATTATTATTATTATTAAGAAGTGAGAAAGGCGTCCCAGCGCTTACGAATTGGCTCTAGGTTGGCTTGAGTGATTAAATACTTTCGGTGTCCATGGACAACGTTCACCAATTCCGCCATTCTCAGTATCACGATGTAAGGCCCACCAATCGAGAAACACTCTTTGCAAACCATAGAAACAACCATCTTGTGGCATCTCATATTTCAGATCTCAAATGGATCGCGATCTCCCATCTAAATGACGCCGTAACAATTATGTTCAATACTTTAGCGGATGCTTGTTCGACCAGTAAGCAACAAGTATTTAGAATATTTACTAATTTTTTTTATTGGTTAACCGCATTTGAGCACAAAGTGCAGATGACAATTTAATTCAACCAGAATTAGATACAAATTTTGTCGTCTCACTATGTTTTATTTAATCCGCCTCGACACAGGTTGATATGAGAATAATATGAAACGATTGAGATTATGAAAAGTATTTGACGATATTTGATGATATTTAAAAATATTTTGAATAGATTTCTAGAAATATCATATAGAAATAAAAAATATAGAAACTGTAATTTAAAACAAAGGTCCTTTTTCTAATTTCTTGATTTTTATTGCGGACAACGTCTTTCGTCTTATAAGGACATTGTGAATCAGTAAGGAGTAAGACATATTATCTCTCTCAATAAAAATTAATAAAGTAAAAAAAAATGTTTTAAATTTCATTATGGAGTTCTTCTACCTAAACACCACTGACGCAGCGAAACTGCCTTTTAGTCGAATTTATTTACATCTTCAACAGGGATACAAACAGTCATATTATAAATAATGTTGATCAGAATAAAACAAAAAGCATAAATAGACCAGCAAAGTCCCCTATTATTAGATTATTTTTGTTTAGGTCTTCTTCATTCCCATCGGAAAAAATGAATATAAATAAACCAAGTTCACTTATTTATAAGAACCAAATAGGTATAGCGTAAATTATAAAGGCGTCTGGACTCAGCATCAGGACAAAATGTCGCTTGTTCAATGCGTGCATCATCCCAATCCTTCTATATGGCTGTGAGTCTTGGCACTTAACCAAGGCTCAGGAGCGGAAGATACTAAGCTTTGAAAACAGGTGTCTTAGAAGGATTTTGGATGTCAAATGGTATGAACATGTTACAAATGATGCTGTGCGCCGGCGCACCCAGCAGAGACCTGTAATCTCCGTTATACAGGAGAGACGATGGTCCTGGCTGGGACATGTTTTGAGAATGCCTAATGATAGTTGGCCAAAAAGAGCACTGTTTTTCCGTCCGCAGGGTTTCCGTCGGCCCGGGCGTCCCTCTTTCACAATACACCGTTCCTATGACAACGATATCAGAGCGCAAGGAATGTCGTGGGAAGAGGTGACGCAATTGGCACAGAGACGCTCTGAATGGAGGAGGCTGGTTTCTGCCCTGTGTTCCCGAGAGGAGCGTTGAGGGCGATGATGATGAAATTATAAAAATAACTAGTATTTATAATTAATAATTCAATATGATTTTTTGTCAATTGTGTTAGCTCATTTTCCAGCAACGTTATCAATTTTTATGTTGTCGTCGTAATGGATAAAGGTCATTATGAAATGGGTCATCTTGGTTGTTGATTAATATTTGCATAAAAAATATAATAAAATTATTATTTTATAAGTAAAACTTAGAAAGTAGGTTACGTTATTATAAAAACACATGACGTTAAACAAAGGATTTAAGTAATTAAATTTTCATAATATTATGAAATTTCCCTGTAAAAATTTAGTATTTAAATAATAGCTCCATAAAATAATGTATGGTAAGTACGTCCATAATTAATTAATCCGTTGGTTATTGAGAATTTAATCGGAGAATTTAGTTTTATCTTTCGTATATTTTAATTTTTCATTTTATTATGACTAACGACTTAAGCCAGGTGTGAAACTAACGTAATCAGTATTCATAAGCTCTTGATAAAACGCCAGTATATAAGTTTTTATTGTTTTTAAATATTTATTAATTACCTCTAAAAAGTACTTTCAGGAAGACAGTAAACAAAGATACATATAGTTTATTAATTTTATCTTTCCTATATTTAAAACCGAATCTCTTGTGATGTATGAAGTCAGAGAGATATTTCAGAAAAAAACTTGTCTTAGAACATTTCTATAGTTTTCTCTTTATTCGTATACAATTCTTTGTGCAAAGCAACTACGTCTATATAAACAATTTATATGCGATTTTGATTCTTAGCCAATCACTCTTTCTTGCATCCCGGTTTTCAAATAAAATTTGAAATGGTCAGTAGGTACTCTGGTATAAAAGTTTCAGATTTTTACCGATAGATAATGAGTTCATACATATTACTTTTTATTAATTATTAAAATAATATGGTTTGATAAGAGATGTATTAAGGTTAAGTACAAACCCAGAATCACCTTACAAAATCACGCATTCTTTCACAATCACACAATTTTGGAGAATTCTTCTAATGGAATAATCAAAAATGATATGCATGCCTCTACACCTTATAATAATACGATAACTGTATTAATCGTATAAGAATGAGTTAATGTATCTAGTGTGATAATTTCCATTTGATTTAGTATCAGACTAGCATCAAAGTGCACAGTTTCATTTAAGATACGGTTTGTTAGTAATGAGAATAATAATACTTGGAAAACTTTTCATCTCCACGATACATAACTTTTTAATCCCTTATTAATTTATCATAATACTGTTAAGGCTGTTGTTTTAAGCCCCGCGTCGTTAATAAAAGCGGCGATTTACGTTTAATCTAAGTATGAATATTAAATTTAATAACTAGTAAGCATTAATTAAAACGTGATAAATCTTCACATTTTTTCAATGTTCGCTTATATCTTTTACACTTATCTTTATGCTGGCTCTATTAGCATCAGCTATAGAAAAAAAAACAAGAGGATTACTTGTTGACGCCTTTTTATTTAATTTTTTCTCTTGGTATTAGGCTCACTAGTAGTTGAATATAATTTTTTACATCTGCCCCCCTAAACAAACACGCACTTGTCAATCGATTACAAACGTATCGATTGACAAGTATAATCGATTATGCGTTATTAATGCAGTTATTGTCGAAAATTCGTTTGTAGTAGATCGACAAGTGCGGGTTTGTCTACGGCCCCAGCTTTTTTGTACAGTAATCACCTCCATTGAATTTTAGTAGGCTATCCCAGAAAATAACTTTTAAGGATTAGTTTGAAATTGCAGCAATGGACGAGGATTTTTGGAGCAAGTATTTAAGCACGATATGCCTTCTCTCCAACTAGGATAAGAGAAAGAAAATGTGTGTATGTCTTATGTAATTTTCATAAAGAATTTATTTATCGACGTGATTCAAAAATAATACTGTAATTATATGTACCGGAATATTTGACACGACACTTATGAAAGAAGAAGATAATAATTATAATGTATGATCTTACATTAATTTAATTAAAGAAACACAACTGGTTAAACTATTACTATGTTTAACAACATAGTGGCCTATCGATATGAGTTACGTTAAACTTGACAATGACTTTGTTAGTCAAAACCAGGTCACTTTAATATTAACGATAGTAAAACTTAATAGTAAATTGATACAGAATTTTGCAAAATAAACTTAAACTTAGTTAATAACTTATACTCAATTTAATAACTTAGTTCTTTAAAATTTATGATTAAAATACAAAGAGATGGATTTATTAATGAGGTCTATTATTCAATTATTGATCATCTTTTGAATTTTTTTATTAATTAAGCAATAAAGTTATTAATACTAAACGAACATTTATTTTCTGTTATATACTTATATATTCTATAAGCAGTCTGAAAGGCCAGACGTGTCGTAATTTTAAATATCAGCTGTGATAAAAATAGCTTTCTATTAAAAAATGGTTAATAACATACTACGAAATAATACCAATCATAGCTAAGAATCTTACGAGATGATACTAGGATATTAAGTAGATCTAATTTTAGCAAAATTAGATTCAGTTTTTTAGGCTCAGTCTAGAATGAAAATTAGTGTCGTAAATTAATGTAATTTTTATTGTAGGTCAAAGAATCTACGAAGTAAAGAATAAATTCGGTCATGTCTTTCGAATGACATATAATATATTGACAAAGAAAGTATTGAACTGAAGGCCTTAAACAAAATTTAGAAGAATATATCACATTTCCAACGATCATACCATGTTGAATGCACTGATTCTCGTCCAGTATACGTGTAGACTTTAGATCAGATAGTCCGATGATAGCAAGAAAGTAACAGGTAGTCATTGGATGAAAATAGTGAATGATAGAGCTATGATAATAATAGCAAATGACACAATTCAATAGGATCCTACGGAGAAATGGCTTGGATGAAGATGATAATATAAGGAATAGAAAAATATAAAACTTTCGGACGAGACAAGACGACCCTTATATCTTTCGAGGTAATAAGCTGAGACAGTGCCAGGAAGAACAAGAAGAAGAGTAAACATATAGCCTTGTGGAAGTCAAAAAGTACACTGAATAAAATAAGGCTGGGAAATAGGTAGGTGGAAATGAAAATGCGGTTTTTATTACACGTCAAATTTTGCGTAAACGATTTTCCAAAGTAGGTATATAGATTTTCAAAGGCGTTTTTGTATTTTTTGTCACAATTTAATTATGATAAAGGAAAACCGCGTTATCCTAATAACGTGAGACAGGTCATTCTGCTTGACACCCATTGTGTGAATCTCTTTTTTTATGAAAATGTGTAAAACACCGCAGATATTTCATGATGAAAAAATAGCCTTTCTCATTTTTAAATAAAGAATATTTTTAATATAACGACAGAATATTCATTTTTGAAATTATGATTAAAATTTAATGTATGCGTATCAATGTAGCTTTTGTCATTAAATTTAAAAAAAGTGCGTTAAGTAAAAAAAATGTGTATAGATAAAGCAAATCGAATTAGACTATAAATTACCTTAATAGTCCACATAATAAATGTCAATTCATTCAAAAGTATTTATTTGTTTATTCCCGAAAATAGTCCATTTTGTACAACAATTGTGTTTTAAACGATATTTTGACTAGTGGTATTACAATAGCAAAATAACTAGGTACTAAAGTTAATTTGTAGTTATAGCAGATATAAATTTAACCCCTAACAGGGTCATCATATTATTTTTAAGGGCAGAAAGCTAACATTTTAAAACATTCATTGAAATAAATTCTGTACATATTTAAACTCTAAATTTTATATCATGCATTGTTACAACTTTAGATAATCACTCTTAAATATTAACATTACACATCAAGAAGAAATTTCTTGCTTCAAAATCTCACATTCTGTTTTTTTATTCTCTATAACTTTTCATCACAAATTCACTACTACAAAGTAGTCGATAAACATGACCAAAGATGTGAAATTTAAATTACACATGTGAAATTTAAACTAACGCTGTGCGACTTTAAGATAATGAATGGAACAAGTTTCAAAGGTAGGCAAATGATTGCAAATGAAAATTGTTGTAGAGCTATCTTAGCATATAAAGCGGTATGTATTCTCTAACACCGAAGAAGATAAAACAATAAATTTTTGGTTAAACATTTCCGGATCATTTAACGGTAGCAACATCCAGCGATTTACGCGAATGAGGGGTTAATCTCACTGTTACAATCATGACATGCTCAAAATAAATGGAAACGATTTATTATTATATCACTTCAATTACAATGAAATCGCTGGTGATTACTGTTATTTCACATGTTACTGGTTGCTACTACTCTGAAATAACATTTTGGATTTGTATAAAATGATGTCGAAGCGAGACTTTTAAAAATCAATACAAAGAATGTTAATATGTATGAAAATTATGAACAAAATGATTCCGTGAAAATGTTTAATTTAAATTGTTTAACACTTTGCATGTTACAAAAAAGCATTATGACTTACTTAAGTATAAAATTTTCCATTTATTTTCAGAAGATCTATCCGCAATTGAAAACATTAGACTATTGAGAATGGAAAATAATTATTTAGAAACAACAAAGTTGTGATATTGTTATAAGGGCTTTGATGATATTGAAGCTTCACGATTGATGCATGAAATTATCATCACCAATTTCCGATTGCAACACGTACCTAAACCTAACGCTAAAATTGGCCTCTAGTCTTTTGTGTCTGTTTTTTTTGTAATATTTCATTCATTGATTTGTTTAATATGGATTTACCAACCAATCCTTCTTGAATTGATTTGGAAATGACATTCGAAGACATTTCAGTCAACCAGAATAAATATAAGATTGATCACCTTCCGAACGATTGGAATGGCAGATACTTATGTATTGTCAAGTATATTTGATCTTGTATTACATTGACAAACACGTCAAATTGTCTCACATTATAAATAAGTACTCAGTAGGGAATAATACTATATCAGTGAGATTGGTATCTTAAAATTAGTAAAGGGCTTTTATTTAAACATGTGTATTCTGCATTTTTAAATCATTTTTCGTTCAATTTCCTCTCATCGAAGTAAAATTATTGTATTTAGCATTTTGTATAGAAATCAAGTTAAAAATAACATGAAAAACACTGTTTCATTTTTCATTAAGTATGTAGGTATATAAAAACTTTTTTTGCCTACACCTGAGAATATTTTCAAGTATATTGAACAGCTTTTGAAAAAATAAAACTTCTCTTCAAAATGTTCACAAGTGTAGACGAAAACCCAATAAATTTAAAATATGTAGTGAAAATTTGAACAGTTTTTCATAAAATAATTTTTTTGATAAAATACACCTTCAAGAATTAAACAAAAATATGATTCTTAATAAGTTTCAACTTTTTGTTCATAATTGAAAAGAAAAACATTGCATTGAAATAATTGAAGGCAAAAATAATAGAAATCTATATCTAACTGGCGTGCTCAAAATAATATATAAAATTTTGTACAAAGCAGGAAATATACATAGAGAAGATTCATCGAGTGCCGCCAAGGGCATTGGACGCAGAGCTATAGTTCTTAGATAACTCTCTGCACAGGAATCACTTACCTACATCCGATGATGATGATGATAGTCAATAATACGTTTTTCATATTTTTCATCAATAAATTAAAGGCATTATTTTTGTTATTTGAAGTCTTAAAAGATATTTTAAAATATGCTGTAGAAATATTACTTTAATAATGCTTTCAATTTAATTATATAATACCTAATCATATGATATACTTAATATAAATTCTCAATTATGTTCAATAAAATATGCTTACAATACAAATTGATTGAAGGTAGTAACGTACTGAGTATATTTTAAGTATCTTTATCGACTTTACGAAGTACGACAAGAACACCTTTATTAAAAATAGGGATGTATTGTGTTTTATTGTGAGAATACCTATCGTATTTAAAAAACTATAAACCCATTGGAAATCGTTCATTCGAAAGATCACAAAAAAGATATAGAGCTAGTTGGAAATCCGTATCGCGGGAAGATACTTCTATGAACACATCGATCTCGAGGAATAGAAAAAAGATAATATATTCAAAAATCCATATTATAGTTGAGGTAATAAGTAATGAGACAAACGCACGTCTACGAGGTACAAAGTTAAATTTATGTGTGAATATATTTAAGGCTGTTACTCAATATTTCGTTTCATTAATTAATATGGAAAATGTCAGCTTTAGAGATGATGTTGTTTTGAAAAAGGTCATTTTAATTGAATCAACATAGTACCAAAGAAAGGTTGTGTACTCGCAAATATACTTAAATATTTTCTCGGAGCCGATGTAATTACTTTTACGTGTAAGCCAATTTATTCTATAATTAGTATGTACTCTATTTACAAAACATTTAATTATACTTAACATTTCTTTCATAACAAACAATGACACCATTTTACTTTATAGAGATAAATAATTTGTGCCAAAATATCCGTTGACAAATTTTACTTTTACCTATTAGCAATATATAGACCTCCTAATCTCAATAAAAACAATTTTATAAGTGAATTAAATGAAATAATATCTAAAAAAGTGAAGGACTATGAAAATATTTTATTTGTGGGTGATATTAATCTTAATTTGTTATCTGATCAAGACAATGCTGTAATGGAATATGAAAACATGCTAATAAATAATCAACTCATTAAATGCATAAGTGATATAACAAGAGAAGTAGTAGTAGCAGGACAAAAAACAACATCTTGTATTGATCATATTTTTGTTAGAAGTATAAATAAAAAAGCTCATTCAACTGATAACTTACGGGCATGTGTTTGTGAAAGTGCAATAGCAGATCATTACATTGTGGCAGTAATGATAAAATTTCAATCACCCAGAGAGCAGTTTGGTTTAAACAACAACAACTCCCAACCAACCTCGAAATATATAATATCAGAAAAAAAATGTGCTCATCTAATGAAGAAAATTAATTGGAATAATATGTTAAAAGAAAAATCGGTAAGCGAAATATATACTAGAATTAAAGAAACTTTCAATGAAATATATATAAAATCCAAAGTACCAGAAATGAAATTACCTAAAACAAGACCAAATCCGATGAACTTATGGATGACAGATGATCTTTTAAATGAAATCAAGAAGCGAGATACCTTGTTTAAACGTTGGAAAAACACTCCAGCTAATAAATCATATGAAAAGGAATATAAAAGGTTTCGAAATGCACTTAATAAACTAATACTAAAAGCGAAAACACTTTTTTATGGACAAACATTTAATAACTGTTATGGTGATGCAAAAAAGACTTGGAATAAAATAAATACTGTCCTGGGAAGAAAAACGAGAAGTGACTGTGATGAAATAATACAAAAATATTTTTTAAAAAATGAAAATATTGGAACAACACTAGAAAATTTCAATGAAACCTTTACTGATAAAGTACACCAAACATTACATGTATGCAATTATAGAACCTTTCTAACCAATGACAAACCTGCACCTTATTCTATGTATCTCCAACCTGCAACCAGTACTGATATCACAAATATTATTAAAAATATGAAAAATTCCAAATCTCCAGGTTTTGACAATATAAGAATGTGTGACTTGAAAAGTAACGTGGATCAGATCGCCCCCATTATCACCAAACTCATCAACAAAATCATAGAAGAGGGATACATACCAAATGAATTGAAAACCGCAATATTAAGGCCTATCTATAAGGATGGACGACATAATGATGTTTCTAATTATCGCCCAATCAGCATTTTACCAGCCATTGAAAAAATACTAGAGAAATATGTATGTAATAAATTGAAAATTTACATAGAAAGAAACAAAATTATCGATCCATGTCAGTATGGATACCAAGAAAAAAAAGGAACTGAAACTCTTCTTCAAGATTTTGGAAATTTTATAAATAACGCATTGAATAAAAGAAATCATGTTCTCATAATCTTCATAGATTATTCAAAAGCATTTGACACTATTAGCCATGAAAAATTATTAAAGTTTCTTGAAGTGATTGGGATCAGGGGAAAATTATTGAATTTTTTTGTAAATTATCTAAGTGAGCGAAAATGCACCGTCAAAATAAAAGACAAACTAAGTACTATAAAGACAGTTAAATCTGGAGTTCCTCAAGGCTCAATTTTAGGCCCTATATTGTATTTGATTTACGTATCCATGATAAAAAATATTTTTAAAAATGCTAAACATTATATCTATGCTGATGATACCGCGTTGGTAATGGCCCATGAAAACATTGAAGAAGCTTGCAGATTACTTCAAGACGACTACAATACCTTAGTTAAATGGTCGCATGATTACGGCTTAACAATTAATACTAAGAAAACTAAATTATTACATATAAAAACTCCTCACACTAAAACATTGCCATATCCAGGTATAATTTCGCATGACAATAACTGTATTCACTTCAATATTCAAAATAATTGTAATTGTAATAAAATTGATGGGGTAAAATCGTACAAATATCTGGGGGTAATAATAGATTATAACTTTAAATGGGATGAACATATTAGTAAACTATGCAATAGATTAAGATCAATAGCCGGGAGACTTCATAAAGTAAAACATTTTGTTCCCAAAAAAATTACAAAAATAATTTATTTATCATTAGCAGAGTCCTTTATTAGATATGGAATAACCATTTGGGGAAATACAACCAAAACAAATTTAAGTAAAGTACAAAGCGTACAAAATATCCTAGTTAAAATAGTCACCAACTATAAATCCATCCCAGGTAGACACTTTGATGCTAACAAAACGTATAAAGCTAACAATATAATGACTTCTAAGGGAATATTATTACATAAATTGTTATTGTCTAATATTTTTAAGAATAGTTATAGAAATAGGTTACTACATATTCATAATACTAGATTTACTAAGAATAAAGGGTTGGTTATTCCCAAAGTTAACAATAAATATGGCAGTAGAACACTAGAGTATCTAATACCGAAAATAATAAACAAATTACCTAAAAATATTAAAAACAACCCTAAAATGAGGAATTTGAAAATATCAATAAAACAGTGGATAATAAACAATATGGACAATATTATTGATAATATATTATAATGATTGAAATGTAATAGATATTAAGAATAATAAATTATATTATTAGGATATAATAATGTATAGTACAAATAGTTTTTATGAGATTGTATAGAATATAAATAGAGAATGAATAATTGAAAATTATTGTAAAGTAATTTAATAATTAGAATTTGAAATATGTGTTACATTATTAAGATATACCTTTCTATTGATTTAGCGTAGAAATAGTTTTCTATGATATCGTTTTATTGTGTCTGTGGTGATGGGGTGAAGGGGCGTCAGTCGGTTTTGCAGTGTTGAGTTGTTCCCTGTGCGGAGGTGTGGATATGTGTCGTGCCTCGCAGATGATGGTATCGGGGGTTACCTAGTACTATGGGCTACCCTTGATGCCATTACTTTGTGGGTTATGGCATGTGCCTGCATTTCTGTGGAGGGAGTGACTCGGAGCTGCGGAGCTGACTTATGCCCCTTTACCTTGTCACAGCAGATATGGAACATGGAATCATAGAATGGAAATAGTTTTCTATGATATTGTTTTATTATATACCTATAATAGAAATAGAGTATGAATAATCAAGCATCATTGTAGAGTTATTTATTAATTATTTGCTTATTTGAATTATGTTTTATATTTTTAAGATATACCTATTAATTTAGCGTAGAAATAGTTTTCTATGATATCGCTTTATTATATAGAATAGAAATAGAGTATAAATAATCAAGCATCATTGTAGAGTTATTTATTAATTATTATTAAGATATACCTACCTATTAATTTAGCGAAGAAATAGTTTTCTACGATATCGTTTTATTATATAGAATAGAATAATGGTATGAATAAATAAGCATCTTTGTAGAGTTATTTAATGATTTGAATTAATATGTTTTGTATTGTTAAGATATACCTATTAATTAAGCGTAGAAATAGTTCTTATGATATCATTTTATTGTATAAAATAGAAATAGATTATGTATAATTAAGTATTATTGTAAAGTAATTTAATAATTATGATTTATATTAGAACCTGTTGACAAGTCAACTTATTTGACTTAACAGGACCATGTATTTTTGCCTATAATTGATACTAATAAATAAAAAAAAAAAAAAAAAAAAAAAAAGAGATAAAAATATAGAAAAACAGTTTGAATCGTTACTGTCAGGTATCTTTGTTATTCAAAATGATGGGAATTTTGCGATATACTAATATAGTTAAATTTGTATAATACCATACAATTATTATTATAAGTATTTTATTATTAATGGCATCTACGTGATTGTATTATTAATAAAATTATTCAAGAATAAATAGCAAACGTATCAAACGTTTTATTGTGCCATTAAAATAACAATCATATAAATAATAATAACATCGATCGATGCCATTGTAGTTTACGTTTTCGCCTCTAATTCCACGCGCCACTATACGACGATTCGCGTAATTAATTTTATCTGGAAAAACCTTTAGTTCCGCTACCTGACTTCGCGTGAAATATCAACCACGCTTTCCCATTTGCTTACTCTACGGAAAACCAAGTCCTTGCTTCATGATCGTGCAGAGCCGTAAATGTATTTCTATGTAGTATACGGGAGACTTAATTTGATAATGGGTGTTTTAAGTTTCACTATATTTATATAAAGTATAAAAATGTTTAATATAAAATAGCACGTATGCAACATAAGGTAACATTTATAGAAAATTCACACAAATCGGGATAGTCCCATATTAAAATATGACTTTTATAACTACAAACGTGACGAAACACACTTACAATGCACCAAACACATTAATAGGAAACACTCACATCCAGAACAATATGATAAATGACATTATTTATTTTGGTATGACCGGAAATTGAGCCCGGGACTCAAAAGCAAGAGAGTTGCCTCCGCGCTCTTCCACCAACCGTCTTTTCCGTAGTATGTATGTGCATATTTTGTTCACGCACTAAGTGTTGTTGTAAAAGAGGCTCACTTGAGATCATGACATCACAGGAGTCGTAGAACCTAATCTCTCTGCACATTGAAACGAAAATTGCCCTCACGGATGTGCTATTGGGCAGGTCTGAACCAGGGATGTTGCGAATATTCGCATCCGCATCCGCAAATGCGGAGCTTCCGCATGTATTTGAACATCTTTTACACGTTTTATTGATTTTTATTTTTTGTTTTGTTTTTTTTACATGTAACTCTATTGTTATTAACTTTAGGTTGGATATTATATACCTAGTTGTGTATGTTTTGTTGCTGAATTTAAGATTTAAGAATTACCCTTTATCCTTCAAAGCACGAGCTCTGCTCAATTTTGAAGGAACAAATAAAAGAAAAATATATGTTTTTATTATTATTTTGTATTGATTGATTATTGTTTTAAGTGTATATTTTTTACTGAATAAATATATTTGAATTTGAATTTGAATCTGCATCCGCATCCGTAATAATCGATGCGGATGTTCATGCGGATGCGGATGTAAGACAATTTGCGACAAGAAAGAAATAAGGCGGGGCCGGCGAATAGCGCGTGCCGTTCGCACTTGACATTAACCAATGGGAACGAAAATAATGGTGACAAGATCGGCCGCGTTTTTATTTTTGCCTGTTTTATTTTATACCATCAATATACAGAGGGCGAGTTTATCGCAAAGGCGCGATTTTTTCCAACTTACCCAGGTTTACTTGTTGTTTTTTCCTATTTGCATATAATCAGTAAATAGAAATAAAAGCTATTCTAGAAAGGTTTAGTAAATGCATTGTGATACCTCTGAATAATCGATTTTATTTTCATTTGATATGTGTGACCTTCAATTTATTATCGTATTAGGCATCCTTAGAATCCCTTAATCAATGGTCAGAACCTCGAACATAATAGTTATATTACTTATAGGTAGGTAAATGTTGTAAACACAAATAAATGAAGCGCCGTCAACCGGAAGACTCATAAATATCCCAGAGAAGTACCTACTCAAGACGAAATTAAAACAAATGACTGCGAATACATAATAAAGAGAAAATAATATATCCATATAAATTATACGTTAGCACAAAGGTCTATGTACAGTTAATAATATAGTATTAAACTATAAGTTATGGTTCGACCATTGACCCTCATTATTTGAGATGGAATAGACTAATGTGAAGTAATATATTGAGGACTAAGGTAAAACATTTTTGTCTACTGAAAATTTATATTTTCTTAACGTAGTGTCAGATCCGGAGATGAAATGCTAAATAAATACATTTTGCAAGTTATGCTTTGGGAGAGAAAATTATTAGACAGACCATGCCCAAGACTTTTAGAAAACATCAATCGGGATCCGAAGGAACTGAATGCTAAAGGTAATGGACAATCCGCGACAATCCGATTTCCAAGATCGAAAGTCTTGGAGATCTTCTGATATTGTTCCGGAAACTGAAGTTCTACTCGTACAAAAGCTGTTTGGGCATCAGAAGTACATTAGTTATCCGATATGATTTTAAATCTATGCAATAATGTTTCGAACTTTCAAACGGAGTGTTTATCATAGACACTGCTATTTTTATTAAACATCTGAGATATCTATGAAATGAAAACCAGGCTATCTTTCTGTATCCACACCTCCACGGCAAGTCCCGTACTAATTGGGGTAGGTAGGCAGTAAACTAACTGCGTGAAATAAACATGCGAGTTGTCCCTTCCTTGCCAATTCAAAAAGGGTTTTTTTTTGTAAAAATATTATTTTTCTGTTTTATATGTCATTTTAATTGATCTGAACTGATTTTGTGATACCACATATACACATATATATATATATATATATATATATCCTCGCATACTGGATTTGATGTTGTGTCGGCCATTATGTAAGATGGTCCTGACGAGACACATGCGCCAATGTCGAAACATAACATCTCTTCGACAAATCCAAACTGTATATTCCGGTGACGGGCCGAGCCTCGTTCCGTATGCAAAGGCATGAGCCAAGTCTCTGCCTGACTGTACGCAGTGAAATGGAGTAAAACCTTCACCTCATATATATATATATATATATATACCTACTTATCACACAATGTATAAGGTTTACCGGAAGACATTGCCTCAAGGCAATGTGTACATGTACATACTCAAATGTATTATGACAATAAAGTGTTTATTATTAAAAAACAAGACATACGGGATATATTGACTATCTGCCAATACATCCTGAAGCCAGCAGACCAGCTGCATATAATAAACATGCAAGCTGTTCTCTCCGTGCCAATATAAAATCATTACATTCAGGATTTACTCATTACTCATCGCTGAATTTAAGATGTAAAATGTCTTAATTTTTTGTAACAGCTGCCTTTTACAGGACTCTCGAAAACTTACGGGGAAGAGTGGGATACCAATTCTTTATCGGGTGCCCCACAGGATCTATCACAAATATTTTATATCATATCACGATATAACAGTTTGTTTGCGTAGTAATATTTTAGAGTATTAATTCGTTTTGTATTCCTACACAAAGCCGGGTTTAAAGCTAATAACAAATAGTGGATAATATGTGTAACAATACCCTACGTGTACTTGGTGTACAAAGCATCCTTTAAATTAAGGTTGCTTTTTTATTATTATTAGTCTACTTACGCCCTTTTCACATTTTTTGTATTTGCTTAGTAGATTAACATTTGACTTGACGGCGATCAGAAAAATGACGCGTACGAAAACCAGTTAAACTTACATACGAGAAGATGCTTATTTCAAACAGAGTTCTTGTAAAGCTTATTATAATATTTTTCTATACGTATACTGTCTACCATTTATGCGGGATAGCCAGTAGACGAGTTGCATGCAATAAACATGTAAGTTGTCCTCACCATGCGAATGAAAATTAATACGTAAATAAAACGAAAATTTTGTAGAAAGTCTCTAAAGTTTTTGATTTATTTACATTTAAAATGGAATTTTACAAAATAAAAAGTAATAATAATACAAGAAATTTAAGATATTCAGGATGTGCAAATTCATGGAGTGTTCGTTGATGAATAGGCCTTCCATTTTATCCGTGTGTTCTGTAAAAGCCAGGAAATCGTAAAACATTACTTTTTTAAACATTTAACAGTTCTTCAGTTCAGCTATGGAATATGCCACCCATTTTGAATGTCTAAATTTTATTGTTCTAAATGTCTTAACTTTTATTGGCTCGGACAGGACGATTTGCATGTTTCTTACAATCGGTTCGTCCGCTGGCTACCCCACTTGTGGGAGATACTTTATCGCTGCTTTGAAGAAATACAACGTCTTATAAGTTATGCGTTGTAAATCCTTACCTGGTCATCTTCTCTTCTGTAGGTGCCCTGTCAGGTCCCCCAACGTTGGCGATCACTCTGCAGAGCCACGATGTCTGCCTTCTGCCAACCCCCCGGCGACCCTCTATTTTGCATATCATAATTAGCCGCAAAATGTGGTACTTTTCTCCGTGCATTATAATATGACCCAGATATGAAATCTTACGTATAAGTACACCAAAATAATATACGAAAAATAAGGAGGAACAATTTTTCAGAAGCTCTTTTCATAATGATGACGGTTATCACAATCATTTCGAAGAAACTCAATCTCATAAAAAAAAAACTCAGTACCTGAAAAGGACCTTATTGTGCTTTTACAACGTTATTACTTTTCTTTTTAGCTAAAAACAAATTTATTTGCTTTATTTTTCAACTGTGAAACATGATAAAAGAGGTATTCTGGGTAAGTTTTTGTTCGACATGGGTTTCACCTAATGAATGTACGTATAATATGTGAAATAATATTTTTTTTTATAAAGGCACTGCCACAATAAAATTACGTAAAAACAACTTAAAAATAACGTATTTTACTAGAATATGAAATGTAATATATTCAATATTCGAATCTGTTCAAATGTTTGTATGCAAAATCTTCCAACTAAATATTTTAAAGTTAAAGTCCAAAAAGTAACGTAGCAGCGTCTTAAAATGAAATTACTTAGAGTACCTACTTCAAATCGATGGATCGATCCCTAATCTTACCTAATTGATTTTGGTAGTAGTTAAAGCATTCTATACAATTATCCAAAGGGTACTTCCTTGAGCGGGATTGACATTATCGACGGTAATTATCAATACGTACCTACCTACCTAACTAATTTGGTAATTAGGTGGGAATGGAAATTATCTACTATCTACCAGTTGCGTAAAGTGTGAGTAGGGAATTTCCTAATAATAATTTGCAAAATGAACCCGCAACAAAAAGATTTGGTAAGTTCGGTGTTTTCTAAAAATTAACCTTAAGGAAAACTTTGATGACTTTGAATCATAATTATGTACATATTCATTTGAACAATAAAAAATATAAAAAAGCGAATAGATTGCCATAAAAAATATATTCTACTAGTATGTCTCAATGTTTGATATCAAATTGATCTTGATAGAGGAAGTAACTTTTATTCGTGCCATTTTTTTTTCTCAGCCAACCGATTTATTGAGAGTCGGCTCTCCTAGCCATGTCAGGTCTTTGCCCATTGTGAACATGCAGGTGGTCAATGGTATGCCCGGTCTTCTTTTTTATCATATTATCCTGTGGTAGTCTCAAATTGTGGCCGTACTATCTTAATCTGTTTTCAGTTACATTTACGCCGATGAGAGCGACTTTGAAACTACCACGGTATGGACATTTTTCATTCTGTCCAAACTCGTTACACCGCCAGCCTATCTGAGCATTTTTTCCATTTGAAATCTACAATACAGAAATGAGATATGACAACTAGCCTAATATTAATTTTTTGATAGCATGGGTGGAGAATTTCTATGTCTTTTACATCCAGCGACTTCACTGGCTAGTTTTGAGTTTTCTGACTATGCTGTAATGTTACAATGACTTAAATTAAAATGTATGAATGCATTGCAATGAGTTTAAAGTCTATTGTGTAATCATCGTTATCATCACCCTCAACGCTCCTCTCGGGAGCACAGGGCAGAAACCAGCCTCCACCATTCAGAGCGTCTCTACGCCAATTGCATCACCTCTTTCCACGACATTCCCTGCGCTCTGTTGTCGTTGTCATATGAACAGTGTATTGTGAAAGAGGGACGGCCGGGCCAACGAAACCCTTGCGAACAGATGAACAGCGCTCTTTTTGGTCAACTATCAATGGACACTCTCAAAACATGTCCCAGTCAGGACCATCGTCTTTCCTGTTTTAGGTACTGTATTGTATGATAGATAACTTTTACTATAATTCTGGTATTATAAAGAATAAAATTGTCGTTAAAAGAGATCGCTGTTTCACTATGTTGTAGGGATAAAGTCGCACAGAATTGATAATATTATTTCCTCCCCGTTTTTCCAAGAGAAAAGTTAAAAGTTCATACATAAATGTATTAAATTAACAAACTTTAATCATTATTGAAGGTTGGCAAGGGAAAGTGACATAGATCATTATTAACGACAAAGTTTCAACAGCAAATAAAGAAGATTACTGAAAGTAGCTTCTAATTAAAATTGACGAATTTCCCACAAAGTAAACAAACTTTTAACACAAATAAAAAATTATTAATCGATTTTGTTTCTCATCTATTTTTATCCATTTCATATATTGACAGAGATAAAACAAAGTATTTTTAAATTTTGTTTAAATCAATTTTGAAAGCAATTAAATTTATTTAAATACTCTTGTGACATAAAACAAATCTCAATATGTATTTTTAAAACTAATTAAATTTGAGCGAATGTTTATTCTTTTTCCTTAATACAAGGTTGTTTTTTTTCATTTTAAGCTATTCAAACAAAGACGCTTGAAATTCAATTAGAACAAGTTATTTCGTCACGTTCTTAAAAGAGAAAAAAAATCATAAGATAGTTTTCGTCCCTGAAAAGAATTGAACTCTGCTACTTATAGATATAACATTTTTTCCATTTTCAATTTTGTGCAACCAATTTGTTTCAGTCAACCATCGCAGATATATATAAAAAAAGATTGCGTGATGAATACCTTAAATATCTACAATTCAGCAAACAGGTATGCTATCCATTCTGAATGCCTTTTTTGATACGAAATGGACGACTTTTATGTTTATTGCATGCACTTTATTCTCTCTCCATATTGAATCTTCAATTTTTATTCTTATTGGACAATAAAACCAACTATGTAATTAAAGATTATACAATATTTAACAACCGAATAAGCTGTGATATAAATAAATTCTCTTAATATGTGAACACTTATAAATAAGACATTGCATTCTTTAGTTTCACTATTTCAAATCAACATATAATTCAGCACAAGTTTATTGAATAATTTACTTCAATGACATTTATTTGTACTTGAATGCGTCCAAATTTCCATGACATTTATTGAATGTACATACTGATAATGATTGAAGAGAATGAATAAAATATTTTTTATTTTATATTCTAATACATTATCTAGGAAATCTCATGGGTAAACCATTAAGTTTTGAGTACGTACATTGTTCACGTGAAGTTAGTATGGTTACTTAGATAAAGTGAATAAAGGGTGAAATACATTCACTGTAGACTTGAATTTTTTAAAAGTGCCCTAGCACTGCTAGGCACACAGTCACGGGTAATGTGTATTACAGAACACGTGATTGTATTAGTAACCGAGTAGCATCACTGTGATTGCCCAGTGCATTGTGTGGTGTGTGTAGCATACTCATTGCTGAAGGATATGTTAGTAATCATTTACCTTTGAGCGGGTCACTTTTACATTAATTCTACTGTACATTGATAACAAACAATTACATGAAAGGTATACATTCAAAATAAATAAAATCAATACACGGAGGGCGAGTTTATCGCAAAGGCGCGATCTCTTCCAATTTAACCAAATATGTTATGTATGTAACGAACTATCCGAGTTACATGCTCCATATAAAGGGCATAAATGCAAAAAAGAAGAATTCGCAATTTGTAAAGAACGACAATAAATCATTTTTAATATTTCATAGCAGCCAGCTTTTGGAATCATGGATCGAAGAAAATGTTTTCAGAGGTTCGTATTTGAGAGGATTGGGTTTGGGATCGAAAGTGTACAAATCAAAAAAGGATATTTTTTCAAGTATGTACGCAGAAAATTTTTTCGTATTGAGTTCTACATAACTACATTTCCCAAAATAGTCAAATTTCATGAAATATTTGTATAAAAAAACGAAGAAAGCCAATATTAGGACGATTTTCATTCAAAATCTAAATAGTTTTTGGGCTTAATGTACGGACATTTGACTACAAATAGATTTGTCCAGTTTTGATACCAAACAACATATTTTTCTTGCTTCATTTCAAAACTGTTGGTAAACTTTTTAAAAGTTTCTACTATCAGATTTTTCAAAGTTTGAATATGTACGTCAGAGTTTTTTAATCACCTTTCAAAGCTCCTCTGGAGAAAAAATAGAAACATGCCTCTTCCATTTAGAGTGATTACGCTTTGTCAACTGCGTCATCGAATTCACCTCTTTCTACGAAATCATCAACATTCTGATGTCTTTGTCATAGGGTGTGTTCGAGTAAGCACTGGCTAGATGCAGAACATCCATAACATCAAGTACTATGTAGATTATTTTTATAAGTTGGGTAGGTCAATATTGGTAGATCGATTTCAAATTATTTTGTAAGAATACATGAAACTAAATAAATCAAAACATTTAATTAATCAATCTTCTTGAATTTTCAGAATTATTGTATCGGTACCGAGGCAGGACTTAACGTTATTTTATATTTTTATGTAGTATTTTATTCGTGTGAAAATAGTATCGAAGTGGTAAGGTAGATTGTTTGAGCAGAAAATGAATCATTTTAAAATATTTTTTCAATACAACTATTCTGTAGGGACGTTTTCTGCGCTTGTTCTTACATTTCTGGTCATTTTAAATTCACCTACATATATAATAATAAAACTCAGTATGTCCCTATCTTTTTGATACATTTTTCATTCAAGTTATATGTTGTATAAAATATCACTGATTGTTCATTTCTCTTTCAACAAAAATACTCAAATTAGTTGGTTGTATAAACTTTCTTCCACGGAAAACGATTAACTTTCATTAATTGAGTGACCTCTTTCCAGCAGTGCTACTCTTGACACTCGATTCGATCCTAATCCAATTCCAACACGATTCCAATCTCAATCTCAATTTCAACTTCAAAACCGTACTCTTGAACCCAATCCCGCGCGATCGAAATCGTATACAGTTGGTATAGTTTTATAAGTTATTATTTATGAATATTATTTTAAAAGTATTATTTTAATCCTATATTTTAAATGACCTGTTTGAATATTTTAGTTTGACATATTTATAAGAATTGTATCACATACATTTATTTTACCAGTATGACTATTTTTGATTCGACACATTAATTGTAATTTTTTTTTTCATGTCGTTGTTCTCTATTTATTCGTAAATGCATAATAAATAAATTTAGTAATATTTAATATTCAAAATTTAAAAATAAGCGCAAAACTAATAAAAAGATAAAACCCCGAAAATATATATTTAAACAATATACATCTGATAATAAGTGATTTAAATTCTGCACCTTATTTCACACATTTACCTCATTGTAAAAGGCAAATGCCGTATGTTGTTCAAAATAATCAAATGTACCTTCTTCTTCAGTTGGTCCACATGTGTCCAAGTGTCTCTTGGTCGGCCTCTACCGTGTCTTGCCCTCCGCGATGGTGTTAAGCTGGCCTGAGAGCTTGAGTTTGTGGCTAATCCAGTTAGCTCGTTGTTGGCTAATTCTTTTAAGGATTTATGATAAAAATAATCTATTGACTAATAATCATCTGTATAGGTTAACAGTTGTTGTTCTGTTCTAACTGTGTTGTAGATGAGAATTATGTTTTGTTTTATATTTTAACATGTAAAAGGCTCACGCCGTGGATGCATGTATAAATAAATAAAAAAAATATCTCAAATTGTATATTATTATTGAATGGCCGATTTCCTATAAAACGAAGAGGATTACGTATTTTATGTTCATAAAAAGCTACATTTTTATAAGTATAATTATAATTTGTTTTATAATAATAGATAAAACCTATCCAAAGGATGATACTTCGTACAGACTGTATTATTTTTCCTCTGTCTTGTCTACATAATTACGGTTTCTATAAAGTAAATAATATAAACATATTATTATTTTTTTTTCTAAAAGTTTCACCCTGCACTGAGACCATAACAGCTTTTGACCAAGGCGATCTCAGCAGGAAAAATTAAAAAAAAGTGGAATAAAAAAACAAACAAAAAAACATCGAGACAGAGAAAATAAGTACACAGAGACATCATTAAAAAGAAGCAACAGAATCAAATGATATTCCATATTCTGGCGATAAAGTTTGTGATAATTTATATTATATTTTTATTATAATTTAAAATATAATATAATATTATTAATATAATTTGGACATTATACTTGTAATACAATTTTCATACTTATTGAAAATGACAACGAAAATTATTCGTATTACTATAGAGAAGAATATATTCGATGTATGATTGCAATATTATATTTTATTTAATAATATTCAGTAAAACATATAGAAAGAGAAAACACTAGCTTTATTAATTTCGTTATGAAATTCTACTCCCTAAATACCGACACAGTGAATAAAAATATGTATACAAAGAAGATTGTAATCATAGAAAATGTAGTTAAAAATAAATCAAATTATTTAATTTATTTCCATTCTATTAATATTTATTAATTTGATTAAAAATTGGGGCAGTGTGCCGAATCTTTAAATGAAAGGAGTGCTGCCATTCGTACAGAGTCTGTTCAAGTATCATCAGCCTTGAGGAAGATTGCAAAGACAATATGCAGTAAAAAATAATTTTAGAATAGAAAAATACTTGTTTATTAAGCATGATGTCTTAATGGTTTTTATTTTGTACATAGTATTTTTTTAAATAATTTCATTATCAAGTATAATAGTCAATAAAATTATTATGTATTACACAATTACAATTTTGTTATTTTTACAACCTTGAGAGTTTACATATTCTATAATATATACATAGATAGTATATACATATAATTTATAGATACTAAGTTTTGTAAACTAATGTCTTCGGAGGATTTTGGGTGTAAAATGGTATGAACATGTCACAAATGATGAATACATGAAACGTGTACTTTCAATTCGTCTATGATGTGAATTCCACAGCTAATGCATGTCTGGCTTGTATACCTATGTAAGTCATGAGCTGCATAAACAACTTACAAAGAATTCTAAATAATTTACTCTTGAAACATATTTTTTGATATTCTGAAACACAACTCCTGAAACATTTCTTTTGATATTCTATGATTTACTACAAATTCCCCACCACTCATGCTAGACACATTTTGCGAATATCTTGCTATTCTACGCAAATTCTTTCGCTGACGAATATTAACTTGATGCCGGTTTTCCAAATTTATAAAAAAATAATGCCAAACGAGCCATTTTTTAAAGTAATTTAATAAATTACTTCTTCTCGATTCCAAAAAAGTTACTATCTTGCGATCGTGTATGTAATGACAGTTAGTCGATTTCAACACAATCCCACGAAATCGAGTTACTGTCAAAACGACGTCAAGAGTACCAATTTTCAAATTTTACACGATTTCACATCTTCTTCAAATCAACACTCGATTCCAGTACGATCCGGCGCTAGCGTCGAATTTCAAGAGTACCATTTTGAAATTTTACGATTTTGTGATTGGGATCGAGTATCCAGAGTAACACTGCTGGTATTTTTCAATATATTGCAATAACTATGTAGCTCCACCTGGTGTCAAATGTATTCTTTTCTAAATATAAATTCATGAGAGATTATATGAATGTCTCTAGAAGGGTGTTATATCATATAGGTATTCTTTACACTAACGTGTTACACAAAACGCATATTTTATTATTCATGAGCTGAGAGGATGTGATATTACCATCTTTAAGCCGCGGCTCTCAAACTGAGTTGCCTTTAAGTCCTTCGGGATACGATGAAGGCTTATTATGAGAGAGTGTAACTGTGAAAAAATTGAATTTATTAAACAAGAGGAAAATGTATTAAGGTAAGGTATATAACTACACTATTATATTGAAGGATATTTGCATGACACGTAATATTGTTTGACAATGTACTAAGATACATTGTAAAACAATGGTAAAAATAAAATAAAAAGTTATATACGCACAGTACCCACAGATATATCTTTTGTCCATTGCTGTTTACAGATTACCTGACCACTCCAAACCAAGTCTTTCAAGATACATGTTTGACATTTGCTCTTCCAAACTTGTTCTAAATTAATTTAAAAAAAATAATGATTTCTAACAACGAATTAGGAGCTCGCATTTCCTTTGGAAATACAATGGTTCGTTTTTCTTTCTCTAGTTGGCAAAAAGTATAGGTAGGTATCTTATCGTTTTCCTTGAAAGTATTAAGAAAAGTTTTTCAAGTAGGTAAGACTTTCCTTACACTGAAAATATTATAATAAAAATAGTAGCACTGTTGCTTCTTCACAATATAATTTCATTTTGCATTCATTCGTTCAACAGTTTATCTTGAGATATTATTATATATTTTCTTTTGTACGAAGGTACTACGAGTATATGAAGATAATAATAATGTATGTAAAAGGAATGAACTATAAAACTAGGTAGTACCTCTCTGCAACCAACTTAAAATAGGTTTTATTATTTTTCTCAACTCAAACACTTTAAACGCGAGAATAATTTTAAGGATTTATGTGCCAAAAAACCAAGTATTTGAAATAAAAATGCAAATAGTCTGTTTGAATTTATTTATATTTTTTTCCTGCAACATACTTCATTGTGTGTATGGTTTCTTTGATTACTTTCTTTTTATTTTGGTGGTTTATGTATATGAACTTATTTTAATAAAATATTCACTCGAGTTTTGTGACAAAAAATGAATTATCATTGCGATTTTTTTAATGTTTTTTTAATAAATAATTGCTTCTTCTTTCACACATAAATGCTTTTTTTGGAAACTTACGAAGGAAATTAGATGAATTAGCTTGATTAATTTACTTAAAGTTTTATATCAAGATATTTGTAAAAATACCTACAATATACCCATGGAGAAGCAAAAAACTGTAGAATATAAAAAAACTACAAATTATTGTTATTATTTTACCATCTTTTTGTAATGTAGTTTTTTTAATTATGTCATAAAAATTTAAGGGAAAATATTCAGGAATTATCAAGTTATAAGCAAAAAATAAAAAAAATGTTGATTAAATCCTTTGTCCTGACAAACTTTAGCTACATGTTAAATAGATATGTATGTCGCATGTTTGGGGTTGATGCCTTTTACCTCGCCGTAAATTTATGTCTGGATGATTTCAATTGGTGTTAATAATGAAACTCATGCTGTTTGAGTCCTTTTTCCTATTGGATTTTTGCAATTAAGTCCTATCTAAAAAGTAATATTTTGGTATTTCTTTAAAAACTAGACGTTTGGGGATTAAATCCTTTTACCAGAATGTGTACAAAACACAAATGATTGATTTTAAAACATTAAACGACTTTTGCCAAAATTGTGGTTTGATGCCATTGTCCTGAATACAGTCGACATAATTTATTAATTCATTCTTAACTGTACATTGATAACAAAACTGTTTCATAGAGAAACACATTAATTTGAATAAAATCAATATACAGAAAACAAGTTTATCGCGAAGGCCCGACCTCCTCCAACGAGCCCAAAATAAATGAAGATATTGTTATTAGAAAAATTATCATATTAATGTACCTATTCATTTATATAAAAGCTGTCATATAATTAAAAAAAAAATCACTATATTTTACAAAGAAATTGAGCATATAAAGCCTTAATATCTAAGTCATGTCAAAACTCTTAAAGGAATCACAACATAGTTGTTATAAAAAGTTTATAATGTGCATTTTGTTATTTAAATAATACACTTTACATAATATTTAACCCTTGATTTTAAAATAGTGTTGCAAGCTCGACTGTCTTAGTTTTACTTCATGACTATTTCAAACTGCATTTTTATTTATTTGCATATTTATTTTTTGTTCTTTCAACTTCCGTGTTGAAAGAAACTGAATACCGTTAAATTGTAATCCTTTGGGTTTTATTCAGAACACTGTTTATTTTAAAAATAAAAATAAAGTGTGTTATGTAGGTGAAAAAATATAGATATTAAAATTACTTTTTAAAGTTAAAATGTTGTTTTTGTATTTTATGTGAAAAATTAGTTTTTTATTTACATGAAATAATATGGAGTTTTATAAAATAAATGTCAACTCAATAGATAAATAAAAATGTTTTGTTCCTGAATTTTCAGTTTTGCAGTATTTTTATGAAACTAAAAAACACATCAATAGACTCTATTGCACGAGGATATTCTGAAAACGTGTCAAATTAACAATGTTGATAATATTCAGATCTTTTCAGAGTTAATATGAAGTTATACCACAATATAACTATTCTATGATCCAAGCGTAATGGTTTAAACGGACTCAACTATTCTTAACTGATTTATTGTCTGTGGTAGTAATGAAGAGAGTATAGCTTAACTGAAAGATTTTCTAAGGCGGTTAGTAAGTTTCGTATAAAGAAATTAAGACAGCCACCAGGAACCCTTTTCTTGCAGTACTTTGATACATATATTATTATGTAACCACCTATTCAACTTTTAAAGGTTATAATGCAAAGTTTATTAAAATAATAATATATTATCTGCTCATTTAATAAAGCTTGGTTCACATCTACGAACATTATAATAAGCAGTGAATTACAATCATCATCATCTCCGTCGGTCCCTCAATCCTGAGGATCGTTACATCATGTTTCGTACTGTAGACCGTCTGTCTCCATCTTGAGCGATCCTCCGCCGTGAGCAAAGCCCCATGTAGTGAGCTCTGTGTGGCCTCCTTAATTTGGTCGCTCCATCTTATTGGCGCTCTGCCCCTTCCCCTCCTCCGTTCCACAACCTCAGTAATAATAACGAGTAGGTATATATTCCAACATTTTATTCCTACTTATTTACACATAATGATTGTATTGAACATGTGTTTTTTTTACACAATAACAAATTATTATATACATTATATATTTTCAAGTGTTATTTTGTGCATTATAAAAGATTATTAATAAAATTAAAATAGTGTTTTATTCCACTAAGACGATTGTTTATTTGTTATAACGTTTTCAACTGCAATGCAGTCATCATCAGTAACAACAACACTCTATTAAAAATCACAATCAAAGACATAGGTACAACAAAATAATATTTAACAAATTATTATTTACAACTTGTTATTGCTTTATTTATGTAATCAAAAGAAAACCTCAATTATCCTTAAAGTTATTAAAAAAATGTGACGGCCTTATATAATTCTCAGACAATGTTTTACCGTCAAATAATATAAGGAATTCAGCGAAAAGTTGGTCTATTTTCTTCGACTGTTACCAAACGTGTCTAAATGTTAATAATATCAGCAGTAGAAAATATAATCGGAGCTCTAAGGTGAAATAGTGGAAATACCATTAATATTGTTGCGTGCTGAGCGGTGATATACTAACACTCAATATTCCGCATTCCTTTCGACTTTTTCAGCCACTCTCCCTGTCTGAAAATTAATGTTTCGGTGCGTACGTTTACGATTACGCTAATATCATTGGTCTTTATGGCGTTTTGTCATGCATTTAAAGCGAATTTTACGTAACCGTATAAATCCGCGATTTAGCGTTTTCATGTCCGTGATTTCAAATTAGAGCTAAGTAAGTTAGTTATGAAACCTTAGCTTTCAAGTTTTATTTCGTTGAGAATTTTATTTTCATGAAATTTAGTATCTTATCGTTGCGACTTAATAAAAAGGTGAATAAAGCAACTCAAAAACTATGACGGTAAGGTGATATAACGAATTTTCAAAACTCGGTGTCTCTCGTATTTTCATAATATCCAGTATCCATTCTGTTTCACAGGTATTTAGTTCTGTTATTTCCTATTGCCGAGAGAAGTTTGCTCTCAGAATAAAGTTCTAAGTAAGCTTCGATATTGCTTTAATCAGTCTATTCGTTTGAAAAGCAGCATATGAATTTTTTGATACATCCACCCTATACGATGTAGCTTAAAAACTGAACAGTTTTACTTGATAAGTTTTCAAATTTTCGGAAAACTTAGAAATCACAGGAATAGTCATCTCAAACTAGCTAGAAATTTCTGTCAAATCTTAAAAATGATACACGCGCCTTTATACAGTTAGATGACAAATGCATTATGGACGATAATATTGAAAATGAAATAAAATATTCATACACTTGTTTATTTTTTTACATCAAATAACTTTACTATTATCGAGCAACTACTAAATAATATATTATTAATATCATTATGACATAACATACATTACCTAGACATGTACATTGTACAATATTTGGTTTATGAATTGAGTTTTATAAATCTCTCGATCGCGTTCCACATGGGACTCCGCTACTGTTGTAAGAGGGCAGCTATAAAAATAATGTATGATATTGTATCACGATAATAAATTTGATGTATATCCACTTCTTTTTTACTTCATAAATATTCATGTTTGTACTTTGCAAAACAAATAAAGCAAATGACTCCTTTGAAATTAATTTGATAAAAAACCTTGGTGATTTTATGTTTGCGTAAAGTGAATTATTTCATTCTTTCATTTGCATAAAAAAATGGAAGATTCTATTGAATGATTGACTTCAAAATCTTATCTTATTTGATTCTATTGAATGATTGACTTCAAAATCTTATCTTATTTGATTCTATTGAATGATTGACTTCAAAATCTTATCTTATTTGATTACCTTTAAGGTTTTTCCAGAAACCACAGAACAGGTTCCAGCTTCCATAATTCAGAGAGTCTCTTCAACTTTTGCACTTATATCATTGTTATAGGAATATGACAGTGCTCTTTGTGGTTAACAAAGACTGCCCAAAAAAATTTATGTAACGTCCACTTGTCCATTTTTGACTAACGACACATTGGTATGGAGTTCTATATAAACAATACCAATACATTAATAATAATATGAATATTTTAACGGAAGGCTTTTTGCTGTGACAATCCTTTCAATCAACTAATATTGTCGATATTTATTATAAAAGGACACAGTAATTCATAATCAAATTAAAAATCAATACATTACCCTGTGTCACTATTGAGCAGCTAGTAAAAATTATCTAACAATAAAAAAATATATATTGATATCGTGTGTAAATTCTTTTCTTTTTGTTTTTAGATACACAGTAGATACCTGTGAGAAAGTTTTCTAATTATCATAAGTTATTTCGTGTGGAAGTTACAATAACAACAATAATGCCTACGCAAAAGTAATAATATATAAAGTTTTTGACATTATGTTCCTTGTAAGTTCTTATTAAATCAAAGCTTAATCTTACATAAACCTATTTGTTCTAGAACTAAATCATACAGTGTGAGCGTTTTTAAAGCACGTGCTTTTATTTTAAAATAAAATGAATATTTATTTGAAAGCAGAAAAACGTTTTTTTTCTTATTTGCTTATTGTTAGTATTCTTCAAGTTGTGATTCTTTTTATTTATTCATTTCATTATATACACTGTGCAATTTTTCAAATACTATTCTTCACTGTTCAAACAATTATCAGGTAAGCAATTAATTTTTATAAATCTTTCGATTGATTAATCTCAAATATTTTTCAAAACTCTTTTCTCGAGAATGGATTCCAGGTTTAAATAACATATAAAAAATATAAATGTATTCCAATAGGTTTAGTTTAACAAAAAAAAAAAGTTTATCAATCATTCATTTAAATATATCATCACGGATGATTTTAACGTTTAACAGTCCCTAGACCGTCTCAAGGGCGCCGGTGAAGAATTTAGTTTTCAATTTGCTTTTGAAGCTGGTGACAGTCTGACTATCTCTCAATACCTGCTTCTTACAAGACGCTCTAAATCTTACAGAAAAAAGTGGGAGACGCATTCTTAACCGAGATAAAAAACGAATAGATAATCTGTCCTCCCAAATGTCCTACTAAAACTTTTACCCTGTATTATAATGTTACTTTGGTTTTGTGATTGTCATTTCTCAGCCAAAGTTAAATAAGTTTCATAGATATTTCGGTTTTGTGCGAATGTTATTACGGATATGTCTCGCATTAGTTATTACCAATAACATACTACGAGGGTAATATTTTTGGATTGGGTGTAATAATAATACTTACTTTAGATAAATCATCCATTGTGTATTACATTGTGTGGGAAGAAACTGAGATATAGAAATGGTTCGCAAATATTTATTTATTTGAATACTAATAGAGTTGCCTTTTTTTAAATATAAGTGGCATTTATAATGTGATAATTTCGCAACATAAAGTCACTATGTTTTAACTATCACAATAAATTTTAAAATCCGCGACCGGTTTCAACACGTTAGTGTCGTTGAACACGAGCAGTTTAAAAACTATGTACAAATAAATCTACAACCTAACATGAATCTTTACATCTTATTACCAAACATAACATTCATATTAGGTACTAGAAATACTTATCGTTAATGACAATAACATGTCGAAACCGGTTGCGGAATTTAAAATTTATTATTAAAACATCGTAATAGAACTCGTTTCTAAAATCAGACTTGTTTTTATAAAACTTTGAAGATGAATTGCTTTTCAGCCCACTCTTGAATAGAGGCCTTATTCATTTTTTTCCATACTGTTCTATATTATGCCGACAAAATCCAGTATACTCCAACATTCACTGTGTTGGTGTTAAGGTAGAAGAATTCCGTATTGAAAATAAAAATAAATATTTTTTTCTATTATATTGATTTTAATAGAGAAAGACGTCTTTTGTCTTTTAAAAACATTGCCAATCTCAAACGGTTTGAAATAAGAATGACGTATCTCTCAATAAAAATCAACATTGTTTATGAAAACATTTGTATTAAATTTAAATACCTCAGCATGTAATGGTGGCCATAATATGATTTGGAGTCTGGGTGATAAATTCACAGTAATTGATATTTTACAACTGAAAATTCAAGGATTAAAAATATGTGAAGTTTTCATTTTATTATAAATTGTATATACCCGTGTACCTTCATCCTTCATAATTTTCAAACAGGTATCAGTCAAAGATGCTTTTGAAATTTTGAAAATTCAAGAAATCGTTATTTTATGTCACAAACACTACATTCCTTTTAAAAACAAGAAAATATGTATTAAAATTCCCCCTAAAAATATTTTGCACGCTTGGGTAGCATTAGTTTTTAAATATTTTGGTGCTTACTTATTCTAAAATTTGCAATTCAGTAATTTGGCGTTTTAGCGTACAAAAAGTTATGATAGTTAAAAGAGAGTACTACAATACGATACTATTATAAAAATGTCCCTTTGTTTTCAGTCACTAAGTGACGCAGCTTTCTGAAAATATCTATGTAGGTACTATAAACTTAAACTTTCATTGAAATAATAATAATAGCATTGTATAATATTATTTCCATAATGCTGAAACTCTTCTACTATGTGTGTACTTATTATTATATAATAAATAATTTAATCTGTTCGTATGAATGTTATTTGTATGTTCTCAATGCACACATTTTTTTATAAGGCACAATAGATAAAATTAATTAATGTTATGGATTTTTTGACACAATTGGATGTCGGGAACTGGATTTTTTACTGACTAGAAGTGTAGATGTCAAACATATTTTTTAACCACTTCAGGTAAATCATTCCAATTGATCACACTCATCCATAGTTAACCTATTTGAATAGGTATTAACTAGGTATGTATGTATGTTGCATATGATAGACATACATATGGGAGTGCACAACACAGAGTTTTGACGCTTATGAATCGTCGCTTATGAACGTCGTCGTTGACTATGGGTGAGTGTGATCAATTGGAATGATTAATCTGAAGTGGTTCAAAATATGTTAAATAAAATTAACTTTTTTAGCTTATCTTTTAGATTAAATATAACATTCAAGTAAATATGACTTAGATTTTCCTTTTTTCGAAAGATTATTATTTTTATTTTGCTAAAGTGAAATATTATTTTGACAAAAATACTCTGAAATTCGTCAATTAGTTGAAGTCTAAATATGAAAATAAGACTTATGTTCGTTCACTCGTTTCCAAATAATCGTGAAAATTAGAATATTGTTTTTAAATAACATTAAGATATTTTACATCAATACTAAGCATTTTTTTGACATTTGTAAATACTCGTATATTAATTATGAGATTATTTTAATTTGCTATTTTTCCGGTAGGTTTAAAAAAATATAAGTTGTATTTTCTAACAATATTTTCCTTTGCTCCTTTCAATTAAATGAATTTCTTTACGTGAAGCCAGGTTCACAGCTAGTGTATACTTAAACAAAAAAGTTTCTAACTTCAATGATATTAGGTATTTGGAAAATACGTGTTATGTGGACCTTTTGAAGAAGTGGTGTCCTTTTGTTCTACTGAACTGTACTACTTCTACTTGTACTCTTTCTAATGTTCCCTAGTAATATTCCCTACACTGTTTGACTGTTGTACACAACACTTACTAGTTAGTAGTAGACTGCAACAAGTTTTAAATTAATGTGTAGGATTGCGGATGCGCAGTATTGTTGCGTCAGTAAGAGACCAGACGTTGTTCTGGTCGGAAGTAAATGAAAGGGATGGGTTAGACTCTTCTCACAATTTGACGTTTCAACAAAAACACATGTCAAAAACTATTCAAGTGTCACGATAATATACATACATAAACAAGTGTCATTCATTCGAAGAAATAAACTTTTAAAAATCGAACGACAAAATGATTAAAACTTGCTATTTCTAATAAAATAAGTTCAGTTGTCATTTATATGATAAATAATCTGACAGTTTTTCTCTCGGGACTTCGTGTGAAACTTTTTCGTAGATACTACATACCTTCCGAATAAATTATTTAAAAAGTTTGTGAAAAACTTTTATTATCTGTTATATTTTTTATTTTGACTGACACATTAGTTTACAAACGTTTTATTGGATTCCTTTGTGAATTGTTTTTATTTTTATATTATTAAAGGTATTCAACTTTTATCAAAAATAAATTTATTTATATTTATAACACCAACTGTCAAGAATTTGACCATTGTTTTTTATTGTTTTGCATAATAAATAATTTGCGTGTAAAACAAGTACTTATAAGTTTGTGTTTGTTATTATACTTATTATTTTGATTGCTTGTATTCGAAAATAATTTAAAGAGAAATAAAAGAGTGTGAGAAGAGAAACTGAAAGGAGGAATTAAATAGTCATGAGGAACGAAGAAGTGAATTGAAAGAGAAGAAAATCATTAATCATATTCTTACTAAACTTTTAATTAAAATCAGTGAAACCGGAACATTTATTGTTTGTCCTTAATTGAAACCACCACCGAACTTTTTGGTTGTCTAAACCCAAATTTGCCGAAATACAACGTAAAAGTGACGAGAAGTTTCAAGAAAATTGTTACAGTGTTCACGCTTGTCAGTGCCAGCCCTGAAAATTTAAGCTTTTAGCTTATAGATGCCTTGAACGATAATACACGGTAAGATTTTTTCAAATTTTATTTATAAATTTTTTACTATGTGTACATTAAAATCAAATAATTACATATAAAAATTTATATATGTACCCATTAAAATACTTTTTGAAAGTGTTCAATATAAAGATAGCGACTTTATTGCATTGATTGAACAAGATTATTGGGTTTAAACACTTTTTACTAACGAAAAACGGTTTAAATTCATTAGTATAAGATTATTCTAAATAATGTTTGTACTTATATTTCCGTGATTTCTTATTTCAGTTATTTTATATAATGTTTATTTTGAAAATTATATAATAAAGTACCGTGAACATTTTGCTCAAAAAAGATGTAGTTAAAACTTATAGTACATATTTTATATATTACATTCCCATATGTACATACTGTTTATTTATTTACAATATTCAAAATTTATTATCAATTTATACCTAAATAAATTTTCGATAAAATACTGAAAAAATAACATGAATATTCATAACGTGATCACGAAACACATTAAAAAATGTTAAAATAAAATAAAATTATGATTTCGTGCCATTACTGTATAAAAGTTTCTAGATAAAATCATGTTTGGTTCATGGGTACTACTATCTTTCTACTCATTGTCTGTAGCGGTTCTTCCATAGGAGCGTTGATGCGGCGCACTTGCTTTAATAAGTAAATAAATACCTTACCTTACCTTACCTCAGCCTTCTTCTTGTGTCCAGTATTGAACAAAGGCCTCCCTCTTGGACTTCCATAAATTTCTGTTGGACGCAACT
Source organism: Athripsodes cinereus (assembly GCA_947579605.1). Lineage (NCBI taxonomy): Eukaryota > Metazoa > Arthropoda > Insecta > Trichoptera > Leptoceridae > Athripsodes > Athripsodes cinereus. The sequence goes on from OX388309.1 coordinate 25,677,799, forward strand.
CTCCTCCAGTGCAGGCCCGCCACTCTTTTAATATCATCGGACCATCTTGTTTGGGACCTACCTACGCTTCTGCGTCCTGTTCTAGGCCTCCAGTCCAGCACTTTCTTCGTCCATCTATCATCAGACATACGCGCCACATGACCTGCCCAGTTCCACTTTAACTCCGCGATCCTTTGAGCCACATCTGTTACCTTGGTCCTTTCCCGTATCCAAACATTTGTTTTGCGATCTCTGAGCGAGATGTTCAGCATCCTTCTCTCCATTGCTCTCTGTGTCACTCGGAGTTTGTGTATTATCCTCTTTGTTAAAGCGGATGTCTCAAATCCATAGGTGAGCACAGGAAGTATACACGCATCAAATGTTCTTTTCTTAAGGTGGATGGGAATATTTCGGGATTTTAGGACATGTGATAGCTTGCCGAATGCAGCCCATCCTAAAGCTCTTCGTCTTTCCAGTTCAGCTTCCATATTATCCCTTCCCAATTTTACAGTGTGACCCAAATAGACATAGGACTCAACTCTTGCAATGTTTTGACCCTCGATTGTAATCGGTTGGGTTAATTCTGAGGTGGACATAATTTTTGTCTTACTCATGTTCATTTTTAATCCCACTTTGCTGCATTCGTTTTTAAGATCGGTTAACATTACAGCGATTTCTTCCTCTGTATTGGCAAAGAGTACTATGTCATCAGCGAATCTGAGGTTTGTCAGTCTTTCCCCGTCGACATTGATACCATACTGATCCCAATCAAGCCTGCGGAAAACATCCTCCAATGCCAATGTGAACAACTTCGGGGAAATGGTGTCTCCTTGTCTAATTCCTCTTTTGATATCAATTTTGTTAGATGGTTCATGGAGTTGGATAGTGGAGGTGGCATTGTTATATATGTTTTTAAGGAGATTTGAATATCTGTGATCGACTCGACAATTGTTCAGTCCTCGCATAACAGCCCAGATTTCAATGGAATCAAAGGCCTTCTCAAAGTCTATAAATGCGAGGGTTAGTGGCATATTATACTCGCTGTGCTTTTGAATCACATTCTTTAGGGTCTGAAGATGATCACTTGTTCCAAATCCCTTGCGGAAGCCTGCCTGTTCCCTTGGCTGGTACCCATCTAGCTAAATACCTACCTTAAAATAAAATAAATAAATACCTTATCTTTTTTATTTATTTATTAATTGAAAGTACTCGTAAATATTTCTGCCACAACACAGCCCTATGGCTTGTGTGGTAGACATTTTTTTTTATGATTGTGTTAAGATCAACTGTGTTGTTATGAAAATATAAGACAATATTATTTGAATAAAGATTATTATATAATTATTATTATATTATTATTATATACGCCAACAGTCATACATGGAAAAGAATAAAATCAAAATTAAGTGACAAAAAAGTGCCCTGTTACAGGCATATTTTTTTATTTTATGATTTTATCCAGAGTAACTTTACCAACCTATTACCTTATTGCTAGGTAGGTATAAATGATAATTTAAAAAAATGTAAGTATATATTTTTACTTTAAGACATTGTCTCAAAGCAAAATGTATGCCTTTTGTAAAATTTATTTTTGACAATAAAGTGCTTATAATTATTTTTAAACATCATAGTGCTTTTAAATTCGTTGTCATGCGTAAGAATCAAGAAAGATAATCGATATTTTCTTTACTAAAGTATTTTTTTTATAATTTCTCCGCACCTCACTAGTACAATTTTCAGCCGCTTCTGCTCATTGCGTACTTGTTTGGGGTTGGTAAGGGGTTAATATAAAATAATCGCTCAAGTGATGATAAATAATATCACCAGATGGCACTGCAAAACAATGGAAGGCTTAAAATGAAAAAATTTCACGAACGAGTCGATTTTTTTGGTTGACTAGGTTCAGGTTTTTATAAATTTATTTACTAATGTTCACATTTTATTGAATATTTTTGTTTATTGATTCATCAAATTGAGATTTTTGAAATATTATAAGATTGTATGAAACAAAAAAAAAATTTTTGAAATGTAGATATTTAAATCTTTATACCATCACGGCAACCTTTACTGATGGCTTTACCAATAATTTGTGTGTAAAATGGGCTTTCTAATATATCATTCTTTTATTTATGGGGGAGTGTGAGAAAGGGCGGGCGTCTAAAAACTACCTGAAACAAATAGTCGAGGACGGCCATGTGTCGAAAAAGAAAAATCATTGCGTGATGTGTATGAGAAATCGTACGACTATACAAGAAGCGAAAAAGTATGTAAGGATAGATCTAAATGGCGTTCTTTCCTCTCTGCCTACCCCAATTGGAATACAACGTGATGGCATAGTATAGTGACAACACCTACTCTGGCTTATTTGTTTGTATGTGTTCATATTAAAAAGATGTTTAACTTGTCAGAACGAAATTAATTATTATTGTTTAATCTAACACGTGGGTTAGATAATTCTCTAACCATTTTCAAGACTAGAATTTCATGAGTATAAAATTGATGGTTGAAAACTGATTGAAAAGTATGGTACCTAGATTTTTCATGCAGGTATGTATCGACAAGGAAGATAAATTAAAACTGTTCGTATCGATTTTATTTATGGGCCAGTGCACTTAGCTGAGCAGTAAAACAGTCACGGAGTAAGCTACAGTAGCAATAACAATTATTATTCTCCCACCTACCTCTATTGGTTATCTATCATTGGTCTTAAGATTATATGCAACTTAAGCCTGAAATATGTAAAATACATATTTACTGCCAACTTTTATTACTCGACAGCTGGATACATGCCTCATGGAAATTGCTGTACGATTTTCAGTTAAAATTTACGCAAACTCACAGATGGTGTCATGGAACATCCTATAACATTATGGTTTTTGAGATCTTCCTACGCCACTATGTCGTTCTAGGGCTTCTATTCCAGATTTTAAGTGGTCCATCTTCCACGTGTAAAATAAATGTTAAAAATATGCACGATACTTATTACATGTAGGTTCATTATACACATAAGTTAAATATGAAAATAAAATCTCGCTTTATTTGGATTATTATGGTCCAGTTATACAAAATAGGAATATATTCCTTCAAAAGTTTTGTGACGGAGAGTTAGAACATTTCGAATGTCTTAATTTCTTTATGGTATGGAGATTATTCTTTATGAATATGATTGTGTTAATATAGGAGATGAATGCTTTTTGTGATTGTGTATATGTTTCAGTATGATTGATATGTTTGTGAGATGTTTGCCCTAGAACAGGTTATACCTAGTTGGGCAGCATCAATGAAAATATGTATAAGATTTGTTATTTATTGGTGTAATAAAATAAAAAAAAATAAAAAAATCTTAGGTTTGTTATATACCTACCCAGATTAATCTTTTGATATTTAAAAAAAAAATGAGAAATCGTCTTCAGTTACAAAAAAAACGGTTATATGCACCATCACTATAGCAGATTATAATCAAAATATGAATGAATAAACGGTTAAAAGATGCAAGTGCATATTTGCTTATAATCCGATGTGCATTTACTTTATGTTGTATCAGAAGCTATAATAAAATAGGAAATAGGTACATAAAGTAATAATAAACACTACATAGTTATATTAACGATTGGTAAAAGTAATTTTTGATGTGTGTTGATCTCTTCCTGAGATAGAAATCTCGGTGTTTGCTGTTCTTGTTTCTGTGGGATCATCTACTTGGTATGCTAATAATTTTTTTTTATTTATTTACTTTTACGTACTACAAAACGCTCTTTTTAATTTTTTTATGTATCATCGATATCCCATACATCCGATATCCCATTTCATTTTTGCGCTATTAATTGTTTAGTGCTTAATCTTTTGTATTGTTTATATAGGTACTATTGTTGTGTTTATAATATACTGTTGTTTATTTCTTGTACCATTGTCGACAGAGTTAATGCTTTGGTAATTTGTAAGAACGTTAATGGTTTATGTATTTTTTTGTATTTATTTCTTTTATGTATTGTTATAACTGTATGTGTTCTGTAAAATTTGTTATATAAAATAAAATAATGCTTACTTTGTGGGTCTGATGATGCAAGTCGATTGCGATACTCGTTGAACAACGTGCTCGGGTTTTTATTGGCACGGAGAAGATGATTTACATGTTTGTTATCTACAGTTTATCCACTAGGTAAAAATACCGTAATAGTTAGAATGAATGAATGAATACAAAAAAAAAAATGAAAATGTTGAACATACCTAGGTATAATATAATATATACTTTCTTTTCTGTGAATTGCTTTAAAAGTGTTCGAAGTATTTTTAAACGTAATAAATAGTGACCTTCTAATCCCCATTTGATGGTATTAGTTATTCTGTGTCTAAATTAAGACAATATTAGTCACTGAATAAATAAGAACAAAGATCCCTTATATTGAGCGTTTGGGGAATAACCTTTAGGCTAGCAATATGTCACGCTTGGGACATGGACTACTAAAACAATGTCAAATATTGTGGAACAAAGCCCTATTCCGTGACATTATAGTCTATTATTAGGTAGTTGAATCAAAAATTATTACGATACTCTTTTTTTATTATTTAAAATAGACATCTTGAGGTAAATTGAAAAAAAAAACACAATATGTAGTTAACTTCCAAATGACTTTTATTAACTTCACTTACTAGTATTCGGAGACTCTCGACTTAAAAGTAGTCGCCTGATGATGGAGACGAGAGTCTCCGAATACTAGTTAGCGAAGATAATAAAAGTCATTTGGAAGTCAACTATATAGGTTCTGTGTTTTTTTTTTTAATTTATCCTGAAATGGACTTCCAGAAAATACCTTTGGTCAATAATATCGAAATTTTAGACATTTTGATTAAGAAAAGTTAAAAAGCTTAAGCTCTTGTTTTTATGGTTTTACACATACGAAGACAGTTTTATATTTCTTATAGTCTACATTATTTTCTAATTCATATAATAAGCAAGCAAAATACTTGGTTGTTGTTTTGATTTAATTATGTAGTGATTTATCTGAAAAAGAGGGTGTGGGAAAGCGTGGACCTCTGAGAACTTCGTGGTCTGAATTTTTAACGATAGCCGCGTGTTGAGTAATAGAATTCGGGATGCGGCTATGAGAAATTGTACGAATGTAGAGAAAGCAAAAGAAGCATGCAAGGATTTATCTATATGGGGATTCATCTTCTCTACCTTACCCGCTCGGGATAAGGCGTGAGGTTATATAGATAAATGTTATGTAGATGTTGTATTTATAGGTGCATAATTATACATGTACAAGTTTATGAGTCATCAGATCATAACTTTCCCGTTTGTCCCAGCTACGGGACTTCCCTTTGATACCGGCGAAGTTATCTAGGAAGGTTCTTCTTGTCCTCCAAACCCGCAGGGAAAATTTTTCGTCTACAAGTCTACGAATTCAACTCAAATACAACCACAACCACAACGCAACGTTGAGCGCAACCACACTAGTCAAACGACCGGAAAAAAATGACGACTCAATTTACTTGTGACCCGACTTGAGATATTGTATTTATAAGAAAAGTTTATCGTAAAACAGTCTTTCGAGCTGTCAAGAATTTTGTGGGTAAAAAATAATATCCTTATTGGCTTACCTCGTAGCTTATTCGGACAAAGCACATCTCGCTAAAAGATGGGTTGCGTATTTCCGTCCGAGGCCTTACCAAATAAGGTGACGTTGTCTTATCTTAGTCTTATATGGTAGTTTCGTGTGTAAAATTTACATAATACACTTAGTTGCAATGTACCTGCATATTAAATGGTTCGAGGTCGAGTTCGTCGGTAGCCTGGAGGTAGAGTCTCGGCCTTCAGAACAAGGGGTCCGTGGTTCGATCCCAGGTGCCGGCAAACTCCCCTTTCACGGCACAAGCTTTTAGCTTAGTGTGAATGGTGTATAAGGTTGTATTTGGGTTTATTACAAAACCCAGATATATCTTTAAAAAAAAAAAAAAGTATAAGTGTGTCGTTCGTGCTGTCTACAAAAAAAAATTGACTTTTATGTTGAAAAGGCATTTAATGTTGGAAATATAAATATATTTAAAAACCTGAAGAAATTCTTTTAAACAATGAATCGTATTTTTCAATCTCCATAATCCAAATGTATGAGCTTGTTTGTACAAACGATTGTTAATTTAAAACATATTTGATATCAATAAAACACTGTTTACTTTTCACAAAAAGTGAAAAGTAAACAGTGTTTTATTGATATCAAATATGTTTAAAATGTCTTTTCACAATGTGAACACACAAACTCTAGATCATTTGATTGTTAATTTGTACAAAACAAATTACTTAAAACTTTCTTTTCTGTTCGACGAAACTGTGTCTTTCATACTAAATCGATAAGATTTTCTCATGCTTGTAATTCCGTTTTTATGTAGGTACTTATTAACATGATTCTCTTTAGATTTGTCTGAGAATTACCGGTTTCAAAAGCTAGTATCTAAAATAACCAGAGGCATAGTCAAAACAAATTTCTTGGCACAAATGTTCAATTTCGAACGTTATTAGGTAATATTTTCTTTTTCATTTTGTGTTGGAGTGTATAAAGTAATTTAATTTTAACACTTTATTAAGTAATTTCATTCGACTCCAAATCAATTAATAACCAATATTGAGTTGGGTTTTCATTTTACTTTAATTTCTTGAAAATTATTCGGAATAATTTAAATTTTAAAATTCATTAACCCGCAATACGTTGCTTCAAATTGAAATAAGTTTTTTTTAATAAAATTTAATATACCTAAACCAAAATATTAATCCTAATGATTAAAAAATGTTTATATTCATAAGTATTAAAAAAATATTTTTCTGAATGGTTTCCAAAGTTTCTGTTTTTTTTTTCTAATTTATTGAAAAATATAAAGTAAATTATTTTTTTGTCAAAGTTTCGATGTGAATTATCTGATTGGAAATTTACATAAAAGTTATAAGATAAAACTCCGAATTCACTATAAATACTTAGTTATATTCTAAAAAGGCACATTTATATTGCCTGTAAAAATATCGTTTATAATTTCACAATATTACCAGCTTGATACCAAACTACCTTTTTTAAATGTTATTGGACTCGTTTGATTTACATTTTTTATAATCATGTTAAAAATTAATAACGAAAAACTTGTTCTTGTTGTCACCTCTCCAATATTGGGTGTAGGTTCTTTTGTTATATTTCTCCTTGTCTCTTTTTTGGCCTAACTACTAAAGCATTAACCAATACCAACTGAAATATGATGCCACCTTTTTATAATTATTATCTAGATACATAATTCAAATTTTCTAATGTATAGTGTTTAATTTAGTCAAAAGATCGATATTATTTTAGAGGGCAATGTAATAATATAAAATATCATCCATTATTTCAAATCCGTAAAACCAAAGTGTCTTTATAGTGATATTTTGATTGTAAACGCATATTTAGTAAAGGGCTAAAATATTCATAGGATTCTTTATTTTCACGTATCGCAATTTCATTTCGTACGTGTGCTATTTCAGATCTAATTTAATAAAATTATACAAAATATTGGTAGGTCACGTTTTTTAACACCACATTTCAGCGTCCTTCAGACAAGTTTTTGTCGGGGGTCAAAGCTCCGGATATTTCATTGTGTAAATAGTTTCCACTTAACGTTAGAAGACAACTCACTAATATAATAAAATAATATTTTTAAAATGTCAACTCCCTGTTAAAAACACTTAGGTGTGTAATACAATATTATTTATATTGAGCAATGTAGTGGAATGAAGTAAAGTGTATAATAAAAAGCTTTTTATTGTAAGACAAGAATGATGAAATTACGTTAAATTCAGCCTAAAGTGAGAAAAACCTTCAAGTTTGTTTAGGTATTATATAGGTATTATTATATTTGTTTTAGAATCCACGTGAATACGTTTTAACGTTTTTTTACCGAATTTGTAATTTGATATGAAACAAGCATGTAAAGGATAAGGATAAGGTAGTAATTAAGCCGTGGAACACCCGCCAAATAATTGGTCTCTACATAACTCTTTTCCGTAAGTTTTCGAGTGTCCTATGAAAGGCACGTGTTCGAAAAAATAAAGACATTTTACATCTCAAATTCATCTACAAGGTTTGCCACCCATCCTGAATGTCTTAACTTTTTGTTGGCATAGAGAGGAAGACTTGTATATTTATTGCATGCAGCTGGTATGCTGGCTACCCCACTTGTGGGATATACCGTGATGGTAATAGTTGTAGTAATTACGTAATTGATCTTCTCCCCAAAGCACGAGCTACGCTCAATTTTGGGGAGTACCTAATTGTATTAGGAAAAAAATGTATTATTTTATTGTTTCATTATTGTAAATGATATTTATTTATTTATTAATTTATTAATAAGAGACACAAACAGAAAGTTGACAAAATACACCCAAAAAAATAAAAACAACATACATTGATTCGGCCAGGCCAACCCCCCAATTAAGTGTGTCTACAGCATACACATATTAATGTTAACAAAAGAATGATAGAAAAAAAAACCAATCAACCAATTTTGTGTTTAATAAACTATTATTATGATTCTCTGGTAGCCCTGTAAATAATATACCTAGATAATTAAAAGGCTTAACATTATACAAAAGCCTGTTGGTGAAATTTTAAACACTAGACAACGGAGGTTTAAAGAATTTTTAATTCTTTATTCTTGGGTTCAAGTTCAGCGCATTTATTATTCATATAAACTATTCATTTTATTTTATTTGTCTAGCCTCCGGAACAGAACATCTTTACTATTATTAATTTGAGTAAATGGAATGCAGATCTTGTGAAGACAAGAGAAGAAGTATTTCCACACACTGAGAAGATTCCTCAATGACTGGTTGTAAAAAAGCCCAGAACAGAGAATCCTGGGGAAATACGAAAAAAGTTTATGTTTAGCAGTGCACAGCAAAAGCTCAAAGTACTTACTTGTTTTGGACTATGTGGCCTTGGTCTGGTGAGCAGTAATTCTCGCAAAGTTTTGCCTACAGCTATGGTAAGCATTTGTAAGCACCAAACCACGGCCGCATAAATTCTCATAACACTGATCGTGAAAGCTTAAGATCTAGCAATAGCTCTATTAGTATTTGAGGTATTAAAACTTAAGGAGATGTTCTCATTTGAAAATTTTCAAAAATAATATCAGGCACTATTTTTATTGAATACTCATCAATTGGTTTCACACAATGATAACAAAACGTAACAATTTAATGTTAAAAAAATCACCAAATAGAAACATTATCCACTATTTATTTTACCACAAGGAAGGGTAGCTACTTTACATGTATATGTGTTTTATTATTATTAAAACTACATGTAGCACTTGTAGGAAATGCCGTGATGTTAAAGTAATAATACATAAGTAAGACGATTTGTAAGTTGCCAACAATGGAATGAAAAATGAGTAGTACGCGAAATAGTCACATGCTATCGTGGCATTACCGTCAGCAATATTAATTATAAGTTCTAAACTTGCCACACATGAATATAATATAACTAAAAAAAACTACTAAAATGATAACGATTAATTTCACTTTTTGCTTCACTCACGAATATTTTTTTTGCCTGCGTGTGTGGCAACTTAGAATTAACCTCATTATTTCATATATTATACTAGTCGATTATCCGGTGCCTACGCTAGCTGATTGCATAAACAACTTTAAAAGTTTTGAGGCTTTGAGGCTGTCATTGTCAAAGTATTGATAAGGTTAATAATGTTATTCAGGTTAAGACGTGGCCTAGCGGTTATGTTTGAACCTGAAATTTCAGCTCCATCATAAATTCATCGATTTAATTATCTTCTTATCTTCGTCATGACTGCTTCTTCCACAAACAGAGTTGGCAATGGACTTGCTTTATGCAATGAATATACAAGTTGTATTCTGAAGTTTAGAATAGGTGGCATAATGTATTGCTGAATTGCATGCATGAGGAATTGTATGACAGTGACGGAAGCGAAAGATGTAGGCAAGGATAGAAGGAAGTGGCGCTCGATCCTTTCTGCCTACCCCGCGAGGGAAGCGGCGTGATGGTATGTATGTATGTATGTAGGATGTATTGCTGAATAAACGCAAGAAGTAAAGTGGTTCACAATATGTGATATTTTACGAAAATCTATCTTTTGCAGGCATTAGAAAAGCAAAATCTGTTTTTCATATAAAATAGTAAAAAAAAATACAATGTGAATACCTTGATAAGGTATAACAAATATTAAGAAAGAAGTGGGAATAATCCTATATAAGACATAAATAATTTATCTTAATTTATAGAATGAGTGTAGGAACTCACGAATTTAATATTATATTTACATGATCATTTTCGTCTCTAATTATAATTTTGTTTATTGAGATTTTTATATTTTCATTTTTACCAAAGTATTTTATAACCTCGCAATTTGCGTATGAAAATCGAGACTTTATTAATTATTATGTAATTAGGCACTTGGCTCGAATTGGGTGAATAATTATGGAATTTTTAATAATTATATGTAAATTTTATCATAGTAGGTATACATTTTACTTTGAATAATTAATTATACAGTATGTTTGTATGTATTCAGGTATTTTTTCGTTATGACTTGTATTTTTTATGATATCGCTTGATTATATTTTATATAAATAGTACTGTATTACTAGAAATGAGATACTTCATGTCGCTAGATTACAAAAACAGTTTTATAATTTAGTTGTTTATATTTGTGGTTAACAAGGGTCTTAGAAAACCATCATTTATAGATTTTTATAGCATTATTTTCATGATGTCCGTGATTTTCTTCTCTGCCTTGCATTTTTTTTCTTGCTGAGATCGCCTTGGCCTAAAGCTGCTATGGTCTCAGTGAAGAGTGACATTTTTAAGTTTTTTTTTTTAAAAAAAAGAAGATATATCTTGGTTTTTGTTATAAACCCAAATACAACCTCATACACCTTTCACAGTAAGCTACTAAAAGGGGAGATTGCCGGCAACTGTAATCGAACCACGGACCCCTTAATATAACAATAATATTATCGTTTCATTGATAACTATCAAAGAAAAATTATGACACGAACATCGCGGGAAGATGGCTTGAAAAAACATAAAACGCCTTAAATGTAGAAAAATTTCTTGTCTTATATAAAAAAACGTAGAAGAGAGAAAAAAATATAAGCTGTGTATTATTATTAATACAAATAAAAATTAAAATGTGAAACCATAATTAAAATAAATAAAATAGAAAAGGTTTCATTTCAAATTTGTAGCATTTTGTTTTCTCATATATTTTTGCATTTTAATATTATTAAATACTTTTCCAATATTTGAAACATGTATTTGAACCAAGTACCTACATTCGTTTAACACCCCAGCCAGCGGCGGTTCCTCTTTAGGGTCACTTTCGCGGCACACTTTCTATAAAAAAAATCAATAAGTACCTATTATCTTTTTTATTTGATTGCTATGAGCAATTCTTCAAAGATAATTATATTATACTACATCATTATATAGAAACACGGAGTGCGAGAAGCTGTTTTGGACTGCCCAGGATAGAGACGCATTCTCGTAAGTATAGTCAACGCTGGGAAACCCGATGATGGTGCTGATGATTCTGGATTATTTTGTTTTGACGCCGTTTAACAGTCCCTTGACCATCTCAAGGGTGCCAGTGAAGAGTGCAGTTTAAAATTTGCTTCTGAAGTTGGTGACAGTCTGATTATCTTTCAATGGCACCGATAGGCGAATCCACGTAACCGGCCCAACAACACCAAAAGCCTCTCATAGGAGTTAGACCTTCCGGCTCTATTGGGTTCAGTAAGTCTATTCACGGCCATGATAGAGGAAGAAGATGAAGTTCATTTAAACAATGCAAGGTATGTGTGTTAATTATCATGGATTAAAATCAATAAACGTACCTATTGGACTTTTTCTATATGAAGGTATTTTTTTATAATTTTTCCACACCCTCAAAAGTCTAACCCACCAGCCGCCACTGCGGCTCTATTCACCAGTTAATTATTCATCCCATATTATTCTGAGTATTTAATCACCGAAAGGTTAATAATATTTAAAAATATATTGTCCCTCTCGTAGAACATAATATTATTACCCTCACAAATGACATTTCATGTCGCCACATCGTCACCTTTTTGATCCTAAATATCGCGTTACAAAGCACCGCGTGTGTGATGTGATCATAAACACGCACACATCGGACATTGACCGTTTCAAAATGGACTAAGCCCGAAAATATCTGCTTTAAAAAATTAAACATTTAAAACTAAATATTATAAAATAAAACACTTGTATTTAGTACATCGAAATTGTCTTTTTTTTAGTTATGTGGAAGTACTAAATATAAGTATTTTTTTTAATAAAAATTCAGCATGTGCGTCCACCTAGTACATACCGTTGGTTTGCAATATTAGGAACCTATTACAATATCTCTTTCATTTTACTTAATTATTTTGTTTCAAATATCGAGGGAAATGATTTATTTTTGTTATTTTTTTATAATTTAGTATGTTAAAAGAAAAAAAAAACAAAATCGAGACCCATTCTTTGAAAATCTAATTTAACAATATTAAAATGCAATGAAATAGTCACTTTATTATAAGCATCAATATATTTGTGTATATTTATGTATTATAATTAAGTACACGTATCCTGGTATAATAAATAAAAAACTTATTCTGAATAACAATTAAAAAAAAAAAACAATAAATAACCAATTTTGAATGAGATGTGAAATGTGTGACGAACACAATCCAATCCAACTGACCCAGAGTAAAGGCACGTTATTTATTTTGTGATAAATCTATGGGCAGGGAATGGAATGCAAGTTTGTTATTGTTTTTGTTGTTTATTGTTTATTGTAAATCATTTCCCATAGGCCCCTTACGGGACACTTGGGTTCATCATAATTATACAGGATAAAAAGAACAACATAAAAAGAATACATGAAAGAATACAAAGCAGTAAGGCATCAAAAGCGAGACAAAACAATGAAAATTGAGTAAAAAGTTGCTGAATATATAAATGTGAACATAAATAATTATTATATTAGGTGAATAAAAATAATAATAATAATAATGCATTTTTCAGTACTAGAAGGATGTAAAGAGTCCCCTTAGTACCACGTCTAAAGTACAATATTTGATTTTTTAACATAAGAAACAGAGAGGAAGGACGAATGACACACATTACACTCAACAATTTTTGTAATAATATATATTTCAACACTAGCAGGATGTAAAGAGTCCCCCTAGTGTCATGTCCAAAGTACAATATTTATTTAATTATTTATCAGATAAATCACAAGAACAAAAGTCAGCGATGAGTCAAACACATGATATAAAAGCTGGTAAGCTAGGTAATTATGAGTTATAATTGTCAATCGGTTTGATAGCCAATATCATTATCTCTTCGATAGTATAAAAGTCGTTGCCAACAAGATACTTTTTAATCTCTCGCCTGAAGGACAGAATATCCAGTGTTTTGAATTTTTAGGTAGGTTGCTATAAAGTCGAACGCTCACACAGATAAAACTCTTGGACACTTTAGTTCAGTCATGAGGAGATGTCGAGCTACATAAGTGAATACTATGGGCATGTGTTTGTACACAATATGATGAGCTCTGTTTGTTATCATGAATTTCTCTAAATCGCAACGTATTCATCGTTATTAAACAAATTCGAACTAGTTAAATTAACTATCTACTATAAATTCACTAAAGACTGTGTGATAGGATTTATCAAACGTCACACAATGTAAAAGTTTTTTTTCTGTTTGCTCGATGTTTAGGTAGGTTCTTCTATTATTTTTATACCAAATAATATTTCAATTAGTTTAAATGATGAAATGAAAAATAATGTTTTAGTTAAATTCTTTGTTAACTATTAGAATATTCTGTATTGTATTCAAGTTGTGATTTAATCTTATACTATAATTATTTGCAGCTCGATTTGTGCTGTTTATTTTTATTATTACTGACAATAAGACAATTCTTAAAAGGATCATTACAGCTGAAGGTTAATGCGATCCCAGGAGAAAACTAATATGATTAAATAAATAAAAATATTCGGACCTTGGCAATTCGAAAGCGGTCAATATTAAAAACAGTCTTTAAACATATTATATTAATTATTAAATCTTTACGAAGCTCTACATATCATAAGCTGACAAGACGTAATATTACCCCTCAGTAAGGGTAGGTAATTTTATACTTTGATAAAGTACATAAATAGCAGCTTTATACTTTGGTTAATGTAACTTTATACCTCATCGTGTTAACATTGTATCGGTTAGTTGTTTAAATTGAGTATTTACCTAAACGGCTTAATTACCGAACACTTGTTAGACAGTTACTGCGATTATTATCCTGTTTGTGGCTTATTCGTGCCTTGAGTGTTTATGGTTATTATCGTTTTGGTAGTAATTAGCGATAAGTAGGCACTTTCAGGTTAAGAAGTATTGAAACATAAAGCTCTCGCTATAAACGTACTTTTTTATCAATATTACTTTCGAAATAATTTTATATTTAATCTTTTTGCACATCATCATTACATAATAGTATTATTAAAATAATATAAAATTTTAAAAACTAGGACGATGTGCAGTGGCGAGATTATCACTATAAAGTGATTTCTTCCATCTAACCACGTTATAATAATCGTTATTTAACATAAATTGTATCGGCGTTTACTTTGCAATATTTTATTTCAAAACCAAGATGCTAAACTTCTCGTCTCCTTCGACTTATATTGGAGGGCAAGATAGAGGGAAGACGAGGAGTTGGCAAAAAGCAGATGTCCTGGCTGCGCAACATTAGAGACTGGACCGGAATGAGGACGGTGAATGACCTGGTCAGGACAGCACAGGATAGTGAGGTTTTCGTCGGGGGGACCTAACATGGCACAGGAAGAAGAAGAAGAAGAAGACTTTAAAAAGTAATCAAGAAATCATGCAACTGACGATGCGAACTTGGAGTTCGCGAAACCGATTATGAATAGGTGTACTCATGAAATATCTAATGCTCAGTAAAAGAATGAATTTATTTTATTTACTATTATAGTTGTATCTTATAAATTATAATATGATATTTTCAACCCCGAAGATTTTTTTTTTTTTTATGGCGGCTCATCCCGTTGGATGTTATAGCCATATCTTCATCTTTCATATAAAAAACATCATATATATATTTTAGGCGAAGAGAGAGAGAAAAAAAAGGAAAACAAGAAAAAGCGAAAAACATTCCTATCAGAATCATTCAAATATAAGATCATTAACTTGTCGAGAGTTCAGTCCAAGAAGGTAAACAATATTAACAGGGTACTCAACGTTTATGAATTTAAAATATATGTCCATAGCGTCCCTAATTGGACATCCTAGGATGCTATGGTCCGGCGTTTCCTCGTCCCAACCACACTCGCAATCGGGAGATTCAACAAGACCGATTCGGAACAAGTGTGAATCCAGGCGCATGTGGCCGAAACGCCATCTAGAAATACAGACAATGTGTTGTCTGGACAATTTTTCAGCCGAAGATACTTGGTGGAAATTCATGTTGAATTAATTATAAATAAAACACTTATTTATAGTATATCCACAGTGACTTTTTATTGGACGCGAGCCGGCTTTCAAGAGCTTCCGCTATCATCATCAGGCTGGCGAAAAGTACAGAAATTACAAGTTTGTAACGAATATATTGTATATATAGTATGTTATTGGATAGCAAAACAAAAGTGGTGATTAGGACAGTGGTAACAAATAATTGAAATAGAGTAACGTTGTGGACGGATTTTAAGAAAAACATCTCCAGCATTTTCCTTTTAACGATATTGGGGAAACCACAAAAACCCATATCAGAGATGAGCATTGTTTTTTTAAGAGGTAGCCTTCCTCTGATACTGGTATGAAATTAATCCATAGAGGGGTGGAAGGTCAACATTTAAATCACCTTGAAACATTGGAAATAAATAGGTCAAAAAATAATCCTGGTATTCACATTATTAATGAACAAATTACATCTTCTTAATTTCTTAACTGAATTAGTTCTTCTCCTTTGTTAAAACCTATTATCTAATTCTTATTATTGTGGCATTCCCAACTAGCTAATCCTTTCTAAAAACTTGTGTACTGCCGTTCTTTTGTTTCAGTCACTACATACCTGCAAAAGTGATTCATAACCATCGGCCTCCACACCTTCTGACAAGATCAACAATTAATTATCTACAAAATTTCTTTTTTACAATTTACTAATTAGTTTACTATTGTATAGACTCATTTTAATTTAAACGTTTTTTTTTAATATAAAAACATAACATTATATCAAGCAGATTCATATTTTATGTATACTTACTTTCAGAGGAAGGCTACCTCTTAAAAAATAATGCTCATCTCTGATATGGGTTTTCGTGGTTTCCCCAATATCGTTAAAAGGCAAATGCTGGAGATGTTTTTCTTAAAATCCGTCCACAACGGTACTCTATTTCAATTGTTTGTTACCACTGTCTTATTTTTTTATTTATTTATTTATTCTTTTTGCACATCATCATTAAATAACAGTGTTAACAAAATAATATAAAATTTTAAAAACTAGGACGATGTGCAGTGGCGAGATTATCACTATAAAGTGATTTCTTCCATATAACCACAACACATCTTATCACCACTTTTGTTTTGCTATCCAATAACATACTATATAATTATATTCGTTACCAACTTGTAATTTCTTTACTTTTCGCCAGCCTGATGATGAGAGAGGAAGCTCTTGAAAGCCGGCTCGCGTCCAATAAAAAGTCACTGAGGATGTACTATAAATAAGTGTTTTATTTATAATTAATTATATTTAATAAACCTACATTTTTTCATGTAATAATATTTTATTACGGAGTGAAACACCATAATATTATTATTTTTTGTAACATGTTTTCTGAGAAAACTCGTACCAAGTTACTATTCTGTTAGGTGAATGGTTCTGAGTAATATTTCCAGTTTTTGTAGTTGACACTATTTCGTGGTAACCACTAGGGATATTTTCAAATTTATTGCTATTAATTCATGTGAAATATCCATTATGTAGTGTACCTAACATCGCAGGTGAAAATATAATGTGACGTTATATTTTTATTATAGAATAATTACTTTTTAATTTTCGAAATGATATTTTAACACCAAGTCCAATTTATAATACACTTCAATAATTTATGTTCGTTTCCCCGTTAAATGCTAAAAATTAACAAAAATAATTAATTCTATATAACTAAACCCAAAAACCTAAGTGAAAAATCCTAATTCTGTTTTTGAGTACCTGCCTACTTCTTCTTCTTCTTGGGCAATTATTAGTCCCACATGGTGGTGGGGTCTGCCTTTCTTGTTTGGTTACGCCACTTGGTTCTGTCGAACGCATCCTCATGGGAAACATCACAGCTCCTTGTCTCACTACTTCACGCCATCTGCGCTTTGGCCTTTCTCTTGGTTTCTTTTCGGTAACCTCGATACATTGAGCTTTATTGCCTACATACTCAGGCGGTTTCCTGGCCACATGGCCATATCATCGCAATCTGCTCTCTTGTATTTTATTCTGTTATTGAGTACAAAATTTTTATTTTCAGGAGTGCTGTACTATACGAAACTAGGCATATCTCAATGTGGGGTAGCCAGTAGACTAAGTAAATATAATTTACATAAGTACAGTTTGTCTTTTCCGTGCCAATAAAAAATAATACGACTTAAAAGCGATGAGGTTGTCTGAAAGATATTAAAATACAAGTCCGTCCTTTGACTGCTCATTGTTGGTGCATAGTGTTTAATACTGTTTGATATGATTATTTAAAAAAAATCCTCAACATTTTATTCCAAAAACGATTTGTTATTATAATTATTATTTTAAGGTTTACCACTAGGATGGGTGGTGTGCCTCATAGCTTTCAAAGAGCACGAAATTTACTGTGAAAAGAGAATTTTGCATATTCAATACATGCAGCAAACTTTCGAGAAATAGGTATTCTAAATATATATATTTATATATATATATATATATATTATTTTATTTTTAATTTTCGCATTTTACCCAGGTAATATACGAAAATTAAAAATAAAATCATATTATTCCTGGTAATGCAATAGAGACATCTGTCTCCTATTCGCTGTGTTTCTATAGATAATTCGAAGGACAAATCCATTGATTACTTAGCAAATCACAGTGACAAAAAGGTTGCATAAAACTTCGATAGATAGCTCTGCATCACAAGTATATCCTTGAAATTTCAAAAATTTCAAGGTAACATCATATCTCCATATACCTAAGTGGTAGTGTGTTGGATTATCAACATAGAGATTGTGGGTTCAAATCCCGGTGACGAATGGAATTTTCATCAAAGATTCTGCTCTCACAGAACATATGGTTGCTGTAAGTGACGGTTGGTTGGACGAAATGCTTCACAGCAATGAGTCCGGTCACCCGTTGCGAACAGAAAAAGTAATATGAGAGATATAAAAAGAGTGAGGTGGAAATAGGTGAACGTTTCTAGAGTAAAGCATGCTTAAACCAGCCAAAAGCCAATTCGTAAGCATTGGAAACACCCATACTCTCTCTCTACCCGTTAAGGGATGTGTATTAAGATCTAAAGTGATCGCAGATGTCTGTTGAAAGATATCATATATATATATATATATATATATATGAGGTGAAGGTTTTACTCCATTTCACTGCGTACAGTCGGGCAGAGACTTGGCTCTTGCCTTTGCATATGGGACGAGACACGGCCCGTCACCGGAATATGCAGATTGGATTTGCAGAATAGGTGTTGTGTTTCTGCATTGTGTATACATGTGCTTCTTCAGGACCATCTCGCAGAATGGCCGACACAACATTAAATCCAGTATGCGGGGAGTATCGCATATTATGAATGACTGTGTGATCAAATTTTCATCGGAAATGCATGTGCAACATGCATTCCATTAATGAAAGATCACTTGATTTTACGCAGGAGATAGTATGAGGTGAAGGTTTTACTCCATTTCACTGCGTACAGTCGGGCAGAGACTTGGCTCTTGCCTTTGCATATGGGACGAGACACGGCCCGTCACCGGAATATGCAGATTGGATTTGCAGAATAGGTGTTGTGTTTCTGCATTGTGTATACATGTGCTTCTTCAGGACCATCTCGCAGAATGGCCGACACAACATTAAATCCAGTATGCGGGGAGTATCGCATATTATGAATGACTGTGTGATCAAATTTTCATCGGAAATGCATGTGCAACATGCATTCCATTAATGAAAGATCACTTGATTTTACGCAGGAGATAGTATGAGGTGAAGGTTTTACTCCATTTCACTGCGTACAGTCGGGCAGAGACTTGGCTCTTGCCTTTGCATATGGGACGAGACACGGCCCGTCACCGGAATATGCAGATTGGATTTGCAGAATAGGTGTTGTGTTTCTGCATTGTGTATACATGTGCTTCTTCAGGACCATCTCGCAGAATGGCCGACACAACATTAAATCCAGTATGCGGGGAGTATCGCATATTATGAATGACTGTGTGATCAAATTTTCATCGGAAATGCATGTGCAACATGCATTCCATTAATGAAAGATCACTTGATTTTACGCAGGAGATAGTATGAGGTGAAGGTTTTACTCCATCCCACTGTACGCAGTGAAATATATATATATATATATATATATATATATATACATATATAATCAATGCAATCATATTTAATGTAATATTATAGTTATTACAATATGTAGGTTGGTAGATCCTTAGCAGTAAATTGAAAGAGAATATTATTATTATCATCTGAAGTTGACGACACAGAATTATCATCACTGTTCAGCCATGTGTAAAAATAGCAGACGTTTCTATTTTTCAATCTTTCCTCAAGTAATAGAATTCCGTACGAGGTTTACGTTAAGCGAATGGTAGGTACGTCAATGACGGTTTTAACCGTTGGGCCAATGGCGAACCAGCGAATTGAGCGAAACTATAAATTTTGTTAAACTACGTATTTCAAACCTCATCCAATATAATATTTTTTCACTTTTATTGTCATAATCATAATTTTGGTACTAGTATCGCCATCTCTTGAAATCCGGTGGAAGCACTGGCCGGCCTGTTGAGAGATAGAGTGGATTCCTTTTCGATCTCTCTCCTGTCGAGTCAGCCATTTTGCAATCAGTTGCCCCGTGCCCGCCTTTTAAAACAGGCGGCGCGGGCACTCAAAAAAAATATATATCTTCCTTTTTTTTGCTTAATAAAACTGTGAGTGTCGCATTGTGTAGAATTCTGTTATATAATGTGAATTGTTTTGTGTATTCATAAAAAGGTTAACCTGTTTCATCAATAAACTAATCGTTCTGCATCATCCTTGTTTTTCACTTACAAACAGTCTCATATTTTTACCCAACAACACATCCTGGGATAGTTTCAATGATCTGCCAATTATGTGCTAGCTGGGAGAGGAAAAGTGGTTACAATATCTTCTTCTTAAAGTGACATGTCAGGTTCCCCCGACGTGGCTATTACCCTGGCATAGGCTTCTCTGCCGTGTGCTGGCCGGAACAGCTCTCCACTCTTTAGATTCCGATCCACTCGATCCATGTTTCTTTGCCAGGACATCTGCCGCTTTCTCACTCTCGATTTTTTCCTTTAAGATGGTTGGAGTAAAACATATTTTACGTTTCGAAGTACGTGTCCCAAATGTGCCCTTTTTACGTCTTGATACTTGTCATCATGTCTTCGTTGGAAGAGATCGCGCCTTTTCGATTAACTCGCTCTCTGTATATTGATTGTGTATTGTTTAATCGTTAGACCGTGTTACATGCACGTTAGAAATTCTATTTTTACTGAAACCAATCTAATATGGGTTATTTATTAGCTATTTATGTTAATGCAACAAAATTTCGAGTCAACGTGCTAAAAATCCAATAATCTTTACCGTTGGGATATGACGGGCGAGAGACCTAACAGTCTATACCGTTGAGATTGTCAACTTTTATACAAACATAGCTGAAACGAGTAAATTAAATTCGTTCTAGATATTTAAAGAACATCTTTGTACCTCTAAAAAGTAAAAAAAAAATATTGTTTTGTGTAAACAAAGTATAATATTATAAAATAAACAAGTTATAAGGAAATAGATGATGGAATATTAAATTATTAAATAAAATTTTATAAGTTTTCTTTCTTTTCTATCTTTTATTAATAGTTTTTACATGTACTTATAATATGTTTGAAACTATGTTTTTGTGTGTAAGCGATGACTGCTTGTGTGATATGCTAGTGAGAACAGATGTATGAGGGGAATGTGCGATACCTAAATAATTGACTTATCTGTGGTACATGTTTGTGGATGACAGCTGAGTTATGAACGACTTAATTTTACTTTTGCAAACCATTTATATAGTTGTTATCTGTTTTGTACTTTTTATCAATAAAAATAAAATAAATAGTTATGTTCAGAATGGGTAGCATGCGTTAGGTACTGATGAATATTTGATTTTGTATCTCAAAAATGAGATTAAAATACCTATGTTTATAATAATTAGACACTTCAAAGTAAGTGAAAATCCAGTTTTCAATACTTGTATCTCATTCCATTCAAGATTAATTAACTTCTTAATTTTCTTCATAAAACGTTTTAATGAACATTATTCATGTATTTTTTTCACCAACTTTCAAAAACTTAACGATCTTTAAGTTGAAATTTGAGGACATTATTTCCAGAGTTCAAGGTCTACCTGAAAGTATATTCTTAATTTTAACGAACTTCTCCTCAATTTTAAACTTTTACTATCCCTAAGGCAATATAACATTTAACAATAAGAAATAACAATATTAAAAACTATCTTACAAAGCAAAAGTTTTCATTTTATACTTGGCTAACATAGTAGTAGTAGTTGTGGTTAGTGTTGTGGAATTCTCAAGAAATAATTTTTCGAAAAATTTACCGAGAAATTTCTCGGTAAATTTCTCGAAGTAGAGAATTTTCGGAGATTTTTTTTTATTTTTTGTTTAACAGTATAATAATAATAAATACTTTATTCAATCAATCAATAACAATGTACAAATGTTGAGACAATTTATCACCAATATGGCTACAATTAATTATGGAAACAAAAATGTGTTAGCTACCTACATAGAAAAAAGTGCTAAAAACTGATGAAAAATCTTGATGTTTGACACCCCACATGCCCATACTTAAGTTTAAAAATAAATTGCCGGTAAAAAAGTGTTAATAACCTCTGATTTGGGCCTTCATCAGCCCCACAAATTTTTGAATCAATCAGGTTGGCTGCGAAGTGTACTGGGCGAAAGGTCATAACACCACTAAGAAAAATTATGGAGAGAAATTTCTCCTCTATCAGAGGAGAAATTCTCGGAGAAATTTCTCGTTCTCGAGAAATTTCTTTGGAGAATTATCTCTTCTCATATCACTAGTTGTGGTACTCGGATGAGTAAAATATTATTATTATTATTAAGGACGAAATAATATATCGTTAAAAAAGATGATGAAAAATTGCGGGAAGTAATTTGGAAAAATGATGACTATTAAGTAAAGTGGTTGATATAATACGGTCGAGTACTGTATTTTCTCACTGACCCATACTACAATTATAATATATTGTTACAGATGTCGTTAACTTTATAATCTTTGGTCCGCTGTATTTTATTCTGGGCCGGCACTTTTTTTTTTTCGTAGAAATGTAGATACCGAATTAGATGGTAACTAGCCTTGGGTAAGTTGGAAGAAATTGCGCCTCTGCTATAAAATCGCCCTCTGTATATTGATTGTGTGATTGTATTTGTTTTAATTGTGTTTTTGTGTAAATTTGTTTGTACTGTACTGTACAGTAAAAAACAAATAAATAAATAAAAATAATATGGTATTTTTAGATATTGAACTAATGAACTTCGGTCTATAGTTCGCATCTCACTATAATCCTACTCGGCATTCACATGATAAGCCATTATTTAATGTGTTTTCGAGGTTGACGTATTAGTGTCATGTTCGCACCTTGTGGTTAGCGTATCTACGGCGGTACATGATAGGTATAAAGTTGTCTTAATTTAACGAGTGGCTCACGGGTATAGTTTAAATGATATGTGGATACAAAAAAAATTAAAGTTTATTATTTCTATGTAGATACAAATAATTATCTCAGTGTTAATCTAAATATTTTTCATATTGATCCTCCATTTGCTTAAGATATTAATTAATTCGATATTCCAATACTCACGTGAAAGTTTTGAAGCAGTATGACAGGCTACTAAAAACTCGAAACAAATATGTGCTTCTAATAGAAATATTATGTTTATTTATTTTACTGTATATTGATTACAAACAATTAAACATAGAAATACATTTATTTTAAATAATATACAATCAATACACAGAGGGCAAATTTATCGCGTTGGATCGATTATTTCTAACTAACCCAAGATTTTTTGTTTGTGGAATTGATAGAATATCACTTTCTACATGTAATAAGTAAAAAATCTAGATTTCGGAATATTTCCAGTTGTTGATTTATGGTTTGCCACCCATCCTGAATGTCTTGATTTTATATTGGCACGAAGAGGAAAGTTTGCATGTTTCTTACATGCAGCTGATCTGCTGGCTACCCCACTTGTGGGATATGCCGTGATGGTATAGTATAGTATAGTATTTATGGAAATAGGTGATAGATATTTCTGATGATCTACTCTGATTACACTTGTGGGAAATAAGTGGAACAACCAGCGGACTTATTTCATGGAGTTATATTTAAAAAAAAAAATTAAGCAATTCACTTGAAATGAAGGATTTGTGATTAACTGAAATATAAATATAATATACTGAAAAAGAGCTTCAAAGCCTACATAGGTAAAGTGTGTTTATTTGTGAAAATAAACCGGCCCGCTTTGAGTAGATATTGTGAGTTTTATACTCAGTTGATACCAAAACAAAATTGTCGTGTTTGAGTGACGCAGACAGATTGGCCGTACAACAATACGCCTAGAATTATTATTTTTATTATTATTCGCATCATAATAGTGAAATGTTTTATTTCAGTAAAAGTTGGACAATTTCCTTCGACAAGAGCTCACAATAATAAACTTCTGTCGACAAATAGAGAAAACAGTTTGATAAATGAACACCTTCATATTTTTTTAATAATACGTGCGTAAGCCCACTTAAGCCCCTATTTTTTTCAAAAAATAGAACTGCTTCTTACTTAGTCCTTCTCAAATAAGTGAACACAATTTTTTATTAAGGTTGTCCACCTAAAATGAGTTTTTGCAATTTTGTAACTTTTATCATAAATGTCCATGTACTAACTTTTAGGCATTTTCGTTGTATAAAATCCATTTTTTCTTCACCATCTTCCTACGCGGCTGCAAAATTGGAAATGTTTAAGGAAAAGTTAATGTTTACAAATTTTCGGTTGCTTTTAAGAAATCTTTGGAAGGTGAGTTTTTGATGGAACAATAATTAGGTTGTGATTTTAGTAACAATGCATATGATGACATGTCCTCTTAGATCACAGCAGATTGCTAAAAACTGTCGCTTATTATACAAAAGTATTTGTGTCAAAAAGGACCACATTCAGAATCATTCACTGCAGTTCATATCATTATCATCTCCATCGGTCCCTCAATTCTGAGAATCGTGACATCATGCCTCATTCTGTAGACTCTATCTGTTTTCAACTCGAGCGATCTTCCGCCATGTGCGAGGCCCCGTGCAGTGAGCTCTATGTAGCTTACATAATTTGGTTCATCTCCAGCTCCATCTTGCTGGTACTTGGCCCCTTCCACGCCTCCGTTCTACAGCCCCAGTACATATGAAAATTTCTATTTTTTACTGGAGTCATTCGACCTAGAAGTGAAAAAAAAATTCAAATACAGCAGAGCTAACCAATTACTGCGTTTTTTACTCAATTTTCGTTATAAAATAATAATATAATGGTTGATAAAGCAAATCTGAATTTCTGTTTTGTTGTTAGTTTCGTTAAATCGTTTGGAAATTCCAGTACTACGATAATCGTACAATCTTTTTTTGGATAACATTATCTACTATTTTTTTTATCAACGGTTCTCTTTTGTATCGAAACATTGAAAAGAAATGACCATGAAATATTATTTTTCGTTTCTTTTTTTATCCATATCTGTAATAAAATAACGATCATTTAAAGGATTTCACTTTAAATATAACCTTTTTGTAATATTTTAATAGGAGTCGTAATTTTTCTATTTAAAAATGAAATATTTTGTACTATATTATGATAAACTAATTTAATAATATATCCGCAGAGCTTCCGGCAAAGAATTGGTCTACAGCTCTTTTACGTAAGTTTTCGAGTATCCTTTAAAAGGCAGGTGTTCGAAAAAATGTTAAGGGAGAATGGAGTGTATGGTTTATTATATATAAAGTCAATGAATGATTTTCATATTCGTGACAATGCTATGCTTTTTTTATAATAAAGTTTATCTTTTAATTATGATACGTCACCGTTGTAAAGACAAACAACGAAGGTAGTCTATGAATTCTTTGATGTGGAGAAATTTAAAACTTTTTTTTTTACTTTGCAATACAGTGGAGGTATGAGACATAACTGAGCTTTGGATAGCAATTGCGAGTTAATGTTTAGCTTTATAAGTGAATTGCAACGTCACAAATTTAATTAATTCAAAATTTCATGTATGTATATTTATTTATACAAAATATAAATAGAGTTCACTACACGGGGCCTTGCACAATGACAGAGGATGAGCTCAAAGGAGACAGATGGTCTACAGAACGAGGCATGATGGTCACGATCCTCAGAATTGAGGGACCGACAGAGCTGATGAAAGTGAATATGAATATGGAATTTGCCACTGCGAAAATTTATTCTAAACTTTAAATGATTTGAAATCATGGCGTCACATTTACGCACTTAAAAATGAACTCGTAATATCTTTACATAAATATTAAAAGATACTTATTAGAAATTTATAGTAATTATCATAAAATGATGTCTTGTCATTATCACAAAAAATCAATTACCTTTTTGATAGGTAATTAATATTTCCGAAAATTAAAACGTAAATTGATACAAATCAATTCTCAACCTAAAGCGTTTTCACGAAGGTTCAGGTCGGTAATAACAGTATATTGTAACATCACGCCTATATCATTGCCCCGCTCGCGAACCCTGAAATTACTTATTCTGATTTATGACCGCTTTTGTCATATTTTGATTTTATTAAACTCTTGAGAGATATAATCATATAAAATAATGTATAACGTATATACGTACAACCAGTGGTGGAACTAGACTTGTAACAATTTAAATCCTAAGTATGACTTAGTACGAAACTGTAAGAAAGATAAAAAAAAAACTTTCGCATTTGGTTATGTTTATTTTAGTGTTAATAAAGGCAATACATACAAATATTTATATTTAATATTATATAAATATTATATACATTTCAAATATACCTAAAGTTTTTGTCTTACCAGAGAGATCGAAGTCTTGGGATTGGAGAAGATTGTTATTAAATTTTATGTGTTCTGTTTTCGTATATTATTAGTGTATGTTTTCTTAAGTGTGATATATTCTACAAGGTACATGAACAGTGTTTAAATTTCAAGTGAATTTTGCAAAAGGAAGTACATAAGGCTAACCTCGAGCCATTATTGGATATAAAAGACGAATGTATCATCAAAGATAACACTATTTTTTAAATAAAGTTCAAGAGGTACCTTGCATCCCTTGTGTTACCGCGATCATAATATATCAATTGTGACATCTTTTTGTGTCATATCTCACTCTCAAGACCTACGTGCGTCATGTAACTCACAATTTGTCTTGATGCGAGAAGCTTCACTTTGTTTGAGTGCGTCACAATTACAGAGGATAAGATGAAAATTATACATTGTACACATTCTATACAATAGTAAACTATTATAAAATGTGAAATGCGTTGATGATAAAAAATTATACGAAACTAAAACATGCCGATCACAATAAAATAAAATACAATACAAATATGTATACGTACATTTATCCAATAATAAGAACTCAAATGATGCTTTTTCAGCCATCTCACATTGCACTATGGATGTAAATTACGCCACTGCTTACTACTTTGTATAGCCTGCATACTATGAAAGCTCTGGGTTGGGTGAAATAATTATACATTTTAACATAAAAGCTTTATGAAGCTCATTCATTAGGTACCTACCTACCTTCTACTGACGCTTTAACATATCTGTTGATGGCGTAATTTATTGTTTAGTTGAATATTATATCTACCGTGATATTTTGAAATGTCAAAGTTTCTCATTTTTTAGTAAGTAGGTAGATATTAACTTCTACGAGTTTTCGAAACAAATGGTTTATTAAGTAATTTTTAATTCCTATATTTTTTACATGATAATATTATTATAAAGGCATGTTCACATAACCGGAATGTGAATTATATTTCTTGAATAAATTGAAGTGCACATGATGCAAGATGATGGCTGAACTTTGAAAGATTAACCTTTTGATCTGTTTTTAAATAATTATGTAGCTATTGCCTGTTTCGTGCTCATACTGCGAAATACTATTACTACTACTACTACTAAACCATCTTTTATATTTCTAAGTTTTCTGGGAGGGGATGGGAACTTAGATTTCGATGTTTTATTTTTTTATCGTTTTGCTGACCGATACGAAAAGAAGAAGAAGACTAAACCATCATGGCATATCCCACAAGTGGAGAAGCCAGCGGGTTAACTGCATATAATGAACACGAAGATTATCTTCTCCGTGCCAATAAAAAATAAGTCATTCAAGATGGGTGGCATACCTATGCCTTATTGCTGAATTGTCTTAAACATGATGTTTTACGAACATATGCCTTTAATAATAATATGACATTCGAATAGCTATAGAAATGAGTGAATAATAGTCTTTGTAGAGAACTCCTCTCAGCAGTCATATCTTAACCTAATGAAATTCGGTCTTCGGTCTTAAACATGATGTTTTACGAACATATGCCTTTAATAATAATATGACATTCGAATAACTATAGAAATGAGTGAATAACAGTCTTTGTAGAGAACTCCTCTCAGCAGTCATATCTCAACCTAATGAAATTCGGTCTTCGGTCTTAAACATGATGTTTTACGAACATATGCCTTTAATAATAATATGACATTCGAATAACTATAGAAATGAGTGAAAAACAGTCTTTGTAGAGAACTCCTCTCAGCAGTCATATCTTAACCTATGAAATATATCACAGAGATATGATACCAAATTAAATGAAATCAATATAAATATTAATAATACGAATATAATTATTATCCTTCATGGGAAAATGATATCATGTCAAATTATCAATAGAACATCGATTCATGTGAGAGATTTCATGTTTTTTTGTTTATAGCCATAAATAGGTAGGGAACACATTTAGACAGAAAAGGTTACGTAATAGTGATAATTTCACCATCATTATTTATTTATTTACATGCGAAATAGTCATTACACAATATGCAGTAGGGCACAATGAAACGTGACGTAAATAAATTAAATATAGTCGTAATCGAGTAGTTTGTGTTTGGTTAATGCGAGATATCGTTTATAACGGAGAAGTATTATCTTTATTTGCCAAAGAATCATAATATTTCCAATACAATACATGTTTAAAGGTAAGCGACAAAGATCTTGGTTTCTACCGTACCATTTAAAACATTCACGAATTAATTTTTTAAAAATTCACTGGTTAGTGATGTAGATATATGTGCGATCATATGATTGTCTGGGTCATATGATAAAATAAAAAAAATATCCTATTGCAATATCCAGCTGTAATGTAAATTGTATCAATGCAGTTTCTACCTTATTCGTGGAGTACCCGATAAAGAATTGTACTCCCACTCTTTTCCAAAAGTTTTCAAGTGCCCTGTAAAAGGCAAGATTTCGTCGAAAGCGTCGAGATTTGCCACTCAACCTGAATGTATTAATTTTTGTTGATACGGAGAGGACAGCTTGTATATTTATTCCATGTAGCTGATTTGCTGGCTACCCTACGTGTGTAAATAAGTTTAAAATATTCGCATTAGTATTGTTTAATGAAAACTTGTGATCTATAAAAAAATATGTGATCTTTTACAAGGGAGTACTTTGAAAAAAGTTTAAGCTACTTCTTAACGCTATCATGTCCATTAAGGTATACGAGTAGATGGCAAAAGTCTCACTCAAAAGTCAGACTTAATAAATTATACAACTTATTTCCATATCTTGAGACTAAAACTTCTCTTATTCAACGTGTTTCATGTTGTTTCCTTTTATTAAAATTGAAACGTAGTAATTTCATTTGATTTAAATGTATTAACTTGTGCTTACGTAATATGTTAGAATATTATAATTCATCGTGTCGCGATAAAGTCGCATAAGTGAGCATTCCATGTTATTATTTGATCCGTTTTACATACTGAACATTACGTCGCCGTCAAGTATTCGACCAATTGAGTATTGAGATTGCTGCTGTCATAGAATTTGAATCAAATTTTCTAGGTAAATATCATCATTATCATCATCGCCCTCCACGCTCCTCTCGCGAGCACAAGGCAGAAAACAGAGGTTGTCGTAGGAACGAAATATATTATATAGGTACTTATCTATACTGATATTATAAATAGGAAAAATTTGATTGTTTGGATTGAGTAGGCTCAGAAACTACTGAACCGATTTGAAAAAATCTTTCACTGTTGGGAAGCTACACTATCCCCGGGTGACAAAGACTTCATCATATTATTTTCAAAAAAGTTAAGGAACCTTACTTAAACTAAATTATTTTTTTAAATACTTATCTACCCGTGCGAAGCCGGTGCGAACCGCTAGTAAAACATAATTATACTTATATTATATGAAGTTTACAATTATTCATGAAAATAACATAGGCGATTTTCTCAATTTCGAACCCTATACCTAAAGAAATATGACATTTTTAAACTGTTTTGTTTTTATATGGAGGGTCTAGAACTTAAGACTAATCGAATGCCTTAAAGTTTTTTGTTTGTTTTCTTTTTTCATTAAATCTATGTAAAATAAAATAAAAAGCGAAATATAAAGTTTGTCCGTTCATTTGACTAATTGATTTTGAATGTATTTTTGTGTAAAATTTCTTGTTACCAATGTATAGTAAAGAATAAATTAATAAATAATCTTCATCTTCTGAAATTCAAATGTTTTAGCTTTTTGTTTTTTGGTTGCCTCCATCTTGAGACTGAAGTGTTGTTAAAGGAAAGTGTGATGGATTATTTTCTCAACGTTGATCAGACAATACTATTGGAGCACTATTAATACACATTCAATCGGTTATCATATAAACATTATTAGAAAATGGATTAAGTTACGTATTTGCATGTGGAACTCAAAGAAAAATATGGTTTGACAAATTTTTCAAAAACAAAAACCATCATAGCTTGCAAAATATTATAGTGTGAAAAAGTTTTCTGTGAACTAACAACGTCTTATGTTACCATTATAAGTGAAATTAAACTACACAATATTCTTACAATTCATCACGGTATTGAATAATGAAAGGGCGTGTGTGGTTGTATGTAGTTTGTAATAATATTTTGTTCGCGTTCTTACAAAACAATACAAATTTTGTTCATAATATTATTATTATTTATGATGTGATGATGATGGATGATTTCCTTTAACACTTTTTGACAATTGTACTAAATTTTTTCAAGGGCAAAATTATTTAAACACATTGCCATGCTGTGATGAATATTTCAGCCGAATTCTCGGCTTATTTAGTGAGGAAATTATAAATATACATACATACATAAATGCATGTACAGACAATTCACACAGACCGAGCTAGTCCCAAACTAAGATATGAATCTTGTATTATGGTTACCAACACGAAGATACACATATATACAATGCACTGAACACATATACATGTAACACCCAGACCCAGGACAATTTGAAAAAGGTCATTCTTTATTTTGCCCTGGCCGGGAATCGAACCCGGGACCTCGTGACTCAAATGCAAGTGTGTTAGCCTTCTCGCCACACCGGTCGTCAAATGTTATATTTGTTATGTTATAAATCTTCATCATTTTTATCCTGCTTTTATTCCCCTCAACTAGTACTTTACCATCACGGCATATCCCACAAGTGGTGTAACCAGCAGCCCAGCTGTGCGTAGTAATTTTGTTAAAATATATAATATCTCCACGTGTTCAAATATATGAGACAATCATATTTCCAAATTCAATGTAAGGTATATAACAGACGCTAGTTATTCAAAAATGATCATTTGCAAATCACTATTTGTCCAGTATCCGATCAACATGTTTTGCCTCTTGCACACTTATACCCTCTCTGTATACCTCAAGATTTTAAAATCCGCCAAAAGAAATTTCATTATCTTATAAATTAATGCTTTAATATGACGTGATATCTTCTAGAAATATTGTACTTGGCACAAATCGTCCCACAAGGGACGGGTTGCCGTAATCTTATAAATAATAATAATATCACTATTAAAGGCGAGGAAATAACACATACATTTTTTGAAAACAATAATGAAATCAGCATCAATAATAGCCAAAAAATACCAGAAATAAATTGTTGTAAACGCAATTCTTGTGCTAAGGTAGCACAAACAATGCAGTACCTATTTAAAATGTATAATTTGTCTGTTAGATTTCCTAAACCAAAGTGGTTTATTTCCTTTACCTAGATACGATCTCCTCTGGGTACTACTTAGTGTACCTTTGTCAATTCAGTATTGGGATCTGTGTACTACTTCTAACTAACTAATTCTTTGTGGTCCGCTCTCAGTCATTTAGAGTAGGGTTCAAAACGTGAGTACAAATGGTTAGTTAACTGTTTGACATTTTGTTGTGATCCGACTGTGAATCATGATAAAAAGAAACAATAACATTATAATTACCCATAATCACAGTTAAAAAAGTAACAGTATTGAAACGTAAAATCTGCGAGTATTTTAATTACGTTTATTTCATACAAGCGGTCCGCACCGGCTTCGCACGGGTAGATATGTAGGTATTTAAAAAAAATAGTTTAAGTAAGGATACCTATTTTTTTTGTAAATTTTATATAGCCTATGTCATCCGGGAATAGTGTAGCTTCCCAAAAGTGAAAGAATTTTTCAAATCGGTTTAGTATTTTCGGAGCCTATTCAATGCAAACAATCAAATCTTTCCTCTTTATAATATTGGTATAGACTATAGATACGAGTACCTAAGTGTAAATATTTTAGTTTGACCTTGTTACTGCCTGGGTAAGAGGGTATGAATGATATAAATAATTTTTTGAAGGAATAGCTAATTGTTTACTTATATCAAGCGTCCAATAAATTGTTTCAACCCTCTCATACTATGGGAGGTTGATACATTTTCACGATATTAAAATAAAACAGAATTTTTCTAGACCCATATTATTATAACATGGCATACATTGACAAAATAACATGCTTATACAATTCACACAGATCGAATTAGCCCTAAACTGAGATATAATACATTTATGTACATGTGAACAAACACATATATAAGTATGTATATGTGTAACACCCAGATCCAGAACAATTTGAAAAAGGTCGTATTTCAGTTTGCTCTGGCCGGGAATCGAACCCGAAACCTCGTGACTCAAAGAAAAGAGTGTTACATCACAAATGAAATATAAGAATACATCAAAGATAATCCATATAATGGTGAAAGGTGATTTATTAATAACAGTGTTTTTTCTTTTATAGCATTAATCACTGTGTTTTCTCAGCACAGTAGTAATAATACCTATTTGTAGGCATTATTAAAACTCCTATTGTACATAGCAAAGAGGGTATTTAAAACCAAAGTTTTCACATTATTACATGGCTTTGTCTACTAGCTATATAATATATACACTTAAAGTACTACATAATAATGATAATAATAGAATTAGGAACTATGTGCTTAGCGCATAAGGGACTTTGTTTGTCCCTTTAATCTTTTAATTTTCCCAACCCACTTACCCTATATTTGTACAAATGAACTTACTTAAATCAAGAACAGGTAAAAATATCAGGTACGCTCTCCCTCTTTGGCAACCCATCTTTTTAAACGTACATAGGGGAAGATTGGGCAAGACGGGGCTTTTAAGCTAAAAAAATGTCAAAAAAACACGTTTCTTTCTATAAATTCTTAAAAAAAAAGTTTATTGACACAGACTTTGATCTTTAATCTAGCAAATGAATCACATATATGTAAAAATAAACATTAAGAAATAATAAATATATTCAATTAAAAAAAAGCTTTTTACCTCGTCTTGCCCCACGGGTTGGGGCAAGATGGGGTACTAAAAATATACACTTTAAATATATACTTTTGCACTAAAATTATGAATTTATCGACCTACTGTGGTTTTGTGAACAAACATGGATGGTGTCTTGATCTTCATCGTCCACTCCGTTGCATGAACACTGTTAGTGTATCTAAAACGATGTTTTAGAAACCTTATCAACCAGTCTTTTCCAGCCTCAGAATTGTTCTCGTTGAAATAGTGCTGCTTGTTATTTTTAGCTGCGAGTTGATACAACAACTTTCTTAGTTCCATTGGACTTATTCCAAAAAGAAGTTTTTTCCATGTCTTTTACATATTCCACCAGTTCAGCCTCTTCATTGTCATTGAATATTGTAAGTTTAGAACTCAATGGAACCTTTACCTTGTCAATTACATGAAAGTTCTTCCTTCCCAGCATAAATCAACGTTCCAATATAGGATATTTGAAGAATTGAATAAATTTTTGCAGCTAGTTTACAGCCTTATTTCCTTATACCTTATACCAATCCTTTCCTTGTACCAATACACCATCTTGCCTCTTTCACTATTCTTTTCAAAAAAAAAAATTGTTTTTGAAATAATATTTCACAATTGATAATCGACTATCTTACCTTAAAATACAATAGTTGGCTCTTGTTTAACGACTGTCAAACAATTTGAATCACGATATTCTTCCTTCAACGACACAATCAACAAAATTAAGCAAAATAACATGAAATATGCGAAAAACACGTTTAGTATAACAGCATCACGGAGCGAGCAGCCACTGCTGATGTGACTTTGTAACTAGTGGGGGGTCCGAAGAGAGCATCTAATGGCATCCAGCGTTCAGGGTTACTCGGCACGGTTTCGCTTTTATCGCAGTACCTACCCCATCTTACCTCACCACCCCGTCTTACCCCACCTTCCCCTAAGTAATTGTTTGACAGTGGACCAACATATTTTTTTCTCGTGTCTTAATTTTCTATTTATTTGTCAAATATGTAGGTACAAAATGTCGTTGGTTTCAATTCTCAATAAATTAATATTATGTATAAAAAACTGAGTTAATTAAATATTAAGAGCAAGAAAAGATTAAAATAGGCGTTACAAAAAAGATTTGTTTTTTACAAGCAGTTAGTTCCTTTGTGGGAGATGCCATGGTAGGATGGATGGATGGGAGAAAGCAATCTCATCTCTATAAATCATCAAAGTTTGTATGGTTTATAAAGATAAGTTAAAAATAAGATTAAATTTAAACTAATGCTCATTGACTATAAAAAATTAAAAGCAAGTTTTTATATTTAACAATATTTTAAGTATTGTTTGAGACATTTTTTTATTCGTCAGTTGAAATGAACGTAGAAACACAAGCCAATGATACAGATAGTTATTTTTCGTAACTTGACAAATACATTAATTTGCTTTCTATAATGAAAATAATTCTCTTTGCTTTTATTATTACTATCCAACACAAGTTCTAAAAACTATCGTTTTAGACAACATATCTAACAATCAAAAGCGGTTTTGAAAAGCTGTGGTTGTTTTGAGTCTAAGATTCTGATGTGGTCACGTACGATTTGTTTTATTTCTTCATTCTACTGAAGCATTTCTACTCATGCATTGTTTGTTTTTACGTTATGAAGTAGAGGTTTTCATGGTTAAATAAATTAATCGTATTTATATATACATCTTTTGAATAAGTTTTACAAATACTTCTGCCTTAAAAGCTGCCAGATATTAAAAGAGAACTCAAACGTGCTGCAGACATATTGTACAAAAATAATATATTCATCGCTAAATAATTACAAGTTTGCGTTTAATTCTCATTTTTCGATTAATATTTACATTTTCACAAATGTTTTACTATCTCAAATTGGTTTTGAATTTATTTGTGTAGTATGATATTTTTTTGATCAATACTTAAGTTTTCTTTTCATTCAATTTAAAAGTACAGACATGATTGTTCGTGGGTAAGTTTATTATAATGCTTAAAAATATATTCTGGGAAATTCCTTTGTTAATTTTATTTGAAAAATTCTAAAGGTATTGTGAAATTTTGCCGAACAGATTTTGCAGATTTTCTACTTTTCGGAATCGAAGTAATCTCTAATCGATTTCTACTTAAATTTTGATTCAATGGAAAACGTTTTTTTGTAAATCGAGAGTTGCCAGTACTTTATATTTATAATACTCCACTAGACTATTTTCTTCCATATTTTTCTACAAAGTTAAATTTCTTGTAAAGTTATATAACTTTTGTAATTTTAGTTACAAAATATCATGTTCGCGAAATTTCAATTATATTTTTTATGTAATGTTCTTAAAATTGTATAATATTTTCTTTGTCATTGTTTTTTCATCTTAAACATTTATTATGTCGAACTGTATCAAGATCTATATTATTTATAACTTGGTCAGCAAAAAATATTTCAGACTCTTTTGAGTATTTTTTGCAAACCTACATTCTATAATACATGTTTTTGGTCATTAAGTAAATTAAATACCCTTTGATACTTTTTATTTTATTCTGAACTACTCTTGAGAGCAAAACTTTTGCTTGAAAGATCGGACGAATAAAAGCCCCCTTACTTCTAAGACACCCGGGCATAGGGGGTTAATCTTCAATATATTCTTTGAGACTGATAAAGATCATAAAAACAAATTATCTTTAGGTTGCACAATAATCAATTAATTTTTATAATAGATATTTTTCAGAACACTTTCCTGTAATTACAATAACCTTAAAATTATAAGTAGTTTCTTATCATCATCATCATTGCCTCAACGCTCCTCTCGGGAGCACAGGGCAGAAACCAGCCTCCTCCATTCAGAGCGTCTCTGCGCCAATTGCGTCACCTCTTTCCACGACATTCCCTGCGCTCTGATATCGTTGTCACAGGAACGGTGTATTGTGAAAGAGGGACGCCCGGGCCGATGGAACCCCTGCGGACGAAAGAACAGTGCTCTTTTTGGCCAACTATCATTAGGCATTCTCAAAACATGTCCCAGCCAGGACCATCGTCTCTCCTGTATTACGGAGATTACAGGTCTCTGTTGGGTGCGCCGGCGCACAGCATCATTTGTAACATGTT